>CM042154.1:100459666-100487166 GCA_023376005.1 Doryteuthis pealeii
ATATATATATATATATATATATATAAAAATCTTTATTTCAATATCTTTATTTCAATTTCTAAAAAAATATCAATTTCAATATCTTTATTTCAATTTCTAAAAAAAATCTTTATTTCAATATCCCTGAGCAGGGCCTCATTTTTTTATAGTATTATAAAAAAAAAAAAAAAAAAATTATATATTAAATAATTTTCAAAACATCCCGCGAAACACGATCGCCGCACGGATTTTGACGGAGTTTGCCGAGCATAACTGCATCTTTGCCGGAAAAAAAATTTCGCATTTACGATTAAACATTCAACGGATTAACAACACAGTTGAATTTATCAAATACAGATGAAAATTTAAAAAAAATCTTTCAATCCTCTGAAGATGGGCATTTGCCTGAAAATATTTTGGACTCAAAAAAAGAAAAAAAAAAGAAATAAATATGTTTTTTAAACATAAATGTGCATTATTACGCCTTCAAAAATATATTATTACATTTTAATTAATGCTTCGAACTCACTATAAAAAAATGATCTAAAAAAATCTTTATATATATATATATATATATATATATATATATATATATATATATATATATATATATATATAGAGAGAGAGAGAGAGAGAGAGAGAGAGATTCTATAAAATGCTTGATTATTTGCAGTAAATGCATTTTATTGACGACTTGGTAGATGAAGTTGAAGAAATTTTATTTTATAGACATTCTCCCCGGGCATTGAATTCAGCCACCCACTTCCTTACGGTTATATATATATAAAAGAGAATCATTCGCAGGGGGGGGGGTGAGGAATGAGGTGGGGGTTGTCATGTGATTGTTCGGAAGTTGTTGCACACAGTTGACTTTTCGTGTTGGTCATGCTGCGTTGTAATTAGTTTCTTTTCTCTTAAAAATGTGTTTTTTTTCTCTTTTTCTAATAATGATCTTCTTAATTGAAATAGATAATTATAGAACGGTAATGATTAAACAATAAAGATTTCTAATTCATTTCACTTTTTATTTTTGTCTGGTCTTTCGCAGTTCGAAAGAGTAGGACTTTATTTCTACTCGAGTCCTTGGATTGTGACATCTACGCAATCCTTTATGTTGACAAGACCTCTTCCACCTTCCTTTCTTGATACATATAGCCTATCAATTTCAAATACACCGACCGACCACAAAACAAAAGAATCTCGAAGATTTCTTATTTTCTGCGATACTTTTATTCTTTCCCTCAAACTAACGAAAGCCCTGATGAAGATCTATTGAAACAGATCGAAACACTGCAGCGAAATAAACATTACTCGTTTATAAACTTGTATTTTTCAATTTTTTCATAATATTACATACGCTCGGATTCACTTCCACTTTTTCCTCACATAGCCTATCCCTATCGTCTCTAGGGTGTAAAGCCTTGTGCATTGTCATTAATTTTCTAGTCCTTTGGTCAATCTGTCTGAGTTTCTCCTTTGTCCATTTTAAGAATGGCCCAGAGTATCTTATAATGGGGACGGCCCATGTATTTATTCCTTTAATGAGATTTATGATGCTGAGCTTGGTTTCTAGAAGTTTTCTTGTTCTCCTGAGGAATTCTTCTTTTTAAAACTTTACCTTTAATCTCTGTGAGCTTTATGGTGTCCCCTCCTAAAATTCCTAGGTATTTGTAACTTTCTTTTTCTCCAAGTGTTTTTATAGTATCCTGATTTGGTAGTTGTATTCCGTCCATAAGTTTTCTTTTTCAATTCAGAATTCCATTCCTATATACTGGCTGTATATTCTAATGGTTTGTACCATGGTTTCTTCTTCTTCTTCTTCTTCTTCTTCTTCTTCTTCTTATTATTATTATTATTATTATTATTATTATTATTATTATTGAATTTTTCACACCTGCCGTAGTCGGTGGATTGCAGCAGTGCAGTAGTCTTGATGGTCTCAATTCTTTCTCTGATCTCCAGATTATTATTATTATTATTATTATTATTATTATTATTATTATATCACTCCTTTTTCCCACCGGCGTTAGCTGATGGTCTTTCATTGGAGTCTGAGTGACAGCAAGTCTCCTTAGGTTTCCCTGACTCTTCTGTGGATGTGAAGAGAGCGCAAAAGAGCTGAAGCCAATGAAAAAAGCAACATCATTATTACAGGTTCCGGGTGACTTGCAAAGAAAGACAACAAAAGGGAACTTTGTACTTGACCCGTGCGGATCAACATCTTTAATTTCCGTCATTTCGCTTTCTCTCATTTCAATCAACTAAAAAATCTAATCTCGTCAACTTTTTACTGTTGTTTTGTCAGTGAAACCGTTGCCGGGGAATAATGTACGTCAGTCTTGTACGGACAGAAGAACTGCGGTGGTCGTTTTGCCAGGTAAAAAAAGCCGGTCTGATACGAGGCATTACTTTCAGGTTCTTTAAACCTACGAGGGTGATTCAGAAAGTAATGCCATTTTGTTTAGGACAGGTATAATTACCAACACAGGAACATGTATCATACATCAAAATGAAGCTGGTCTTCTGTGGATCACCTCCCTACTTCTGCACGTAGTTGAGTAAAAAAGTAATGCCATTTTGTTTAGGACAGGTATAATTACCAACACAGGAACATGTATCATACATCAAAATGAAGCTGGTCTTCTGTGGATCACATCCCTACTTCTCCACGTAGTTGAGTCAAAAAGTAATGCCATTTTGTTTAGGACAGGTATAATTACCAACACAGAAATATGTATCATACATCAAAATGAAGCTGGTCTTCTGTGGATCACCTCTCTACTTCTCCACGTAGTTGAGTCAAAAAGTAATGCCATTTTGTTTAGGACAAGTATAATTACCAACACAGGAACATGTATCATATATCAAAATGAAGCTGGTCTTCTGTGGATCACCTCTCTACTTCTCCACGTAGTTGAGTCAAAAAGTAAGGCCATTTTGTTTAGGACAAGTATAATTACCAACACAGGAACATGTATCATACATCAAAATGAAGCTGGTCTTCTGTGGATCACATCCCTACTTCTCCACGTAGTTGAGTCAAAAAGTAATGCCATTTTGTTTAGGACAGGTATAATTACCAACACAGAAATATGTATCATACATCAAAATGAAGCTGGTCTTCTGTGGATCACCTCTCTACTTCTCCACGTAGTTGAGTCAAAAAGTAATGCCATTTTGTTTAGGACAAGTATAATTACCAACACAGGAACATGTATCATACATCAAAATGGATCAAATCTCCACAGAGTCACCGTTTCTCTCAATAGCAATGTTCCGCTTGCGATTAAGAGCATGTATCCCTGCCCAGTAAAATTCTGTTGACTGTTCTTTGAGCCACTTCTGGACAACTTTACCGCATCTTCAATACTCACCTTCAGGCTATCATCTCTTCAGCTCCACGAAAGAAGGTTTGAGAGGAAAAGATTATTCCAGTGAGGAAGTGAAATCTGTAGTGAAGAAGTGGCTCCAGCCCTGAGTTTGTGTAAAAAAATATATTAAGAAACAAACACACAAAAATGTTAATATAAACGTACAATAAATGTGATACGCTAACCTATAGGCACAAATTAACCCTAGACGTGTTCACATGCCGTTAAGATTAATCACGCCTTGTTTGGTGTCACAAAGAAAATATGGATGCTAATATACATTTTCCAATGCCTCCGTGCGAGCAGGATGTGATAGAAGGTCAATTTTATTTTCATTCAGAATTGTCCTTCTTCTAGATCGGACGCCACACCAAAATTATATCCCTGACTATCCTACTATTTACATATAATTGGAGGGAGAATAATTGGATGGGTACCTTTCCCAAGACTTAGCTCTATGTGCAATGCAACCACCCTCATCCAGTATTTGAACTCGTATCTACGTGTCCATTTTCTACGAGGATAACCATTACACAACAGGCACCTCCATGGATGTTAATAGTTAAGTATTCATACAGTGAATATTTGGGTGCCTCAATTCGAGAGTTTACAGATTTTGATGCTCACTGAGTACCAACGATGGTATTTACCCAATCCGTTTGCCACGGTTCGGATGTGACACAAGGTTATAAGTATGGAGCATCCAGTGAGGATTGAACTCGCTATTATGGGAAAATTTATCGACTCACCATATAAGTCGTAAGAAAAGAAAAAAAAACACTAAAAAAAGTCAAATGTTTATTTAATAGTGTGAATAATTGCTAAAATATTCCTTTAGCGGTTATAGTCATACAATGGTGACAAGCTCAATTATCATAGAAACACTTTTCTTTATGTGTTCAATTTATCTTGTTCAGACATCTCGTGGCTGCTTCACATCAATTCAGTATTCTTGACTTAGCGACTTCCCACGTGCTTGCTTCGAGGGGCTCAAAATACCTGTCCGCATCCTAGTAGGAATTATCGGATTGTGCCTTCTTGCTTCTGTCAGAGTTATCGGGTTCTGTGTGTCTGCTTCTTTCGGGGTTCTCAGTGCTAACCCCCTTTTTGCGATTCCCGCCTTATTTGGGGCCATACCAATTCTTCGCGTAAGTGGAATCGTCCACCAACGTTAGGAGGATAACCCATTTTTCTATACTATTTAGTAGTAATGGATCTGCGAGTGTTACAGTACGTAAGCTTCATATAGAAGACAGACAAACCAACCCTTCTCAGTTTATATATATATATATATATATATATATATATATATATATATATATATATATATATATATATAACTTTCAGTTATTGCTATTACCAGGTATTAGTAATTTGGTATTTATAGCAGACTCGCCAAATTGATGATTCCATATCCACTCCTATAATTACACTCTTTCAAATCTATTTCTAAGGTAAAATTACTTAATGTATCTCTAATTATAATGGAGATTCTGTGTTTTTCTGTCTGTAACCGAAACAATATTACTATTAACGTCGCAATTCCCTTAATTATTTACGACACATTCTCCATGATTTTATTCTTATTTAAACCTCAATCATTAATAGAATTGTTTTTCATTATTAATACTGTTGGCTTTATATACATACTAATAATATGCAATTGTATTTATATATACAATAAAATAGTGATTTACAGTGTGAACGGGAAGGCTAATTTTTATATTGATATAAAAAATTTGATTTTAATAAATGTGTGCTTAGTATTATTGATTTCTAATTGTTTGGTTTTATCTTAATGAAAATGAGCAAAAATCTCGGGGATGAATCTTAAAAGAAATCCATTAACAAGAAAAAATATCTGTAATTGTGTTATTCTTTACTTCCTAATTTAACTAAATTGTTAAATTAAGAAAATATAGCAATGAAAGATGGGAGTGATGGAAGAGTAAGTTTCAGTTGTTTTATTTTTCGATTATACCCCTAATACTAATAGCTTGGTAACCATTAAACTATCGCTAAACTCTTTGAATGAGTGCCTACGTCTCAGTCAATGGAGAGTTCGGCTAGGAATGACAAGGTTCTTGGTTCGATACCGGTCCTCGGCAACTCAGCGTATTAGTAGCACAGGGAACTGTGCGGTAAAGTGAGGAGCTGATGGTAGGTGTGGCGCTCCTACTCAGATGCTAAAATAATCTCCTTGGTCTTGCGCTAGTGAAAAGGGGATAGACTCCATATTAATATTGCTATTATTTACTTTTACATATTACTATTACATAAATAATCATTATTACATTACATATTAATATTGCTATTACTTACTATTACATATTACTATAACATATTGATTCCCAAAAACATTAACGTTGAATGTAAAGAATGAATTAAACATCAGGGAAATCAAAAATGTATATAAAATACTGTACGTCGTCAGGGTGGCCTAAAATCGATATCACCCAGACAGCGACGGAGTCTATCTCCTTTTCACTAACGTTAAACTAAGGATTATTTTAGCGTCTGAGATGGAGCGCCGCACCAACCATCATTTCTGTCTGGCTGATACCGATATTAGGCCGCCCCGACGACCCTACTTACGTACAGTAACACTGTGACTAAGTTAACGTATAGAACATGGTTAGGTACAAAGATGATGTCCGCCTCGAGTTGTCTCATCTTTGTATAACCATGTTCTATACGTTAACTTAGTCACAGTGTTACTGTACGTAAGTAGGGTCGTCGGGGCGGCCTAATATCGGTATCAGCCAGACAGAAATGATGGTTGGTGCGGCGCTCCATCTCAGACGCTAAAATAATCCTTAGTTTAACGTTAGTGAAAAGGAGATAGACTCCGTCGCTGTCGGTGATATCGATTTTAGGCCACCCTGACGACGTACAGTATTTTATATACATTTTGATTTCCCTGATGTTTAATTCATTCTTTACATTCAACGTTAATGTTTTTGGAATCAATATGTTATAGTAATATGTAATAGTAAGTAATAGCAATATTAATATGTAATGTAATAATGATTATTTATGTAATAGTAATATGTAAAAGTAAATAATAGCAATATTAATATGGAGTCTATCCCTTTTCACTAGCGCAAGACCAAGGAGATTATTTTAGCATCTGAGTAGGAGCGCCACACCTACCATCAGCTCCTCACTTTACCGCACAGTTCCCTGTGCTACTAATACGCTGAGTTGCCGAGGACCGGTATCGAACCAAGAACCTTGTCATTCCTAGCCGAACTCTCCATTGACTGAGACGTAGGCACTCATTCAAAGAGTTTAGCGATAGTTTAATGGTTACCAAGCTATTAGTATTAGGGGTATAATCGAAAATAAAACAACTGAAACTTACTCTTCCATCACTCCCATCTTTCATTGCTATTTTTCTTAATTTAACAATTTAGTTAAATTAGGAAGTAAAGAATAACACAATTACAGATATTTTTCTTGTTAATGGATTTCTTTTAAGATTCATCCCCGAGATTTTTGCTCATTTTCATTAAGATAAACCAAACAATTAGAAATCAATAATACTAAGCACACATTTATTAAAATCAAATTTTTATATCAATATAAAAATTAGCCTTCCCGTTCACACTGTAAATCACTATTTTATTGTATATATAAATACAATTGCATATTATTAGTATGTATATAAAGCCACAGTATTAATAATGAAAAACAATTCTATTAATGATTGAGGTTTAAATAAGAATAAAAATCATGGAGAATGTGTCGTAAAAATAATTAAGGGATTGCGACGTTAATAGTAATATTGTTTCGGTTACAGACAGAAAAACACAGAATCTCCATTATAATTAGAGATACATTAAGTAATTTACCTTAGAAATAGATTTGAAAGAGTGTAATTATAGGAGTGGATATGGAATCATCAATTTGGCGAGTCTGCTATAAATACCAAATTACTAATACCTGGTAATAGCAATAACTGAAAAGTTATATATATATAATATATATATATATATATATATATATATATATATATATATATATATAACTGAGAAGGGTTGGTTTGTCTGTCTTCTATATGAAGCTTACGTACTGTAACACTCGCAGATCCATTACTACTAAATAGTATAGAAAAATGGGTTATCCTCCTAACGTTGGTGGACGATTCCACTTACGCGAAGAATTGGTATGGCCCCAAATAAGGCGGGAATCGCAAAAAGGGTTAGCACTGAGAACCCGAAAGAAGCAGACACACAGAACCCGATAACTCTGACAGAAGCAAGAGGCACAATCCGATAATTCCTACTAGGATGCGGACAGGTATTTTGAGCCCTCGAAGCAAGCACGTGGGAAGTCGCTAAGTCAAGAATACTGAATTGATGTGAAGCAGCCACGAGATGTCTGAACAAGATAAATTGAACACATAAAGAAAAGTGTTTCTATGATAATGAGCTTGTCACCATTGTATGACTATAACCGCTAAAGGAATATTTTAGCAATTATTCACACTATTAAATAAACATTTGACTTTTTTTTAGTGTTTTTTTTTCTTTTCTTACGACTTATATGGTGAGTCGATAAATTTTCCCATAATAGCGAGTTCAATCCTCACTGGATGCTCCATACTTATAACCTTGTGTCACATCCGAACCGTGGCAAACGGATTGGGTAAATACCATCGTTGGTACTCAGTGAGCATCAAAATCTGTAAACTCTCGAATTGAGGCACCCAAATATTCACTGTATGAATACTTAACTATTAACATCCATGGAGGTGCCTGTTGTGTAATGGTTATCCTCGTAGAAAATGGACACGTAGATACGAGTTCAATACTGGATGAGGTGGTTGCATTGCACATAGAGCTAAGTCTTGGGAAAGGTACCCATCCAATTATTCTCCCTCCAATTATATGTAAATAGTAGGATAGTCAGGGATATAATTTTGTGGCGTCCGATCTAGAAGAAGGACAATTCTGAATGAAAATAAAATTGACCTTCTATCACATCCTGCTCGCACGGAGGCATTGGAAAATGTATATTAGCATCCATATTTTCTTTGTGACACCAAACAAGGCGTGATTAATCTTAACGGCATGTGAACACGTCTAGGGTTAATTTGTGCCTATAGGTTAGCGTATCACATTTATTGTACGTTTATATTAACATTTTTTGTGTGTTTGTTTCTTAATATATTTTTTTACACAAACTCAGGGCTGGAGCCACTTCTTCACTACAGATTTCACTTCCTCACTGGAATAATCTTTTCCTCTCAAACCTTCTTTCGTGGAGCTGAAGAGATGATAGCCTGAAGGTGAGTATTGAAGATGCGGTAAAGTTGTCCAGAAGTGGCTCAAAGAACAGTCAACAGAATTTTACTGGGCAGGGATACATGCTCTTAATCGCAAGCGGAACATTGCTATTGAGAGAAACGGTGACTCTGTGGAGATTTGATCCATTTTGATGTATGATACATGTTCCTGTGTTGGTAATTATACTTGTCCTAAACAAAATGGCATTACTTTTTGACTCAACTACGTGAGAAGTAGAGAGGTGATCCACAGAAGACCAGCTTCATTTTGATGTATGATACATATTTCTGTGTTGGTAATTATACCTGTCCTAAACAAAATGGCATTACTTTTTGACTCAACTACGTGGAGAAGTAGGGATGTGATCCACAGAAGACCAGCTTCATTTTGATGTATGATACATGTTCCTGTGTTGGTAATTATACTTGTCCTAAACAAAATGGCCTTACTTTTGACTCAACTACGTGGAGAAGTAGAGAGGTGATCCACAGAAGACCAGCTTCATTTTGATATATGATACATGTTCCTGTGTTGGTAATTATACTTGTCCTAAACAAAATGGGCATTACTTTTTGACTCACTACGTGGAGAAGTAGAGAGGTGATCCACAGAAGACCAGCTTCATTTTGATGTATGATACATATTTCTGTGTTGGTAATTCATACCTGTCTAAACAAAATGGCATTACTTTTTGACTCAACTACGTGGAGAAGTAGGGATGTGATCCACAGAAGACCAGCTTCATTTTGATGTATGATACATGTTCCTGTGTTGGTAATTATACCTGTCCTAAACAAAATGGCATTACTTTCTGAATCACCCTCGTAGGTTTAAAGAACCTGAAAGTAATGCCTCGTATCAGACCGGCTTTTTTTACCTGGCAAAACGACCACCGCAGTTCTTCTGTCCGTACAAGACTGACGTACATTATTCCCCGGCAACGGTTTCACTGACAAAACAACAGTAAAAAGTTGACGAGATTAGATTTTTTAGTTGATTGAAATGAAGAGAAAGCGAAATGACGGAAAATTAAAGATGTTGATCCGCACGGGTCAAGTACAAAGTTCCCTTTTGTTGTCTTTCTTTGCAAGTCACCCGGAACCTGTAATAATGATGTTGCTTTTTTCATTGGCTTCAGCTCTTTTGCGCTCTCTTCACATCCACAGAAGAGTCAGGGAAACCTAAGGAGACTTGCTGTCACTCAGACTCCAATGAAAGACCATCAGCTAACGCCGGTGGGAAAAAGAGGTGATATATAATAATAATAATAAATAATAATAATAATAATAATAATCTGGAGATCAGAGAAAGAATTGAGACCATCAAGACACTGCACTGCTGCAATCCACCGACTACGGCAGGTGTGAAAAATTCAATAATAATAATAATAATAATAATAATAATAATAATAAGAAGAAGAAGAAGAAAAGAAGAAGAAGAAGAAGAAAACCATGGTACAACCATTAGAATATAACAGCAGTATATAGAATGGAATTCTGAATTGAAAAGAAAACTTATGGACGGAATACAACTACCAAATCAGGATACTATAAAAACACTTGGAGAAAAAGAAAGTTACAATACCTAGGAATTTTAGGAGGGGACACCATAAAGCTCACAGAGATTAAGGTAAAGTTTTAAAAGAAGAATTCCTCAGGAGAACAAGAAAACTTCTAGAAACCAAGCTCAGCATCATAAATCTCATTAAAGGAATAAATACATGGGCCGTCCCCATTATAAGATACTCTGGGCCATTCTTAAAAATGGACAAAGGAGAAACTCAGACAGATTGACCAAAGGACTAGAAAATTAATGACAATGCCAAGGCTTTACACCTAGAGACGATAGGGATAGGCTATGTGAGGAAAAAGTGGAAGTGAATCCGAGCGTATGTAATATTATGAAAAAAATTGAAAAATACAAGTTTATAAACGAGTAATGTTTATTTCGCTGCAGTGTTTCGATCTGTTTCAATAGATCTTCATCAGGGCTTTCGTTAGTTTGAGGGAAAGAATAAAAGTATCGCAGAAAATAAGAAATCTTCGAGATTCTTTTGTTTGTGGTCGTCGGTGTATTTGAAATTGATAGGCTATATGTATCAAGAAAGGAAGGTGGGAAGAGGTCTTGTCAACATAAAGGATTGCGTAGATGTCACAATCCAAGGACTCGAGTAGAAAATAAAGTCCTACTCTTTCGAACTGCGAAAGACCAGACAAAAAAAAGAGAGAGTTTATAAATCTAGACCTACCATTAGACCCAACGAGGCTCCTAAGTAAAGACCATCTGGCATCGACAATGTTCCTTTTGAAGACAATGCTCGCGCACATACAAGCATCAGGACAAAAGGGAAAAATCACCTCCATTCGATGCGAAACTTTACCGCCACCGCCCCTTACTCACAAGATTTTAGTGCTTTCAGATATTATCTCTTTGGTCCCATGAAAGAGGGTTTGTGAGGTAAACATTATTCAGTGCGAGAATTGAAATCTGTAGTGATGAAGTGGCTCAAAGAACAGTCACAGAGGTTTACAGGAAGGTATATATGTTCCTATTCGAAAGGCGGAAATATTGCTAATTGAGAGAAACAGTAGCTAGTGGAAGAAATTAGGGGGATGTGATCCCCACAAAGGGACCAGCTTCTTTTTTATGTATGATACATGTTGTTCCTGTGTTTTGAAATGTGATACCGTCCTAAACAAAAAGGACATTACTTTTGACACACTCCGTACATCTATCTATTACATATATAAAGGGCAGTTGTGTATGTCGGGAGGATCTTCGAAAATAAAACAATTAACGACAAAGTAAATATGTATATACATTCACTATCCCATGGCTTGGTTTTAGCAAAAAATAATGAAGATTTTATTTACATTTGGGAAGATATCTAAAAATTAGGGCCGGGTTAGCTCAGTCGGTAGAGCGTTCGGCTAGAAACCACAAGGTTCCTAGTTCGATATCCGCCCTCGCCAACTCAGCGAAATTTTTTTAATTAGCAGCGCAGCTAAGCTACGATTAATCGTAAATTCGTTTGATTTTTAATTAATTAATTAATTAATTAATTTATTATCCCTTAATCGTAAAAGATCATATCCAATTTGCATGTTCTTAGTTAGAAAAATATTAAATGTGTATGCAAGATTTTGAATCTGAGTGATCTTCCCGTTTTGGACTTATACATTTGACACGTAACATAGCCAAACTTCTTTAATATATATATATATATTATATATAATAATATATATTTTGGTGTGGGTGGTTTAATTTGTGTTTGGGATGTTTGTGTTGTTTTCTTAAATAAATGATGATAAGCTCATGTTCGATATCATAGAAAAATAACATCTTTTTGGTTTTTATGTTTTCATACGCTTGTACATTGCCTTTAATATATATCAATATATATATATATATATATATATATATATATATATATATATATATATATAATGTGAGTTTGTGTATTGGGAGTAAAGGAAATAATAATTAATTGGCTTTTTTAATAAATTTCCGATACCCTTCGGCTAAGTCAGTTGAATATGAGGAATTATATCTGGTTTTATTGACAGACTGAAGTATTTTTCTAGACAGTCAGAAAGTCTCATTTTCTTTATCTGTTTTATAGTTACCTCAATAAAAACATGCTTTTCATTTGACCGACGTTGCTTAGCGGGGTTTTTCCTATTCATCATAATTAGCCGAAGGCTTATCCGAAAAAAGAAAGAAATGTGAATGAATATGAATGAATTTAAAAATCCATTTACAATCGATGTTTTGTAGTACGTAATATTATTGATTGACCTGTTAGTGTTCTTCTCACTCACCCGTTCTCCTCTCTGTCTCTTCAATATATATATTATATATATATATATTATATATATATATATAATATTATATATATATATATATATAATAAAACAAAAACGCTGATCAAATACACGTTCATAACTAAAAAAGATTTTCATCTCCTGTCACATATAAAAACATCCATCATTTTCTTCACCCCAAGAACATCCTGATGAAGGTTCAATGTAACCGAAATGTTTAAACATCGATAATTAAATTCATCCATATCGGAACACTTGTTTTTTCAAAATGTATTATGTTCTCAGAAAAAATGTTTTATTCTTTTTATCTTATATACGCGACACGTGTTTCTGATCTGTTGTCTTCTTCAGGCATTGAGTTATTAATTTGGCAGAATATGTCCGAAATTTTATAGTTTGTATGTGTTTCTGCAATTTTTCTATTGTAATATATTTATATAATAATATATATAATATTATATAATATATATATATATATAATGCATGTATGTAAGGTATCCAAAACTGGAAGTAAGGGATGATTCTACATGGGAGTTCAAAATCTCATTGTATAATTTGCATGTTTTAGTAGGAGCAAATACAAGGATTTTTATACATCCCTAGAGAGCTCAATGTATGATAATCTATTTTAGAATTAAATACAGAACAATATATATATATAATATATATATATATATATATATATATATATATATATATATATATATATATATATGAAAATAAAATGGAAATAATCCGACAGTAATGAATAAGATATTAATAGAATAAAGAAACTTTTTTGAGTCTTAATTTTATTTACTATAAATGCTTCTGATTATTTTCAAAATTGAAAATGAGATCATTTTATTTTTAAATGGAATTCAATTTATTTTTAAATGAATTCATATTATTTTTAATACAGACAGCACAATTTTATTTATTTTTTTTTTTTATTAATTCAACGTTTGACTAGCAAGCGTTCTGTTTTTACTAACGGTCTTTTTCCCGTCTTATTTTTTGTTGATGACCGACCACGTGCGGTTGATACATTATAATGCAATAGGGTCCTCATATTAGTTGAGGATGGGTCGGGTGTTGCTTTTTAAACCGTCAAGAGAATTGGCCGCGAAAACGGTTTGCACACTTTCTCTTCTGATGAGCCTATTTCAGTTGTAAACATCGTTTGGTTTTTTCATTATATCTTATTCATATATATATATATGTATAATACACACAAGGAACATGTATATGCATAAAAAAGAAGCTGGTTCTTTTCTGCGTCACTGGAATAATGTTTGCCTGTCAAACTCTTCTTTCATGGCACCGAAGAGAGGCAAACATTATTCCAGTAACGAAAGAAGTGAAATCTGTAGTGAAGAAGTGGTTCAAAGAACAGCCAACAGNTTTAAATTTTACGGGGCAGAGATACAAGCTCTCATTCGAACGTGGAACATTGCTATTGAGAAATGGTGACTATGTGGAGAAGTAGGGATGCAATCCACTAGAGGACCAGCTTCATTTTTATATATGATACATGTTCCTATGTTTGTAATTATACCTGTCCTAAATAAAATACCATTACTTTTTTACTCACCCCCGTATATATATATATATATATATATATATATATATATATATATATATAATAGTTAAAAGAAAGGAAATGAATCCGACGGTATGAGTATACATAAAAGAATATGAAAACACCACAAAATGCTGTTAAAATGAAAACATTTTATAACATATTCATAGCTAATATTGAACAATATTTTTATTTTATAAAAATCATCTTCAGAGCTTGTTTATACTCCGTACTATCAAGAGTGGAGACGAAAGTCATATGAACTCAAAACGAAAACCTTGATGTTGCAAAAAAGTTATGTGGTAGTCTCAAATATGAGCACTTCCACCACACTTATCTCGGTCACCGAATCATGTATCTCTTATTGTAACAGTTTTTGAAAAAAGAAGACATATTCCAAGTTCGACACTAGACGAATTCTCTTATTCAAACAGGATGAGTATTTGTGTTGTTTTCATATCCTTTATATATATATATATATATATATATATATATATAGAGAGAGAGAGAGAGAGAGAGAGAGAGAGAGAGAGAGAGAGAGAGAGAGTGCTGACTCCTGCAGAGGGGTAAAATCCTACCCCCAAAAAGGGGTGACACTAAAATGCATCAGATGGTGAAACTCCAGTTGAGATCTGGGGTGTGTGGTGTACACCTTTACTGCCGTTAATCCCAGTCCGATTCGGAGTAGTGGTATCTGTTAGGGTCTCATGTTCGAGTCCAATAAATCTGTTTAAAAACGATCCTCATTTGATAGGACCTTGTTGAAAAAAAAAAACTCTTAAGAAACAATTATACAAAAAATGTAAATATGAAATTACAATGAACGCGATTCCCAAACCTCTAGGTATGAAATAACCCAAGAAAGGTTTGCATGAGGTTAACATCAATAGAATCGACTGATCTTGTGCCAGACTTGGCAAAGTGTGGTAAATATCTTCGTAATTTCAAATACTGGACATCGAATAATAATCATATTTATTTTATTTTATTTATTTGTTTATCAGTGTCAATGTTATTTACATGTCTCTATTTTATACGAGTAAATCTTTTATTTTATATGAATTTTTTTTATTTTCCCCCTTTTTTATGCAAAGCATGAAATGGTGGCTGTAAATTTCGTGAAATGGACACTGTCTTCCAGAAAGCGGACCCGTGAAGTTGCATTCATTTGGACTTGGCTTGACTTCTTCTTTTGGCTAAGGCGAAAAGAGATTTTTGACGATAAATTAATTCCACAATTAGCAAGCTTTTCTTCTTCTTCTTCTTCTTCTTCTTCTTCTTCTTCTTCTTCTTCTTCTTCTTCTTCTTCTTCTCATTATTATTATTATTTTGAGTTTTCACATCTGTGTTAGCTGATGGTCTTTCACTGGAGTCTGAGTGACAGCAAGTCTCCTCAGGTCTCCAGGACTCTTCTGAGTATTCTGGCAGATTGCAGCAGTGCAGTGTTCTGAATGGTTTCAATTCTTCCTCTGTGGGACTGTTCAAGTGCACCATTATCTCCTTTTGAGTTTCACATCAGCATTAGCTGAACTGGAGTCTGAGTGACAGCAAGTCTCTCAGGTCTCCAGGACTCTTCTGAGTATTCTGGCAGATTGCAGCAGTGCAGTGTTCTGAATGGTTTCAATTCTTCCTCTGATTTCCAAACTTTCTAAACCCTTTTCCAATCCCTTTGGGACTGTTCCAAGTGCACCAAGTATTATTATTATTATTATTATTATTATTATTATTATTATTATTTTGAGTTTTTCAGCATTAGCTGATCCACTGGAGTCTGAGTAGTCTCCTCAGGTTCCAGGATCTGAGTAATTGCAGCAGTGCAGTGTTCTTCTTCTTCTTCTTCTTCTTCTTCTTTTTATTATTATTATTATTATTATTATTATTATTATTATTATTTCACTCCATTCGAGTTTTTCACACCCACCGTAACTGGTGGTTCACTGGAGGCTGAGTGACAGCAAGTCTCCTCGGGTCTCCAGGACTCTTCTGAGTATTCAGCCGATCTCAATAATGCTGTAGTCTGATGTTCTCAATTCTTCCTCTAATTTCCAATTCACCCAAATTCTTTTCTAGGGTTTTGGGGGCCGTTCCAAAGACACCAATTACAATTGGTACGGCCTTCACCTTCATGTTCCCAGTTTACTCAGTTCTCTGGCAAGGTCCAAGGATTTGTCGATCTTTTCGCTCTCTTTCATTTTCACTCTGTGATCGTCCGGAACGGCAAAGTCCACGAGATGACAAGTCTTCCTCTTCATGTCAATCAAAACTAGATCTGGTTTTTAGCCGGGATTATTATTATTATTATTATTATTATTATTATTATTATTATTATTCATTTTAAGTTTTACACATCAGCCTTAGCTTATGGTATTTCACTAGAGGCTGAGTGACAACAAGTCTCCAGGACACTTCTGAGTATTCTAGCCGATTGCAGTAGTGCAGTAGTCTTGATGGTCTCAATTCTTCCTCTGATTTCCAGATCTTCCAGTCTTTTTTCCAAGTTTATTGAGACCGTTCCAAGTGTACCAACTACAATTGGTATCACTTTCACATTATTATTATTATTATTATTATTATTATTATTATTATTATTATTATTATTATTGTTGTTGTTGTTGTTGTTGTTCCTTTTTTATTCTAATTGTTTTCATTCCTTTTCTTTCGTTTTTCCTTCTTTTTTGAGTTTTCTTCTTCTTCTTCTTCTTCTTCTTCTTCTTCTTCTTCTTCTTCTTCTTCTTCTTTTCTTTTCGTTGTTCCTTTTTTATTCTACTTGTATTCTTTTCTTTCGTTTTTCGATTCTCACTGGATACCCCATAATTGTGACCTTGAGCCACATCCAACCCTGCAGGTGACGGCTTTGGTAAATAACAAACTTTTCTCTACCCTGGTTAGCGTAACGATTATCGTCGAGGGAAACGAAGTTGACGATCCGATTTCAAAACTTTGATGAGATTGTTTACGCTTCACTTTGCACTAAAGCCATTGGGAAATGCATGAATTCATATTTACCCCCTCAACTACGAGTAAATAGTTGGGCAGACAGGGTCCCTTTAGGCAATCGACCCAGGAGAAGGAAAACTCTAAATTCAAACAAATTGTACTCCGCTTACAAATTGATCTTGAGACGGAGGGGTTAGGTATATACATACCCTGTCTGATGATCAGAGCGTTAGTTGGAGGTGCATAGTGTAATGGTTTGAGTCATAGGAAATGGATTCGAGTTCAAATCCTGGACGAAGTTACAGTTCACATAGCGCTAATACCCTTGGGAAAGGTATGAATCCAACTACTCTCCCTCCACCAATGGGTAAATAGTAGAACAGACTGGACTCTTTAACCATGATTAGGCGACCAGTCTAGGAGAAGGAAAACTCTGAATTCGAACCTGTTAAATGCGCTCGAGGTGGTCACTACTAGAATAGGCTCAGTCCTAATTAGTGATCTATTTCACTAATTTCTAATTTTTAATTTCTTAATTTCATTTTGCATGGTGTAGGGTTAGCAAGATTATCAGTCCATTGTTAGTGAGTTCGTTTCTTACTGGGTGTCTAATACTTCTGACCTTCTAAGTTTAGCTTAGTAAATAACTACGCTATCTGATAATCAAATGTACGCAAGAGACCGAATTCCCAATGAGGCTTGACAATCGAATATACCATCCCTCATAGCATAGGATTATTGATATTTACATAGCTGTATTTACAAAACTGCTATAAAAAGACATCAGTCCAATAAATAATTATCATTTAAGCTTACAATAAACCGTTGTTTAAAAAATAAAAAAGAATAATTCCCCATTTTGTAAGAGATGAGGACTTTTACAACACAACCATTTGCCAGGGGTTTATCCATTGCGGTAGGGAATCGCCATTTTTTTTACAAAGAAAAAAAAAGAAAAAAAAAAAAAAAACAACAGAAGAACTACGACCGTATCATTTGGTTATGTTGCCCACGCCCTGGTTTTTCCCCCAATCCACCCCAGACTAGCTTCATCACACGCGTAAATGGAACCCACAATCTTCATTTGCACCGATTCAACCCCTTAGGCAAATATCTTGTTAGTTTTTATGGAGTTGGTAAGATTTTGATTAATGGCAGACAGCAGGTTTGATCTATCCGTGTTTTTCCCGCTTGTTTGGTGTTTACCGCCTTTTTTTTTCTCTTTCTGTTTCTATTGGTTTCAATCCGCGAAATGTGTAATACACACACACACACACACACACACACACACACACAAATATATATATATATATATATATATATATATATATGACGGTTTGTTAAGTTTTTCTTTCTTTGGAAGTATAAATATTGCTCTGTATATAATTAATCTATTAGTTATTTTACATTGAGCTCTCTTAGGGATTTATAAAAACATTTGTATAAACTAGCAAATATATGCACCCCCGGGCGAAAGTATTTAACATTTAATGAAATAAAATATTATATTAAATCAGAAAGGCAAATAAAACTAAATAAGAATGCAGATAAAAAGATTTGAAACAGGGAGGTATAATCGAAAAATAAAACTACTGAAACTTACTCTTCCATCACTCCTGTCTTTCATTGCTAAATGTTCCTAATCTAACTATTTAGTAAAGAATAAAATGATAGTTATTTCTTCTTGTTAATGGATTTCTTCTAAGATTTATCCCCGGGATTTTTGCTCATATTCATTAAGATAAAACCAAACAATTAGAAATCAATAATACAGACAGATTTTACAAATAAATTTCAGTAGAAAAATCTTTTACCAGAATTAAGTCTTCTCATACGCTCATATAAGAACACAATTTTTAGGGCAAACAAGAGCAATAAATTTGAATTCTGTGGTATGCCAAATAAATTTAAAAAATCAAAAAATGTTTAATGAATTTATGGTATCTAAACATTTAAAAAGAAATTGAAAGATTTAATTACTAGTATTAATCATTATTTAAAAAATTATACTCAAAATTATTGACATTTAAAATTTAAAAATAAAATTATTAAATTCATTGATAATTATTATTTACTCCTTTTGAGTTTTCACATTAGCATTAGCTGATGGCTTTTCACTGGAGTCTGAGTGACAGCAAGTCTCCCCAGGTCTTACCTCCATTATTATAATCATCATTATTATTATTTTCACTCCTTTTGAGTTATTCACATCAGCGTTAGCTGATGGTATTTCACTGGAGTCTGAGTGACAGCAAGTCTCCTCAGGCCTCCAGGACTCTTCTGGGTATTCTAACCGATTGCAGCGGTAGTCTGGATGGTCTCAATTCTTCCTCTGATTTCCCGATCCTCCAGTTATTATTATTATTATTATTATTATTATTATTATTATTATTGATATAACTAGTATCTTTATCATTAACACCATATATTGTACTCATAGTACAGGTGTGGACTGTTAAATTTAGACAATCCCCCAAATTTTGAGCTTTCAATTCCAAAAATTGGTGGAGTTATGTCGATTTTTAGCTCTCAAAATTTAATTGGGGGGTCACGAAAAATGGCAGCTTTTTGAAATCTATTTTTGTCTGTAAAATGAGTTCTAGAGCTTCCCTACTCCAAAAAATTGATTTATAAAAGCAATTTTGCCCGAAAAATCCAAAACTTCTATAAAAAAAAAGTCTTATAATTAACCAATGTTAAGTTATTGATGATTTCTGATTTTATATATATTGGTTTGTTGGTTGGTTTTGAAGGCTGTCACAATGCGAGTGTAAAGAAAAAAGAAGGTAACTATGACCAAATACACCGCACACACACACAACAGGATTACAGGCCACCTGATAGACGGTAAATTTACGCACCCGCACCCATAAACAATCAGGCAATATCTGGAATGTTAGTCTCAGACACATATCAATAAAAAAGAGATCAGATGATCCTGTTAATAAACAAAAAAAAAAATAAAACCTTGCTTAGAGGCGAATCAAATCTGGAATAATAATTAAAATAAAATAAAAATAAATGATCAGACACAGACATAAGCACCACGCACACACACATACGCTTACATTTACACACACAAGCACGCACACACACACACACACTTACACACACAAACACGCACATAAGCAAGCACCCCAACCACACACATACAAACACAGAATTTGGAAGACCCAAGACAGAACGAATTTAGCAGCCGCTAAGACAACTTCAGTTCCAGTATTCTTCTGATGATGGGAATTTTCATCCCGAAATATTAAGGAATAAAATGACAGGTTAACAAAAAACACCATAGTTACCTTCTTTTTTCTTTACACTCGCATTGTGACAGCCTTCAAAACCAACCAACAAACCAATATATACACAATGCTTCAAGCAAATTACAAAACCCTTATATATATATATATATATATATATATATATATATATATATATATATATATATATATATATATATGATTTTCAAAGAAAAAGAAATTAACAAACCGTCATTCTGTAATAAATTTATTTCAAACAAAAGCTCAAAAGGCTTTTAAAATTTTTTACTAAATTTTTTTTAAAAATCCTTAAGAGACTGGCCTCTTCGGACGGAGATTACAAAATGAAGGAATTCACTTAACGACAGTTTCGTCAGAAAAATCAGGTCAGACTGCAAGTATAAGGATCAAATTCTAATTTTAACAAAGAGATACAAAGTATAAACAATTTCCTGTTCAGTTGACACCCTTAAAAAATAAATAAGATATGTATATGTATACTTTTTATAACAAGTAAAAAACCAAAAAAATAATTGGTCTAGACTTTCTATAAAATATTTTTTGAAATGATAAAAAGTTTTTTTTTATAATCTTCAAGTTAATCTATGTTAGAATTTAATGCAAATCTAATATTTGATATTTAATATAAAAATATAAAGAGATAAAAATATAGAAATATAAAAAGATAATAAATGATAAATAAAATATAAAAAATAAACAGATTAATCTTAATACCATAATAATCATGAATAAGAATATATTATTATTATTATTTACTCCTTTTGAGTTTTCACATCAGTGTTAGGTGATGGTCTTTCACTGGAGGCTGAGTGACAGCAAGTGCAGTGTTCTGAATGGTTTCAATTCTTCCTCTGATTTCCCAACTTTCCAAACCCTTTTCCAATCCTTTTGGGACTGTTCCAAGTGCACCAACTACAATTGGTATAACTTTCTGGCAAGGTCCAGATAAGGTGATCCGTTTTTATTTCAAAGTCCCAGATAATTTTATGTGTTTCGTTCTCAAGAACAGATTCTGGTTTATGTATATACCATTTTGTTGTATGGTCAAAATTAAATTTTTGCATAATTCATCACCTTTCCAACCCAGTCGTGTCTAGTTTTGTATTCTCGTTGTGCTAGTTTGTTACATTCGCAGAGTATATGGTTTACAGTCTCATCTCTATTACCACAAAGTATACATTTACTATTTTGTTGGGTCTTATCAATTTTCGCTTTGATGTAGTTTGTCCTCATGGCATTATTTTGTGCAGCAATTATTATTATTATTATTATTATTATTATTATTGAGTTTTCACATCAGCATTAGCTGATGGTCTTTCACTGGAGTCTGAGTGACAGCAAGTCTTTTCAGGTCTCCAGGACTCTTCTGAGTATTCTGGCTGATTGCAGCAGTGCAGTGTTCTGATGGTATCAACCCTTCCTCTGATTTCCAAATTTTCCAAACCCTTTTCCAATCCTTTTAGGACCGTTCCAAGTGCACCAACTACAATTGGTATCACTTTCACTTTCATATTCCATAACTTTTTTAGTTCTCTGGCAAGGTCCAGATATTTGTCCATGTTTTCATTTTCCTTTAGCTTCACCCTGTGATCTGCTGGAACTGCAAAATCCACCAGTTGACAAGTTCTTTCTTTTTTGTTTATCAACACTAGGTCTGGTCTTCTTGCTGGGATAAGGTGATCCGTTTTTATTTCAAAGTCCCAGAGAATTTTATGCGTTTCGTTCTCAAGAACAGATTCTGGTTTATGCATATACCATTTTGTTGTATGGTCAAAATTTGATTTTTGCATAATTCCCAGTGGATCGCCTTCACAACCCAGTCATGTCTAGTTTTGTACTCTCGTTGTGCTAGTTTGCTACATTCGCAGAGTATATGGTTTACAGTCTCATCTCTATTACCGCATAGTCTACATTTACTACTTTGTTGGGTCTTATCAATTTTCGCTTTGATATAGTTTGTCCTTATGGCATTATTTTGCGTAGCAATTATTAATGATTCAGTTTCTCTTTTCAGGTTTCCTTTTCTTAACCATGTCCAAGTCTTTCCATGTGCAACCTCTTCGATTTGTCATTTGAAGTGTCCATATAATTGTTTTTCTTCCCATTTTTGTTTTCTAGTCTTTGTTGTTTTTCTGTTTGTCCATCTGTCACATCTACTATTGTTGGCCGCCATAAGTAATCTGTCTTTGATCTTTCTTGTGTAATCTTCAAGTTATTGGATTGTGATTTCTACGAAGTCCTCTATGTTGGCAAGACCTCTTACCCCTTCCTTTCTTGACACATATAATCTATCTCTATCGTCTCTAGGTTATTAACTTTCTCGTACTTTGGTCAATCTGTCTGAGTTCTTCTTTTGTCCATTTTAAGAATGGCCTGAGTATCTTATAATGGGGACGGCCCAGGTATTGATTCCTTTGATCAGATTTCTGCTGTTAAGTTTGGTTTCTAGAAGTTTTCTAGTTCTTCTGAGATATATTTAAAAAAAACCTTTCCTTTCATTTCTGCTTGCTTGATATTGTCCGCTTATTATTATTAATGTTGTTGTTGTTGTTATTATTATTAAAATAATCATAATAATCATACCAACCAATTAAAATAATCATTATCAATAATAATAATAATAATAATAATAATAATAATAATAATAATAATTACAGACATCCGACGCTAATGCGTTTCGGTTTTAAACAAACCATCAACGGGTCTTATAAATATATATATATATAATATATATATATATATAATATATATATATATATATATATTAGGTATACCCAAAATTGACCTAAAATCCGTTTTTGACAAAATGAATTGGCCAAAAATCAGGTAATTATTGGATTTTAATGAAATTTTCAGTGTTGATTTATCAATGAATGAACGTTATTTTATTTCAAATCTTTCTGATTTTTCAGGTCACTTAATTTTGCCCCCCCCCCTTATTTTTCGGGTGTAACATCTCGGCGAGTTTTCAGTGTTCGATGCTAATTACAGTATAAATAAAAAGATAAAAGACCGAAGTTATGAATAGAAAAAAATCAAGGGGGATTTCCTATGAGAAAAATAAGTACCGAAAATCGGAAAATAAAATGTAAAATAAAAATTTGAAAAATTATTTTTGGAGATTTCTTTTTTACTCATTTCGACAATTATTTAATTGGCTATTATCTTATAAAAGAAAGAAATTATACATCGATATTTTTTCTGCTTAAAAAGATGGGGGGGGGGGGCTAAATTTTTAATAGAGTTTTTCTTCAAAACTTATTACTTTTTGCACCTAAAATAAGGTTTGCATTAAATAGATATTTATTTCTAGAATCTAAAAGTATAACATTTTAAACTTAACATCAGGATTTTTATATTTTAAATGAATTCTATATATTCATTTTTTGATAGCAGAAATAATTAATCAAAGTTTTGAAAAAAAAATAACTGATGCATTATAAAATTCATTAATTGATAAATATATACTGAAAATTTCATTAAAATCAGATAATTCACTGATTTTTGGTAATTTTTAAAAATCGCTAATGTTACATTAATTTTGTAAACACGCCATTTTTCAAGAGCGTTTATGGCCGAAATTGCGCAAAAAATCGTTTTAAATGTATTAAAAATGAATTAAATGTGTAATATTATTTTTTTTTATTGATGGTCATTATATTACTACTTATCGACTTAGACAAAAATTTGACCTTAAATAGTCAATTTAATTAATTTTAAGCCGTTTTTAAAAAGCATTAGCAGACTTTAGCAGCCAATTTTTGACTATCCCTAACACACACACACACACACACACACACACACACACACACACATATAATATATATTATATATATATATATATATATATAATATCGTCATAACCTTTATACTATCAATCGTCATAACCTTTATTCTATCCATAAACACTCACATACATTCAAAACACCATCACATACGTACGCATAACATTTCATCCAATCATACACATCCTATGTCTATTGAATGTTTCAGAAATTTTTTGCAATCTTTCGATTTTCCTTGCATTTGTAACATGTTCACCTGAGGATTGTTAACGCATGAAACCAAAATGGTCGTGAATGTTCCTTTGTCACCAAATAAATAGATATGTAAAACCTTTATATATTTATTATATTATATGATATAACAGCTCTATTTTATATTGAGCACTCTACCAATAATACTGCGTTTGGCACACCCTTCCAGTAAAAGCTGAAACAGTGACAATCCCACACTATATATATATATATATATATATATATATATATTATATATATATATATATATATATTGTTACGTGCACGGACTCGTTGGGTACGACAAGAGCGCTTGGCGTAACGATAATAAAAAAAAATGTAAAAGCAAGAGATCCCGAGGTAAGGCACATGGAATTCTCCTTCTCACACTTCGATATGTATACGAGAGAGTAGTACAGAACGTGTCTGCCAGACAACGAAAGACAACAAAATAAGGCATCGGTGATAGAAACAATTTTATTTACAAAAATACAGACAATAAGGCAAACAACAACAAAAAAAATATAGTGAATAGGGAACGGGGAGATAATTAATAAGTATCTATTTTATCATTCATGTACGAACGAGCGATTCAAACATTCAACACTAAACCAATCTTAAAGAGACATATACAAAATAAGGGAGAGATTCAACTCACTGTGATATCATTGTAAACTAAGAATGTCTTTTCGTTTCTCTTTTTTTAATATTTTTTTATATGTATCAGATATTCGTCAGAGTCTTTAGGATGATTCAAATAAAATGAAGTTTGTTTACTTTCAGCAGCGTAGGCATTTTTACAATTGTCTTTCTTTTCTTTAATCAGATGCTCAACATTCAACGATCGGACGATTTTCTCTTTAGCTATAGTTGAAAATATGTAATTGTTGACATTACTGTATTCTCAGAGTGTCCAAAATCCGTTCTGTCATTTCGTCTTGAGTGACGGCAAAATATGGGAAATCAAAGCCAAAACGCCAGCTCTCGACAATAGAATTTCCCCAACTGTGCGGATTATCGTCTCGTAGCAGGAATCTAAGGTTAGTCGTCATAGCAACTGGTCAAACTGCTGTCTGTTTTAGGGGTGCGAAACCCAGGGATCGTCAGTACTCTTACAACTCCGGTCATAAGCTGTCGATATTAGGTAAATACAGCTAGATATTTCCGCTTGCTGTTTGGAACGTGGAAGCTTAAAAACATCGTTCAACAGTGAGGTAGTATTAATTACGATGAGACAATTTTCTCTTCCTAGTCTATAACAGATTGGGAAATAGAATTTATTTTCTTTTAAATAAAGTGAATGATCTTTTCGTTCGCCCACACATTATATCTAGAATTTTGCAATGGCCTATATCTACTAGTTGACATACTCGTATTGTGTCACAATATATATATATATATATATAATATATATATATATATATATATATATATATATCATCATTCATCATCATATCGCGCTGTCAGTGCGGATATCCATGACAATCTCTCTCCATCCGTCCCTATCGCTCATCATTCTCGGGAGGTCCTCTATGCAGCATCCTTTATCCGCACAGAGCTGATCAATGTACATCTTTGCTGGTCGGCCCACACTGGCGTGTCCATGTGCTGGCTTCCACAGGAGGACGTCGCTTATGAGTTCGTTCTTGCTTCTCCAGCAGTGTCCGCGTGTCTTATCCGTCTTACTCGGATGGTTTGGGTGATATGTGGCAGGTGACCGTACAGCTGTTTTCTCGTAGGGTGTTGTTTTCACGTCTTGTTCAGGATCACCCGCAGCATTCTTGTGCAACTCCCATCTAGTTTATTCTCTAGTCACTTAGTTAGGGTCCAGGTGATGCAGGGGGTCCAGTGGCTTCGGCCCTGGATCTTTACGAGTTAATAGCGTCGATCCCAGGAGGCCATCCCCCCAGGCAACACCTGCCCCCTTGATTTAAAGGGGCAGGGCTGGGTTTATTGCCCAGCGCCTGAGGCGCCCCCCTTGAGGGGGAATGCCGACGGGATCGACGCAATTTTTCACCTGCCACTCCATGAGCTTCGGCTTGTGGGTGGTCCCACGTTAATAGGGACTTTGTGCCTGACCCGTACAAGTGGGGTACGCGGTAAATACTAGGTGGTGCAGCCATACAGCAGCACTGATACGACAACGGCCTGGAAGAACTGTCTCTATAACACATACACACACACACACACACACACATACACACACACATATATATATATATATAATATATATATATATATATATATATATATATATAAAATATGGCATTAAATAGCCAACTGGAGTTGATATGTCATTAAACAAAAAACAGAAAAACTCAACAAACTATCTTTAATGAAAACAATGATTTAAAAAAGAACTGAATAATTTAAAAGTTATAATTGTTATTTTGATATTCGCTAGTGATAATGCAATTAACAATCTTTTAATTCTTTATTCATTTAAATTTCGAGAAATTACCTGTGGGTTTTTTTTTAATTTTACATAAAAAATGTTTGTTTTTTTTTCTTTTTGATATCAAATCATTTCAGATGAAATAAGATTTTCGTTAATAAAGATTTCCATTTACTAAATGAAATTCTGAAAAGGTTTATTTTTTCCAGATGACATGATAATCTTTTCAATAGTTTTATTTCCAGGTTGATCGTTACACAATGAAAAATAGCAGACACATCATTATTTCGGCCGAGGGACATTTAGTAAACTTTGTTTGTGCTCATGGTCATCCTAGCTTCGTGATTAGAAATTCTTTTACTAATTAAAAACTACCACTAATTGAACTTTGGACAAAACAATACCTCCTTAGTGTTCATTTCTTGCCTTGAAACTTGAATGTATCGATTGGAATTTCAAATAATTTCAAAGCAATTAGAGGAAAAATCCTTTTAGATAGGATTAGGTTACTTTGTCTTATGGTACTAGCAAATATTTGCACTCTCGGGTGCAAGTATTTAAGTATTAATATAATAAAATATTATATTAAATTAGAAAGGCTAATGAAACTAAATAAGAATTCAGATAAAAAGATCGAAAAATAGAACAACTGAAACTTACTCTTCCATCGCTCCAAACAATTAGAAATCAATAATACTAAGCACATATTTATTAAAATCAAAGTTTTAATATCAACATGCAAATTAACCTTCCCGTTCACACTGTAAACCGCTATTTTCTTGTATATATGAATACAATTGCATATAATTAGTATGTAAATAAGACAATTTTATTAATGATTGAGGTTT
>CM042154.1:100492166-100524666 GCA_023376005.1 Doryteuthis pealeii
AAAGTTTTGAAATAAATTCATTCTTAATGGATACATAATTTTTTTAGCACATATTTCTATTTAACCCATAGATGGGACCCTAACATGTACTACCACTTTGGATCAGAGTGTATCAGGGAGCAATGGTGATGAAGGGGTGCTCCACGTTCCCCAGGTCTCCAAGAACCTCACCATCAGATAGAGTTTAACGTCATTTCCAGGAAATCAAAGATCCTCAACCACAGCTTTCTAACAGATATGATAAAAAGGGTTGGGGTGCCATAAGGGCAATAGGTTTGGGGTAATCATAGGTGCTAGTGCTTGGCATAGCCAGCCGATTGATCGGAGGGGGCTTCTCCGACCGCCCGTCTAAACTAAGTAAGAAACAAAGTTGAGTGTTGCATGTCATGGACTGCTCAGCCACCTGGCTTCCGCCCTTAAGCATCACAAGTTGCCACCCACGGCCAACAGGTGGCCCCATTGGTGGAGTCTTACATTTAATTAACCATTGAAATTAATTATTGCATCCAACGGTAGACACATTAGTCTCAGTTGTTTGTGTTAGTATTGCAATGTATAATTTTAATTAAACTTGGTTTTAAAAAAGTATTTTTCAACATTAAATATATAGTATTTTGGGGTTTGCTGTTGTTTTTTTAAGCGATACGTAATTAAAAACAACCTTAATCCCAAACCCCTAAACCGTAACCCAATTTGCAAAAAACAATTCATTCATAAACTCTAGTTAAACTGTCATGGATCACCACTAAAAAAGGTTTCCGTTTTAATTGTTGGTGTGATACTACGCATTGCATCAAGTGCAGAATGCATTTGGAGGCATGCAAGTGTATATATATATATATATATATATATATATATATATATATATATATATATAGGTGTAATAATTAGTTATGTGAAATATAGTATGCAAGATTATGGACACATGAGTGTCTGTGTGTTTGGAGGGGATATAGTGAATCATGTGTGTATACATGAGTGGAATATGACTAAGGAACGAATAATTAAATAAAAAAAGGAATGATAAGAAGATATTTGATATCCAACCGAGACAAATGTCTCAAAGCCAAGAGACAAATGTTTATTTTGGGCCTAATTATTCATTGTGTTAATTGATTACGGGACATTTGTTTATCTGTTGTGTCAGTATTATTATTGTTCTAGTCATAGTATTTCAAACAAAAAAAAAACATCTGGAGATGAGATTGAGGTTAGTCAGAAAGGAGATGGTGGGGGTGGAATTTTATATATATACAGTCCTAGCTAAAAAGAGTTAATTTCTGAACCCCGGAGTAGAGTTGAGTTTTGGACGACGAAGAAGGAAGATCAGTTTAGCTGTCCACCAGAAACCAGCGTTAGCAAAGGTCACCAAAGGAACAGGGATTGTCCCCCCACCTCTCGACAAGACATGGGAAACGAATTAGAAGCTGATGGGAGTGACTGATGTAGATGAATGCGAGCCATATACCTCTCTGCCATTTTGATTGATGTTCACCTGAAATTGTCTTGTCTTGTCTTTCTTCTCTTTTGATAATTGATTGTAAACCCCCTGGATGAGCCCTGGGGCAGCATTACGTGCACAAGTGGAGGTCCTAAGTAAGGGTCAAGTAAACAGACGATCATGAGACGATTATGGCCAGTAAAGTTGGAAAAGCTAGAAGTTGCAGTAATGTTGGAAGGTGCAAGTAAGATGTGCAGCAGGAAGGGCCTGCAGGTGCTCATCGCCCCACGAGGGGGTGTTACATTGGGTTCAAAGGGTTAATAAAGTTGATTGTTGTTAATTGAACTAACAACCCCGACTAAGGGTGTTAAATACAACAATGGACTTTAATACAATGACAGCACGTTGAGAAGCATTTATAAGAGATGCATATACAAGATATATATAAAAAAAAAGTAAAGTCGACAGGGCGGCCTAAAGTCGGTATCAGCCAGTCAGCGAGGGAGTCTATCCCCTTTTCAATAGCGCTAGACCAAGGAGATTGTTTTTAGCATCTGAGGTGGAGCGCCACACCTACCATCAGCTCCTTACTTTACCGCACAGATCCCTGTGCTACTCATACGCTGAGTTGGCGGGGACCGGTATCGAACTAGGAACCTTGTGGTTTCTAGCACAAGATATATAGTAAATATTTACTATTTACTATTTATTTATTATTTATGAGAGATACATATACAAGATATATAGTAAATATATAAGTAACACATAAAAAGGATAAGATACAAAAATGAAGTACAAAAGTTATGGAGAGTCCATAAGTCAAAGTCACTTACTACGTTGTCTGTGTGGGGGCAAAAATCCCCACACAAAAGGGTGCAGGCAAACTGTCTAATCCATTGTGCGTTTGTTTAGTCCCGTAGAAGAAAGAGAGTTTCAAACTTGGCGCTTGCCAGCTTAAATAGTCAGTGGTGAGGAAAAACAGAAACACGAGGGAAGATAACTCTTCCAGCCAAACAAGGGCAGAGAATCCCACATAATTTTGACGACGATTTGCAAGAAATTGACCTTGTGTCACATCCTGCTCATGCAGAGGGGTTGATAAGTATATATAGCATTTACCACTAGGAGTTGAAAGGTTTCCGAATTCTGCCAGTGGCCATCTGTTTATTTTCTTATCTTTCTAACTAGATTGCATATAGAACATTGTGATCATTTGCTGTTGTGAAACGTTTGGATATTGACGAACGTGTCATCGTTGTTGCTGGGCACGACAAAATAAAATACTCCTTTCAAACAGACAACAAATATTTGCCCCTTTCTTCCAGGTGAACATTTTCTCACTTTTCCTTCAGGCTTCTTTTTTTCTTTCTCTCTTTCTTTCTCAATTTTCTTTACTTTCTTTCTTTCTTTCTTTCTTTCTCGATATTCTTAATTTCCTTTTCTTTCTTTCTTTCTTTCTTTCTTTCTTTCTTTCTTTTTCTCGATTTTCTTAATTTCCCTTCTTTCTTTCTTTCTTTTCTTTCTTTCTTTCTCTTCTTTCTTTCTTTTCTTTCTCGATTTCTTAATTTCCCTTCTTTCTTTCTTTCTTCTCGATTTTCTTATTCCCTTCTTTCTTTCTTATTTCTCGATTTCTTAATTTCCTTCTTTCTTTCTTTCTTTCTCAATTTTCTTTTCTTTCTTCTTTCTTTCTTTCTTTCCTTCTCGATATTCTTAATTTCCTTTCATTCTTCTCAATTTCAATCACTTTTTTCTTTCTTTCCTTTCTTTCTCGATTTTCTTAATTCCCTTTCTTTCTTCTTTCTTTCTTTCTTTCTTTCTTTTCTTTCTTTCTCGGTTCTTAATTTCCCTTCTTTCTTTCTTCTTTCTCGATTTTCTTAATTCCTTTTCTTTCTTTCTTTCTTTCTTTCTTTCTTCATTCTTTCTTTCTCGGTTTCTTACTTTCCTTTCTTTCTTTCTCAATTTCCTACACTTTTTTCTTTCTTTCTTTCTTTCTCGGTTTTCTTAATTTCCTTTCTTTCTTTCTTTCCCTTTTTTTGGGTTTACCCCACTTTCTTTCATTCCTTCTTTCTCAATTTTCTTCATTTTTTCACTTTCTTTCCCAATTTTCTTCTCTTTTTCTTTCTTTCTGTCTTCCTTTCTTTCGTTCGTTCTTTCTTTCTTTTTTTATTCATTTATTTATTCATTGATTTTTATTTCACGTGCTTCTTTTTTTCTTTATCATTTTTCTTCTTTTTCGTTTTTCTTTTTTTTCTTTCTTTTTTCTTCTATATTTTTATTATAATTTTCGATTTTACTTTCTTTTTGTTTTTTTGTTCCTTTCTTTCTCAATGTTTCTTGACTTCTTTCCTTTGCCTCAGTGATTCTTTCTTTTCTTTCTTTCTTTCTTTCTTTTTCTTCTTTCTTTTCTTTCTTTCTTTCTTCTTTCTTTCTTTCTTTCTTCTTTCTTTCTTTCTTTTTCTTTCTTTTTCTTTCTTCTCTTTCTTTCTTTCTTTTTTCTTTCTTTCTTTCTTTTTCTTTCTTTCTTTCTTTCTTTTCTTCTTATAATGTGATTTAGTTTTATAATTTACTGATTGATGGATTTTAACGGCATATCACCCCATCTAGGGTTATATTATACATAGAGGTTAGAGAACCACGTTCATTGTATATTCCTATTCATATTTTTGTGTAGCTGATTCTTCAGAACTTTTTGTTTATAAATTTACCCAGAGAGAGAGAGAAGAGAGACAGAGACAGAGACAGAGAGAGAGACAGACAGACAGAGAAAGAAGAGAAAGAGAGAGGAGAGGAAAAGAGAGAGGAATAGGGGGGGGGAGAAAGAAAGAGAGAAAGAAAGAAAGAAAGAGAGAGAGAGAGAGAGAGAGAGGGGAGAAAAACCAACTTACAGACAGACAAAGAGAGACAGAGGATAAGAGAGAGATGGAGAGAGAGAGAGAGAGAGGTGGGGGAGAGAGAGTATGTGTTAGAGAAGGACATATGAACAAACAGAGCTAGATATATATGAAGAAACTAAAATAGATAGCTATCTTTCTAGCTATTTAGTTAGATAGCAAGATATTTATATAGCTGTATATTTAACTCAGTCTGTTCATATCTAGCGAGCGAGCTAGCTAGCTACCTATGAACATTGACTGAGATAAATATAAACAGACTGATAGGTATAAACAGAGATATATATACATAGGAATAGGGTGAAATAGATAGATATGAAGACACACACACACACACACACACACACACACACATATATTATATATATAATATATATATATAATATATTGGAGGATATGTGCTTAATTGAAGTCATACCTAATTTTGAAAATTAATTGGTTAATAATTAATGAATTTAGGCGGGCAATATATGTCAAATGTAATGTTAATCCCTGAATGTACATTTCCGACCTTTAGGTCTCATCAGCAGGTCGAAAATCTACATTCAGGATTGACATTTCTCGATTTGTTTAGCCTTACATTTGAACATATATACCCGCCTTAAATTCATTTAATTATTAACTAATTAATTTTTCAAAATTAGGTATTGACTTCAATTAAGCACATATCCTTCGAAAAAAAATTGTCGGCTAAAAGCCATATAAAAATAAACACATTTGTTTGTTTACTTACCCTCATTATATATATATATATAATATTATATATATATATATATGTGTGTGTGTGTGTGTGTGTGTGTGTGTGTGTGTGGAAAAAGGTAGACAAACACGGATGTTATGGAAACTGGATGTTTAACATTCACGTGTTTGTCTACCTTTCTCCATATACTGTCTGATTAACCTCCTCACATTTCTCCCATATATTATATATATTATATATATATATATATATATATATATATATTTACCAACCCCTCCACACGAACAGGATGCGACACAAGGTCAATTTCTTAAACAGAGTTTAACAGATTTAAATTTAGACTTTTCCTTCTCCTAGACTGGTTACCTAGCCATGGTTAAAGAGCCCAGTCTGTCCTGCTATTTACTCATAGCTAGAGGGAGAATTGGATTCATACCTTTCCCAAGGGTATTACTACCATGGCAAATGCAAACAGCTTCACCCAGGAACTGAACGTGGGTCGACGAGTCTATTCTCTACGACTATAACCGTTAGACCACGCACCTCTTTTTGTTTTATACATAGACATTTTTTTCTATTTCTAAATAGAACATGTTAAAAAAAATTATTTGTATTTCATAGTACCGTGTATAAAAAATTTAAAAAAAAACTCTTGCTAAACAACTATACGAAAAAATGTCAAACGTCCAATAAACGCGATTCCTTAACCTCTAGATAAAAAATAAAAGACGGATTGACATGCTGTTAATATCAATCACCGCACTGTTGTCTAGGGCAGAAGAATACACCAACTGCACCTCTGCAGAAGGGTAAAATCCCCCAAATAGTGCCACCTTTTTGTTGTGGGTGGCGATCCATGATGCTTAAGGGTGGAATCTTGGTGGCTGAGCAGTCGATAGCATACAACAAACCAAACTGTCCCTTACTTGGTCTAGACGGTCAGTCAGAGAGTCCACCTCCGATCAATCGGCTGGTCACATCAAGTCCTACCACCTATATGATTGTCCCGATCCTATTACCCTTATTGCAATACCCTAACCCTTTTTATCAAACATGTGCTAGAAGGCAGTGGTTGAGGGTCTTATTATCCTAGGAATGACGTTAAGCTATATCTCCTGGTGAAGTTCCAATTCTGGAGCTCTGGCGAGTGTGGACTATCCCTTCATCTCCATTAATCCCAGGTCCACCCTGACCCGGAGTGGAAGTATCTGTTAAGGTCCCACCTATAGGTTAAATAGAAGAAAATGAGTTTACAAAAATGTGTTTAAAATTGAGTTTAATTTTTTTAAACGATTTTATCCTCCAAACCACGTTTGACGCGTGGTGTAATGGTTAAAGTCACGGGAAATGGACTCGTCGCCCTGAGTTCAAATCCTGGATGGGGTAATTGCATTTTCACTTAGCGCTAATACCCTTGGGAAAGTTATGAATCCTACTCTCCCTTCAGCTATGTATAAAATAGTAGGGTAGACTGGACTCTTTAACCTTGGTTAGGCAACCGGTATAGGAGAAGGAAAACTCTGAATTCAAACCTGTTAAACTCCGCTTAAAAATTGACCTTGTTTCACATCCTACTCGTGTGGAGGGTTTGGTAAATATATATATTAAGGTAATTAAAAAAGCACCTAAACAGAGCCTGAGATTATTGTGTACTGAATGTTGTGTTTGTACATAATAAAGATGAGGACAACAGTCCGAAATATCAAAATTACTTTTTTTGCATTATGTATAAGCTCATTTGCTACATTTGATAAAATAAATTCGATTCACAAGTCTTTTGTCTTAACTTTTTTACGATTCATAACACATTTATTGAGAACCCATGAACACATTTGTTTTGTATTTAAAAAATCTCCTGAGTAAATGTAAATATTTTAAACCCGCCTCTCCTTTAAAACGTTTTTTTAGCGGTTTAAAGGCGTTTGTAGTGACAAATAATCTTTTTCAGTGGTTTGAAGGCGTTAAAAGTAAGCCACCACCAGGTTTTTTATCGACAAGTAAATGAAAATATTTTATCCCCTCTTTTAAAATATCTTTTTTTTTAGTTTTTGATATTATCATTTTATTTTTAAATCAAAACAACTGTCACGAATTTTTAAATAAATACGACCGATTTTCGAAAATAAAAACAATACATTATTAAACAAATACAAATAAGAAATCAAAATATTTACATGTTCTTTTTTATTTTAATTTAAAAAAATTGTCACGTCATTTTTAATTAAAAGATATCTTTTTTTTTCTCGGTATTTTCATTTTATTTTCATTCTATTTTCCTTCATATCACATTAACTTTTCGGGAAAAACGCATTCAAATAACAAACAAGTTGATAAGTAAAACGTGTCGTTTTTTCAGCAGGCACCGGTTAGTGTTTTTTCGGGCAGGGGGCCAGGACGCATTTATGCGATATGCACCGTCGTTGAATACTTTTGATTTGTAGTGTTGTATAAATTTCTAAAAGATAAATAGCATTTTGTCCCTTTTTTTCGGAGAAAACGGAAGCCTTGAAAGTTAGTTTTTAAAATCATTAGTCGATGAAATGATTAAGACTAATTGATCACAAAATGTGAGAAAAATGATTCAGGTTTATTCAGTTTTATTTTCTTTATATCGGCGTGCAATCCACGGATGTAAGCGTACATGCGTAGCCACACAACAACAGAAAGAAAATGTGTGTGTGTGGGGGGGAGAGATGGATGATAGATAGAGAGAGAGAGAAGAGAGAGAGAGAGAGAGAGAGAGAGAGAGAGAGAGAAGAGAGAGGAGAAGAGAGAGAGAGAGAGAGAGAGGAGAGAGAGGAGAGAGAGAGAGAGAGAGAAGGAAACTCAATGGCGAGAAAGAAAGGAAAAGAAAAAGAAAGGAAAAAATACAGACAGAGAGAAACGTAAATAATGGAGAAAAATAAAATAAAAAAGATAGAGGAAAAAAGAGAGGAGAGGGGGAGAGAGAGAGAGAGAGAGAGAGCAGATGAGAGAGAGAGAGAGTGTGTTGGGGGTGTAGTGCTGGAAAAAACCAAGAATGGAAAGAAAAGAAAGAAAGAAAGAAAGAAAAAAATAGAGAAAGAGAGAGAACAATGCAGAATGAAAGGAAAGAAAGAACGAAGAAGAAAGAGACAGGGAGAGAAAAGTAACAGAGAAAGACGAGAGGGTGAAGAGAGAGAGAGAGAGGAGAGAAAAGAGAGGGGGGGGGGATGGGAGAGAGAAGAAAATCGAGGAATTCGATTGAAGAAAAGACAAAGAAAGAATAAGAAAAGGAAGGGGAGAGAGTAAGAAAAAGGGATCAAACCCAAAGTAACAGAGAGAGAGAGAGAGAGAGAGGAGAGAGAGAGAGGGCGAGGAAGGGAGAGAGAGAGAGAGAGAGAAGAGAGAAGGGAGAGAGCAGGGAGGGCGAGGAAGGGAGAGAAGAGAGAAAAACCGATGAATCGATGAAAGAAAGAAAGAAAGAAAGTAAGAAAAGGGAGGAGAGAGTTAGAAAAAGAAAACCCAAGTAATGAGAGAAAGAAAAAAGCACACACCACACACCAGAGAGAGAGCAGAGAGAGGAGAGAGAGAGATGAGAGAGAGAAGAAGAGAGTGGGAGGGAGGAGGAGAGAGAGAGAAGAAGGGAAAAAACCGGAGTAATTAGTATGATGCACTAAAATTTTGTTATTAATGCTTACACATCATTAGCATACATACGTTTCTTTGCCAATTAACGGACTCGCAGCATACACACATGAGAGAAACACGCACACACCACACGACAACATACGCACGCACACCCGACACATGCACACACACAAACACTGAATTAACACAGACTACACATTACACAATCTCTTCATTCGCCAACACAGCATAATGTTTTATTATGGCTTTTACAAATAAAAAAAAAAACATCTGAATTAATAGCTATCAAAATGTTTCAGCAAAGATTTCAAGGTAACGTTCAGGCTAATTATGGTTCTGCGAGTTCAAACCGGGTAGAAGAAATTCAATTTTTCATTTTATCATTCATTTTTTATCATATTATTTATGTTTAATGCCGAATATGTAACCAGACATTTACCCTGCTCTTGGGGAGAAATGCTCCCTACAATATCTATCCATCTCTCTTCTCCTCTCTCTCTCTCTCTCTCTACTATATATATATATATTATATATATATATAAAAATATACCACGTGTTGGTAACCTCCGCGGTGAGAAAAAAAAACAGAAAATAGTTCTGATTTAAAAAACTCCAAAACCATCAATCGGGGGGAAAAAAATTATTGGAAAAAAGAAAAGACCAAGATAGTCTACCAACAAAAATAATACTATTGGTACCCAGATTTGGCCAAAAAGAAAAAACCAATTTATATGTATTTATATATAAAATATATAATATATATATTATATATATATATATATATATTATATATAATATAATTATAAGTATACAAGCCGTGTTGGTAGATCCTTGCGGCAGAGAAAAAAAACAGCAAAGAAAATCTTGATTATAAAAATATACTACCAAACCATAACCAGGAAGAAAAAAATTGTTGGAAAAAAAAAGAAAAGCCAAGATAGTCGTTACCAACAAAAGTAATCTATTGGTACAGTATTTGGCCAAAAAGAAAAAAAACAATTTTATGTATAAAAGTATATAAGGATATAATATATATTATATATACCGCAATGAGAATAAGCCTAATAATGAAAAGTGCTCAATACCTAAGTAGAGCAAATAATAAGATAAATCTAATGAGTCAGACGAACCTATATTAGTTTGCGGCTTAATGCTTCCAGGGCTAAATCTGACTACAGAGACAAGGAGCCAAAACGAATTAAATAGTACTAACCACAGGAATCATTTAAATTAGCTGAACCAGACGATTATAATATACTCGGCTGTGAACCATTAAATCTCCCAACAAATAGTTATAAAATCTTATTACTTCTGGATCTTGCGCCAAAGCTCAAAGCCCGCAAAACAATATATATACTATAAATAACACACACAACACACAACACACACACACCACACATATATATATAATAATATATATTATATTATATTATAGTATATTTTACTAGCTAAAAAGTACCGGTCCATGACCGAACTAACAAAAAATAGGAACACATAAAGAGTGTGGGAAAGGAGAAAATAAGAGATAGTATACCCAATTTTAGTTAAAATAAAATAGGGATTGAGGAGACCTTCGCTAAAAAATATTTCCCCTAAATATATTTTCGTGAAAATCGATCATTGTCGTAAGTGTTTTTGGCTACGTTTAAATTTCAGATATTTAAGGTGCAAAAAATTAAACATGTTTTTCCAACATAATTTCATTTATTTCCGATCAGCTGAACAATTAAAAAAAATATCATATCAGGATTTGTTAATGCTTCTTCTTTCGAATGGAATATTTTTTTAAAGATAATATTGATTTTTATATAAGTCATCATTGTTATGTTATAATAGGAGGTGGGGGTAAATTTCACAGGGAAAAATTGTGGTTAACTTGATTAAGAGATTAATTATTTATCAATGGTAAAAAATCGCCGAGAATGTCTAATGAAATAACGGTCGAAATAATGTTAATTCGAGACGACACTAATATGAAGCGAATTAAAGTAAACTTCTAAGGTTTGTTTTTTTTAAATGTAATATGATTAAAAAGAAAATCTCGGATAAGGGCTGAATTGAAAAACGGTCGGAAATTAGGGTGACCAGGAAAAAAAACAGAATCCCAAATTATCTTATTCATTTTCCCATTGAAACTAACCCTAACCCCAACCCGAAGACCCCTATCCCTTACCCCCAGTTAAAATTAACAGTTTTACTTACAAAAGTGATGGGTTCTGTTTCTGTCAACCCTAAATTTTCCCGACCGTTTTGTCAAGTTCAGCCGCTGTAAAATCAGCCTATTTATTTATCATTAGAAATTATGATAAATTATTAACACATTCATATTCAATTACGATACATTAGAATCATTTTTATTTATTTTTGTTTAGTGTGGTTAATTAAACACGAAGAACAGCTTAACTTAAACCATTTCAAACAACTTTCTCATATAATTCTATTCAACACATACGTATTTTATTTTAAATTTTATTATTGTTATTATTGTACTTATTTACGAAATAAGTAGTTATATAATTTAACTACCTATTTTTGTTGTAAAAGGTGTGTTTTCTAAAACTCTTTTGTGTATAGTATATAGTATATATATATATATCTTATATAGTTAATCAGTATTAATTTTTCATATCTTACTATTACGAAATAAATTAAAAACTGATTAAAAACAAAGTTGAGTTAACTACATTGTATTTTATTTTAAAAAAATTTTGTTATAGTTATTATTGTACTTATTTACGAAATAATAACTACCTAATTTTGTTAAAAGCTATTTTTTTCTAAAACTCTTTAAATAAATACTGATATAAAAACAAAGTAATAATAAATATTTGTAAGTAGATTATTCATTTATTTCTAACCTAAATTAATATTTAAAGACAGAATAAAAGAGATTGCGAATCATGAATAAGATTTGATTTTTTCGTTAACTACTTTTGCTGTCCGACGCCAATAAATTTTTTTTTCTAACTCGCTATAAAAAAAATTCACATGGATAAGACTATACAAAATTATATAGCGACGAAAGATTATTTTCTACTTCTTTCCAACAATAAGGATATTTTTAAGATGGACCTATAAATAGGCGATAAATTCCGAGCCTGACGCTTAAGACTGCGAAATTTATTCACTAAATGAATTTTTATTGCTGGTGCGGCTTGTAACAAAAAGTCAGGCACGACAATATTTATCATCAGCGGGAGTTGATACGGGACAGTTTCGCAAATTGGGTGATTTCCGCTTAATTAATCAATTATATCCTTAATCAGTAAAAACCAATAACCAAATTTGGCCGTGTTTCTTAAGTTAGAAGGATTATATGTATGCCAAATTCGAATCAGAGTAACCTCCCGTTTTGAACTTATAGCGTACGACACTTAGATACCAAAAACTTAGTCTATATATATATATATATATATATATATAATATATATATATATATAAACACACACAACATATGTGTGTGTGTTTGTTGTCGTCTATCTCTGAGTGATTATATCTATCTATCTATCCTTCCGCTTCTCTCTCTCTATATATATACTATTATATATATATATATATATATTATTATATATATTTGTGTTGTGTTTGCTTGTTTGTCTGTCTGTCTATCTGTCTTTTCATATCAATCTATCTATCTATGCATTATTATATATATAATATATATATATATATATATATATATATATATAATATATTATATATATATATTTATCTGTCTGTCCTGTCTCTCTCTCTTCTCTCTTCTTATATAATATATGTGTTAGTTATATAAAGACTGTGATGTGTGTGTGTGTGTGTGTGTGTTTTGTGTCTGACTATTCAGTCTGTTCATATCTATCATCCACCCTGTCGGCAGGGCTTTAGAAATATACCGACTTGCCACACCGTGGATGTCCCGAGTAGACACAAAACTGTATCTCGTGAATCCACTACAGTTTTGGATTTCTTGAGAATGTGGAATCACCCCTTGCTGCCCATTACTCCCAAGTCCACAAAACAGTTTCAGGGGTGCTCAGAACCCGCGTATAAGTCTATCGTAAACCGATACCCCTTATCGGAACACGCTATAAACAAAATATATTTACTTATTATATTTATGTTAATTTTCCTTTCAAGGAATGTATTATCGAATTACACACCAATCGTATCGTTCTTTTTTTAAAATTCTTGAAATTCTTTTATTTTTGAGTTTTCAGGGTGCTCATTTCCTTCCCGTATAGTTTATAATGTAAATCGACCCCCCTAACGAACGGCTCGGAAAGGAAACTGGCGCAAAAGGGTATCAAAATTTAGCGGTGCCAATGAAAAAACAGAAACCCAACTTTTTATTTATTTCCCATTAACTAACTTAAACCCCAACCCAACCCGCGAACCCCTAACCCTAACCCTAACCCTCGAACAACCCCTAACTCCCTCCAAACCCTAACCAACCTACCTACCCCTAGTTAAAAATTAAGAGTTTTATTACAAAAATTTGTGGGTTCTGTTTTTTCTGTGTCACATTAATTTTGACACCTTAGTGCAAATTCACCACAACTGTTAGATAGAGCGGTTCCGATATGGGGGATCGATTTACTTCATAAACTTATATAACCGGGAATGAGCACCCTGAAAACTCGAAAAATAAAGAACTTTTTGGAGAATTTTTTTTTACATCTGATATATTGGTGTGTAAACGATAATAATACCTGTCCTAAACAAAATGGCATTACTTTTTTTCTTTACATTTTACTCATTCTTTCTTAGCGACTCAGCCAAATGTTGTCAGTGTCCTGGCATATGACACTAACTGCGTGGAATGCCTTTTCACTTCCATTACCTCCACGGTGTCCTCTCTGATCAACTATTGTTACAGCTCGAGTTGAAGTTTTCACTCATAAGTTATATCGCGGAAATTGTGTGTACTAGGTATGACAGCAAAACTACATCTGATGGGTGAGGCTTCAGTTCTGGATCTGGGATGTGGGATTACTGGTTCATTGCCATTAACTCCCAGGTCGACTCTTAATATAAAGTAGTAATAACTGTTTGATTCAGTTGTTTTTTTTGTTCCAATGCATATCACCTGTATCTGAAGTTGGTGTGGAATTACCTCACTTCCAATCACTCCCAGGTCACTATAATCTGAATTAGATTATCTATTTGGTTCAGTTTTTTTTTAAATGACATCAACTTCCCTGGGTTATTTGAATGTCAAAGCCTTCTTGTAGAAAAACAGTAGTGGTACTAATTTACCCATAGAAAAATCACCCAAGTATCCATCTAGTTGTCTCATCTATGGGTCAAGCAAGATTTGTTGTTGTTCTGGGTATTTACACAAAACTGCATCTGAATATTTGAGGCTCCCACTTCTGGAAATCTGGGGAGTGTGGTTACTGGTTCATTGCCATTTACCCCAGGTCTACTCTAACTCAAAGTAGTAAAATAACTGCTTGATTCAGTTTTTTTTTTTGTTTTGTTCAATGGCATATCTCCCCCCCTCCAAAAAAAGAGGTGTAACTTTTTTGGCAACACTCAATACTTTTTGACTCACCCGTCGTATTGATGAATTTATTTGGACTGTTACATTGATCAGTTCGTTTTTATCGATGCGATTGATTTCAATAATTCAATATTGATTCTGTGTTTTAACTTTTTTATTTGATATTTTGCTAGACATTTTTCCCTAAAAGTTACGCAAGTATGTTTGTCGTGACGACCGGTTACATAACCTAACACCTCCACACTTCTCTACTTGAGACTCGTAAACAAAATGTCAAAAGAAACGCGAAGTTTGATGAAAGTGAGGTGTTGTATGTGGGTGTGTGGGGGGTGCGTAAAGCAGTACGCATTACTTTAACCCTCTTATTCCCCCGTATTAACCTTTAACTCCCTTCCGGTAATAATGCACATGCGCAATAGCTCGTGAGGACAATGCCTAAGAGAGGGGAAAACAAGGTTTAAATGTGAATGAGAAATTGAAATGGAGACGATAAAGGTCCGATGGGAACTGACATGGACCCCTGATACCCGAAGGAGAAAAAGAAAGAAATGAAGAAGGAAGAAAAGATACTGAAGCAAAGAAAATAAGAAAGAAAAGATTGAGTAAAGAAAATAAGAAGAAAGAAAGAAAAGATGAAGTTAGAAAAAATACAGAAGAGGGAATAAGAAATACAGAAAAGAAAGCAAAAAAAAAAGAGCAAAAGAAAAAAAATAGAAAGTAAAGAGAAAAGTAAAAAAAAAAAAAAAATGGAAGAAAAAAGCTACATAAAGTAGGAAGAAAAAAAGGAATGAAGGGAAATAAAGAGAAAATGCTATAGAATGAAGAACAGAACGTTTGAAAAGGGTTATTTTATGCCTAGAGGTTAGAGAACCGTGTCCATTATATGTATTAGCAAATATATCACCCTCCGGTGCAAGTATTTAAGTTTTATGTTAATAAATATTGTATTAAATTAGAAAGCTGATGGCCTTTCACTTGCGAGTAACTGAGTAGACAGCAAGATCTCCTCAGGTCCACTAATTATTTATTATTATTATATATATTATTATATTATATATACAACATTACCTCCATTATTATTAATTCATCATTATTATACTAGACAAATATATGCACGCCTCCGGGTCAAGTATTTAAGGTTTTAGTGTAATAAAATATATACTATATAAAATTAGAAAGGCTAATGAAAGCTAAATAAGATACAGGATAAAAAGATTTAAACAGAGGTAGAGTAAGGATTAATAAAAGATTTGGTGAAACAGAGAGTAGATGGATATAATAAAAATGAAACAACTGAACACTTACTACTTTCCATCACTCTCGGTCTTTCATGTTATTTTTTCTAATTTAAGTATTTGAGATTTAGTAAAGAGGAGAGTAAAAGTAATACAACATGACAGTTATTTTCTTGTAATCGGATTCATTTAAGATCATTGAAGAAGGATTTTTACTATATTCTTAAATAAAAACAAACAGATTCAGAAATCACATTAATCTACTAAGCAATATTTAATTAAAATTCGTTTTATTTTTTAATATTAATATGCAAATTAGCCTTCCGTTATACACTGTAAACGCGCTAATTTTGTTATGTATATTAAAATATAATCATCATGTTGTCAGTATTGTGACTAGTTAACAGTAATTAATAATTGTAGACAATTTCTTAATAATTGAGTGGTAATATAAATTAAAATCATTGGAGAATCTTGATGTCATAACAAAGAGAATTGTGACTTGGTAGAATATAGTTTGGTACAGACGAAAGAAAAAACACAATCTCCCATTTAGTAAGATTAGCAAAATATAACACCACCCTGGTACAAGATTAAATTTTTAAATGGAATAAAATTATATCATTGAAGTTAGAAAAGGTAATGAAAAACTAAAATAGAATGCAGGTAAAAAAAGAATTGAAACAGCAGGTGGGGGTTTAAAATCGTAAAAATAGCAACTGAAGCTAACCTCTTCATCACCTCCCATCGATTTCATTGATAATTTTTCAGTAATTAACTATTTAGTTAAAAATAGAGAGTAAGAAATAAAATTACAATCTCTATTCTTGTTAATGGATTTTTTTTTTAAAGATTTATCCCCAAGATTTTGCTCATAATCATTAGACTAAAAACCAAACAATTAGAAATCCAATAAACTACTGAGGCATATTATATTTATTAAAGAATCAATTTGTTAATAATCAATATACAAATTAGCCTTCCCGTTTACACTGTAAAACCGCTTTTTGTTGTATACTATTAAATACCAATTTATTATTAGTATGTAGATATGTCCACATATCATAACACGCGTTTCGACCGGCGGGTCCGGATGAGCTTCGCCGCTGGAGACCGGGTCTGTTATATAGCGTTAATACCCAGGGGGGCCATCCTCCCAGGCAACACCTCGGCCCCGCTCGATTTAAGGGGACAGGGCTGGATATTGCCCCAGTGCCTGAGGCTCCCCCTTGAGGGGGAATTGCCGACAGGATCGATGCAATTTTTCACCCCCCATCTACATGACTTTGGATTGGTGGCGTAGGTCCCACATAAATAGGGTCTTCGTGCGCTACCCGTACAAGTGGTACGTGAAAATATTCATGTAGATATGTCCAACATATCTAACACCGGTTTCGACCCGAGGTCCCAGTGAGCTTGCGACCACTGGACCTTACAAGTTAATAGTGTCGATCCCAGGGCTGTTTATTGGGCCAGTGCCTGAGCCCCACCCCTTGAGAGGAATGCCGAGGGGACGACGCAACTTTTTGTTCGTCCCACCCATGAGCTTCGGCTTGTGGTGGCATACATTAAAATGAAGGCCTTTGTGTCCAGCCCATACAGTGGGTATGAGGCAAATACTCTACACGGTTCGACTGGGGTCCAATGAGCTTCTGCCGCTGACCCTTACAAGTTAATAGCGTTGACCCAGGGCTATTTCCCCAGCAACACCAGCCCTCTCGATTTTAAGGGGAAGGGCTGGGTTCATTGCCCAGTGCCTGAGCACCCCCTTGAGGGGAATGCGACGGATCAAACGCAATTCATCATGAGTCTCGCGGCTTGTTAATAGGGCCTTGTGCTAACCCGTACAAGTGGTACTAGGTAAATTCTCTATCTCCGGTTTCGACCGGGGGTCCAGTGGCTTCGGCCCTGGACCGTACAAGTTGATATCTTGATCCCATGTGGGCATCCCTCCAGGCAACACCTGCCTCCTTGATTTAAAAGGGACAGGGCTGGGTTTATTGCGCAGTGCCTGAAGCACCCCTTAAGGGGGAATGCCGACGAGATCAATGCATTTATTGTACCAACCACCCATGAGCTTCGGCTTGTGGGTGGCCACATAAAATGCCCTTGTGTTACGCCCTCATAAGATGAGAGGCATATACCTCTAACTCCGGTTTCGACTGAGGGGTCCGGTGGTTTCGACCCTGGACCGTACAAGTTAGCATCGTTGATCCCAGGGCGCCATCCCCCCAGGCAACACCTGCCCTCTCGATTTAAAGGATCAGGGTTTATTGCCCAGTGCCTGAGGCACCCCCTTGAGGGGGAATGCTGACAGGATCAACGCATTTTTTGCACCCGCCACCCATGAACTTCGGTTCGTGGGTGGTCCCACATTAATAGGGCCTTGTGCCTAACCCGTACATGTGGGTACGTAGTAAATATCTAGTATGTAGATATGGTAAACAGTACTATTCTATTAATAATTGAGGTTTCAAAAAAATAAAATCATGGAAATGTGACGTAAATAACTAAGGGAATTGTGACTTGAGTAGTAATATAGTTTCAGTTACAGACAGATAAATACACAGTCTCAAATTACAATAAGATTTATCAATCTTCTCACGCGAGCAGTAAGTGACTCAAGCTCAATTTTTAAGCGGCGTTTTACATTTTTGAATTCAGAGTTTTCCTTCTCTTAGAACGGTTGCCATCCCAAGCTCAGAGGGCCCAGTCTTCCCTACTATTTACCCATAACTGGAGCGAGAATAGTTGGATGCATATCTTTCCCAAGTGTATTAGCACTATATGAAATGCAACTAGACTCATTCAGTCCCATCGAATGTAAATAATTTTAAAAATATCTATTTGACCCATCGATGGGACCAGAACAGATATTACCAATCCGGGTCAGAGTGGATCTGGGAGTAATGGTAATGTAGGGGTTATCCACACTCCCCAGGTGTCCAGATTAAAGGGGTTCTCTACAGGGGATACAGACAGGGATATGCAAAAAAGAAGAAAAAGAGAAAAGCAGAAAATAGGAGGAAAAAAATAAGAAGAAGAAGAAGAAGAAGAAGAAGAAGATCAAGAACAACAACAACAACAACAACAACAACAACAATAAGGGGGATTATAAGATGAAGTCTTAGAGAAGGCAGATGAGAACAGGAGCGCAAAATATGTACAAAAGCAAAATAAGAGGGAAAATTAAAAAAGAAAAAAGAGAAAGAAAAAAAGAAAAGAAAGATGACACGAAGGAAGAAAAGATCGAAGGAAAAGGAAAGAAAAGGAAAGGAAAAAGAAAAAGATATGTAAAAGAGGAATAAATAAGAGGAAGATAGGTAAGAAGAAATAAAAGAAAGGCAAATGGGTAAAATAAAAAGCACAAAGAAAAGACAGAAAGAAAGAAGAAAGGAAAAAGAAAGAAAGAAATGGAGAAAGAAAGAAGGAAAGAAGGAAGGAAAGAAAGAAAGAAAGAAAGAAAGAAAGAGAAAGAATGAAGTAAAGAAAGAAATGGAGAAAGAAAGAAGGAAAGAATGAAGGAAAGAAAGAAAGAAAGAGAGAAAGAAGGAAGTAAAGAAAGAAAGAAAGAAAGAAAGGCGGAAAGAAATAAATAAATGGAGAAAGAAAGAACGAAAGAATGAAGAAAAGAAAGAAAGAAAGAAAGAGAGAAAGAATGAAGTAAAGAATGAAGTAAAGAAATAAATAAATGGAGAAAGAAAGAACGAAAGAATGAAGAAAAGAAAGAAAGAAAGAAAGAAAGAAAGAAATGGAGAAAGAAAGAAGGAAAGAATGAAGGAAAGAATGAAGGAAAGAGTGAGAGAAAGAGTAAATTACGAACAAGATTGAATACAAGAATATATGATAAATGCAAGAGAAAAAAATCAATGAAGTGGAAGTAAAGTGGGATTGTAGAAGCAAAAAAAAAAAAAGAGGATAAGAGGGAGAAAGAAGAAAGACAGGATTAGTATATATATATATATATATATATATATATATATATATAGAGAGAGAGAGAGAGAGAGAGAGAGAGAGTAGCAAAGAAAAGAAAGAGAAGAAAAAAGAGGAGTAAAAGGAAAGAAAGCATAAAGAAACATTCGAAGAGAGAGAGAGAGAGAGATAGAGAGAGGGGGGAGAATGAAAGAATGAAATGTAGAAAATAAAGTAAATAACAGAAAAGACAGGGGAATGAAAGGAAGAAAAGAAAAAAAGAAGCATTCGAAGAGAGAGAGATAGATAGAGAGAGAGAGAGAGAGAGAGAGAGAGAGAGAGAGAGAGAGAGAGAGAGAGAGAGAGAGTGTGTGTGTGTGTGTGTGTGTGTGTGTGTGGTGTGTAAAAATAAGTGAATGTGCGTTGGGAGGAAAATAGATATCAAGAGTCATATACCCGGGGGGGGGCGGGATCTGGGATGAGGAAAATCTTTGTGCGTATATCTTCTGGCTACATCTGATTTTCCAGTGACCCCCCCCCCACCACCACCCTCACAAATAAAATGAAATACAATAAAATATATAATCTGAAAAAAAAAATACAAATAAAAATAAATAAATAAAAAGAATTAAGTTAAACCCGTCATAAAAAAATGTCTGAATAAATAAGTAGCCAAAAGACATAAAACTCTCTAAGAAAAAAAAGTCGAACAAAAAAGTCGAACACAATTTACTGTCGATAAGGCACAGAAATATAAGAAATAAAACATAAAACATTAAAAAAAAAGAGGAAGAAGTAGAATGTCTGTCTATGAGCTAAGATACCCGGATTGTATGAGATTCAGCTGAACAAATATTGATGTTGAGTGTCCAATCAGCAATGAATCAAAACAAAATCGATCGATCGATGAATACATATGTAGCAGTAGAATTTTAGAGAAAGTCTACGGTAACTCTTGTGGGGTGACAAGAGATTTAATGTTTTTGGTTTAAAAGGTAGCTGGTTATTCTGGTGTGTGTTCACAGGGTTTGCTTTTAGCCCCATCTTATTTGGTGGTCATGCTGAAAAGTAATTCAAGGAAAGAGAAGGAAGAGACAAAGACAAAAGGTAGTTTTAGGATTTAGGCTTTATTCACGGGTCATAGCCACCATCTGGCAAGGAAATATCTTCCTGACCAGTAGTAGTGTCTCGTTCCAGTTAAGGTCTAAGTTTGAATGGCCGAGAGATTGTCTTGAGGGTTGGAATGGATCCTTTTACCTGCACATGCTCGGAGGGTTCTTCCGGTCTGAAGGCTCATGGGAGTTTGTTATATTTTATTTTTTATTTTAATCTTATTTTAATCCCCACACTCTCTAAGTGAGAAGAAAAAGAGCGGGTGAGCTTAATTATTTGTACGGTTGGCGCAACAAAATCTTACTATTCTAATCTCTGCCAAACATCCCTTCCTTAGTTGCTATACCAGTGTTTTAAGCACCAATGTATTAAAACTCACACTCATTTTAAACAGCTGATCACCCCTTAACTGCAATATCAATGTTTTGAGAGCCAATGTATTAATGTACAAGAGTGAGTAAAAAAGTAATGCCATTTTGTTTAGGTGAGGTATAATTACCAACACGGGAACATGTAGCATACATCAAAATAAAGCTGGTCTTCTGTGGATCACATCCCGACTTCTCCATATAGTCACCGTTTCTCTCAATAGCAATGTTCCACCTTCGAATAAAAGCATGCACCCCTGCCCCTTAAAATTGTGTTGACTGTTCTTTGAGCCACTTCGTCGCAACAGATTTCACTTCCTCAACACTGGAATAATATTTGCCTCTTTTCAGTCCCGTGAAAGAGGGTTTGAGAGGCAAAAATTATTTAAGTCTTTTTTTTTTACACACGGTCCTACCGAATACGAATAGTCTTATTAATTCATTAAAACAAGAGATGACCAGCCCGAAGAAATCAACCCGGAGAAACGGCCCACAGAAACAGCCCTGTTGAAATAGCCGACAAATTAGGAGCAGGAACAAGTAGACAAGATAGTAGAAGTAAGAGCCTCTCATCATCGTCTCTACCTCTCTCTCTCTCTCTCTCTCTCTCTCTCTCTCTCTCTCTCTCTCTCTCTCTCTCTCTCTTTATATACCCGATTTTTAAGGGGTCTATAAAACAGGTTCTACCACTGCGGGTAAGAGTTGACCTGGGAGTAATGGAAATGAACCAGTAATCCACACTCCCCAGATTTCCAGAACTGGAGCCTCACTCTCAGATGTAGTTTTGTGTCATACCTAGTACACAATTTCCGCTGAATATAACTTATGAGTGAAAACTTTCAACTCGAGCTGTAACAATGTTTGATCAGAGAGGACCTGGGAGTAATGGAAGTGAAAGGGCATTCCACGCAGTTGAGTGTCATAGCCAGGACACTACAACATTTGGCTTGAGTCCTAAGTAAAGATGAGTAAATATAAAGACAAAACTTGTGCTTATTCAAAACCCTGGAGACAGTTAAATAACAACATAAATAAGAAATATAGTTTAAACATGCTGTTTTGTACTGTTAGAATTCGATATATTAAACCTGCTATTTAGTGTTGGCCAGAAAGGTACACCTCTTTTTGGAAGGAGTGATACGCCATTGAACAAAACAATAAACCAATCAGGTACTACCACTTTTAGAGTAGACCTGGAAGTATTGGTAATGAAGAGTTATTCCACACTCCTCAGAGTTCCAGAACTAGAGCCTCACCTTCAGGTACAGTTTTGTGTCATAACATACAAACTACAAAATCTTTGCTGGAGTCGTAACTAAAGCTAAGTTAATATAAAAAGAGAACTTGTGCTTATCCAAACCCCAGAGACAGCATAAATATGAAATATAATTTAAACAAGCTGTTTTTACTGTTGAAGTACAATATACGAGTGTGAGTCAAAAAGTAATGCCAATTTATTTAGGATAGGTATAATTACTAACACAGGAACATGTATCATACATCAAAATGAAGCTGGTTCTCTGTGGATCACATCTCTACTTCTATTCATAGTTACCGTTTCTCTCAATAGCAATGTTCCACCTTCGAATGAATGCATGTATCCATGCCCCGTAAAATTCTGTTGACTGTTCTTTGAGCCACTTCATCACTGTTTCATTTTTAAAACTGGGTGAAATAAAATCGGACAAATAAGAAATTGCGATTAAGCGACACCAGATAATCTGGGCTTACATTTTTATCGCATCTTGGACGATTTGGACTGTCTCATTTTTTAGCAGAGGTTGTCACAGGATGATAACGGAGGAAGATTTAGGAATACCAGTATTAATATACAGGTTATTATTATTATTATTATTATTATTATTATTATTATTATTATTATTATTATTATTGCCAGAAAAAAACACCCTCCGGGCGGTGTAGAAATTAATTTTTTAAAATATTGTCTGAGGTGGGTGGGAGTTAAAATTCAATGCCCGAAGGTTTATATCATAAGTAAAATCATAAAATGTATAAAGGAGTAAAAAATAAAACAATTTGAAATGGAAACTTTGTTCTCTCCCCTTCAAATAAAATGTTGCGTGCACATATTAATTTTTAATCAAATAATCATATTACACATAAATTTTACACACAATCGTTGGTATTTATTTATTTGTAAACTATTTAGTTAACTTCTTGTCACTGAAAAAAGGGCAGGGTACAAAATGATTTTAAAATTTAAAAAGTTGTTCTTTATTCCATGTATTGATGATTTTCAGTATTGTCACGTAAGCAGTGATGTAGTTTCGGCTACAGACAGACAGAGATCGAATCTCCATTATTATTATCATTATTTTCACTCCTTTTGAGTTTTTCACATCAGCGTTAGCCGATGGTATTTCACTGAAGTTTGAGTGACAACAAGTCTCCCCAGGTCTCCAGGACCCTTCTGAGTATTCTAGCCGATTGCAGCAGTGCAGTAGTTTGGATGGTCTCAATTCTTCCTCTGATTTCCAGATCCTCCAGTCTTTTTTCCAAGTTTATTGGGACCGTTCCAAGTGCCCCAACTACAATTGGTATCACTCTCACTCTTACATTCCACAGCTTTTTCAGTTCTCTAGCAAAGTCCAGGTATTTATCCATCTTTTCATTTTCCTTCAACTTCATCCTGTTATCTGCTGGAACCGCAAAAACCACCAGTTGACACGTTCTTTTTTTTTTTTTTTTTTTTTGTTAACGCTATGTCTGGTCTCCTGGCTGGGATAGGGTATTATTATTATTTTGTTTTCACACCCGCCGTAGTCGGTGGTTCACTGGAGGCTGTGTGAGAGCAAGTCTCCCCAGGTCTCCAGGACTTCTGAGTATTCTAGCAGATCCCAACAGTGCCGTAGTTTGGATGGTCTCGGTTCTTCCTCTGATTTCTAGTTCACCCAAATTCTTTTCCAAAGCTTTGGGGATCGTTCCAAGGCAACCATTACGATTGGTACGGCCTTTACCTTCATGTTCCATAGCTTCTTCAGTTCTCTGGCAAGGTCCAAGTATTTGTCTGTCTTTTCGCTTTCCTTCATTTTCACTCAGGGATCAGCTGGAACAGCAAAATCCACAAGATGGCAGATTCTTCTTCTTCTTCTTCTTCTTCTTCTTCTTCTTCTTATTATTATTATTATTATTATTATTATTATTATTATTTATTATTATTATTTACTCCTTTTGAGTTTTCACATCAGTGTTAGCTGATGGTCTTTCACTGGAGTCTGAGTAACAGCAAGTCTCCTCAGGTCTCCAGGACTCTTCTGAGTATTCTGGCAGATTGCAGCAGTGCAGTGTTCTGAATGGTTTCAATCCTTCCTCTGATATCCAAACTTTCTAAGTCCTTTTCTAATCCTTTTGGGACTGTTCCAAGTGCACCAAATACAATTGGTATCACTTTCACTTTCATATTCCATAACATTTTCAGTTCTCTGGAAAGGTCCAGATATTTGTCTATTTTTTTCATTTTCCTTTAACTTCACCCTGTGATCTGCTAGCACTACAAAATCCACCAGTTGACAAGTTCTTTCTTTTTTGTTAATCAACACTAGGTCTGGCCTTCTTGCTGGGATAAGGTGATACGTTTTTATCTCAAAGTCCCAGAGAATTTTGTGCGTTTCGTTCTCAAGAACAGATTCTGGTTTATGCATATACCATTTTGTTGTATGGTCAAAATTTAATTCTTCCCAACCCAGTCGTGTCTAGTTTTGTATTCTCGTTGTGCTAGTTTGCTACATTCGCAGAGTATATGGTTAACAGTCTCATCTCTATTACCACAAAGTCTACATTTACTATTTTGTTGGGTCTTATCAATTTTTGCTTTTATATAGTTTGTCCTTATGGCATTATTTTGTGCAGCAATTATAAGTGATTCTTTTCTCTTTTTTGAGGTTTCCCTTCTTAACCAATTGAGGTTTCCCTTTCTTAACCATTATTATTATTATTATTATTATATTATATTATTATTATTATTATATTATTATAAACTCCCTTCTTACTCTGCAGTTGAAATCCGCAGTGAGCTAATCAGTTCTGTCTTCACAAAAAAGGAAGTTTTCATATTTTTGGCAATGACCAATCGAATTTGGACAATCTTCAAAAATGAAGTAAACTGACTTTTACCTGAATCAATACGAGTTAAAAGAAAACAGTTTATCTGCAGAATTTTGTTCAATTATCCCCCCCTCTTTACCGATACGATTGTGCACCTCCAAGTGCGCATGTGGTGACACCGCGAGTTTATGTGCCTCTGCGTTAAACAGAAAGAAAGATCAGAAACACAGAGGGTCAGAGATGAGGGTCGATATTGACTCTGCAAGGTATAATCTGGCACGCGATAAGGATCGAACTCACGAACAATGCCTACTGAGATTAGCTAGCGAAACATTACTCTTCAGATGTTTTGATATCTAATAAACCTAGACTCGTCCGGCACAAGGCAACAATAAGAAAGCACTCGTGAGAACCTAATCATTATTATCATTATTAAGAATTTGGATGAATTGAAAATCAGAGGAAGAATCAAGTACAACATTGTTAAGATCGGCTAGAATCATTAAAAGAGTCCTGGAGACATGAAGAGACTTACTGTCTTTCAGATTACTGTGAAAGACCACCATCTAACATCAACGAAGGGGAACCACTCTTGACTGATAAATAATCTATTTATTTATTGACCTACGAGGAAAAAAGAAGACGGAGTTAGGGTTAGGGTTTTGGGTTAGTTTAATGGGAAAATAAATAAATAATTCATCAGTCAAGAGTGGTTCCCCTTTGTTGATTTTAGACTTATAGGAAATAACACACACACACACACACTCATATATATTATATATATATATATATATATATATATATATATATATATATATATACGCATATATACGCATAAATTCATATATACGGAATAACATATAGATAAATAAATGAATAAATAAATGAAATCCTTTAAGTTATCAGATAACTGAAAGGTTTTCATTTACATACATACTTACATGCATACCTACTTACCTACACACACACACACACACACACATATATATATATATATATATATATATATATATATATATATGTGTGTGTGTGTGTGTGTGTGTGTGTGTGTGTGTGTGTGTGTGTAGGTATGTCTACATGTGTATATTTGCACTAGTTTTCCATTAATGCATGTTTGACAAGGAAGTATCTATGAATTTGAAATAATGTTCTATGTCTCCGAACGAGGAATATAAATCAGAATCGTACACACACACACACACACACACACACACACACACATATATATATATATATATATATATATATAGTGTTTTGGGGTTTAGAATTAGTGTTCTCAGTTTCAATATCCCTATTTTCTACACTCTTGGATCTATTTGGCGTTTGTTGCATAATTTCATAGTAGCTTATGATTTATGTAGGTACCTGTAGTTAGAACATTTGAATCCGGGTCCGTTAGATTCAGAAAACGGGGTTCCATGGAAAGTTACCTGACAGTTATTGGCGGTTAGTAACCTTTTACTTGTTTCCTTGAAAAAGCGCCATTACAGAGGCGTGAGATAGTTAGGCAGGTGCGACAGAGAACCCAGAGTGAGCAGACCTGTAAGTCGTCGTTCTGATGTCGGCATCTCCCCCGCGGCGGAATCAATATGGGCTGGGTTGCGAAATAAAAGCTTTATCAGAAAACAAACAAGTCTTGTTTGTTAAGTTAAAATTAAAAGAAGAAATTACCAGCCCAACCCGAAGAAGAACCAACAAGAAGAATCAGCCTTAACAGAAAACCCACTAGATCGACGGAAGAATATGGCGGTCGAGTTAGAAGCAGTAAGCAGCGTGTCAACAAGAGAAGTTAACAAGTAAGAGCCATTATCTAACATCTTATCTAATCTCTCTCTTCTCTCTCTCTCTCTCTCTCTCTCTCTCTCTCTCTCTCTCTATCTCTCTCCCAGTATATACCCGAAATATGGGTATATAACATTCGATTATTTAATTGCAGCTATTCGTGTTAACATTTCCAGTTTGAACTTATGAAATATTGTGGTGTAGCGGATCTGAGCTCTGGGCTATAGTTTGCAGACCTCTCTTCATATTGAATATTTAGATTGTAACTCGCCTTTTCCTGATATCATTTTACGGTTGCATAGGATGTTGTGCTTGCAATTCTTTTCAATGCCAAACTCAAATGAAAATATGACCCTCGTGAAGTCGTATTGTTACGTTATGGTATTGATTTGCAGCAATGAGAGTAACCTGATACGTAAATTAGCACGGAAAGTTTTAAGCAAGAATTTTGAGTTAGATGAGAACGGAAAAGCTTAAATGATGATTCGGCATAGACACATGGCATGGTTTTATTGGACGAGCGAATGAGACGTGGCGAAGTGTAGAAAGAAGGAGTGAGAGGTCTGAGTGTGAATTAAGTCTGGAAGAATGCGCTAACGGAGCAAAACATGGATTTCTTGTTCTCGGCAGTTGTGATTTTGGAAAATAAAATACTCATGAGTAAAAAGTTATTCTAAAAATTCTAAATGGCAAAGGCAAGATATCACTCAGCCCTCAAGATGGTCCAGACTCCAAACATCATTGAACTGACAGTCAACTGAACAGCATCCCAGTAACCAGGATTTAATACTCTCTGATGTAGTACCGACACAGAGATAAGTATACTGAATGTTTCTACAATCAACACATCACTCCATTCGAAGTAAGAGTTGTAATTTAAGCAACGTGGACACGTAATCTCTCCATTCGGAAACGAGTGCCAGATTTAACGGGAGTTGACACGTCATCATTCCATTCCGACAAGGAGAGCGTAGTGTTACAGTATAGTGCAGCTTTGCTTGCGAATACCAGTATTTTATCGACCACATATTCTCTGGGTCTTTTGGTAATATCTTCTCACATATCTTTGCATACCAATTGGAGAGGTTTCAATACGATCGGAGAACCAGATGCAACAGATCTCAGAGGAAGGCCAAATAACGTATCGGCCGAAACGTTTTGGTAGAAATCAACAAAGGGGTTAGCATAATTTGTCACAGTGCCAGTATCATGCATTTATCATAAGGAAAGGTATGAATCTAACTATTCTCCCTCCAGCTATGGGTAAGTAGTAGGGTAGACTGGGATTTTTAAAGAAAACTCTGAATTCAAACTTGATAGATTCTGCTTTAAAATTGACCTTGTGTCGCACCCTACTCGTGAGGAGGAGTTGGGTACTAGATACATAAGATAGGGGCTTGCGCATGTTTGGTTTGGTTTGGTTTGTTTTACGGCATATCAACCTCAGTGGGTTATTTAATGCCGATAAAGTTTTGAAATAAATCAATTCTTAATGGATACTCAATGTTCTTTTATAAATACATTTTTCAATTTAACCCATAGATGGGACCCTAACAGGTACTACCACTCCGGGTCAGAGTGAACCAGGGAGCAATGGTGATGAAGGGGTGCTCCACATTCCCCAAACCTCCAAAACTGGAACCTCACCATCAGATAGAGTTTAACGTCATTCCCTGGACATGTAGACCCTCAGCCACCGCCTTCTAGCACCCATATGATAAAAAGGGCTGAGGCTTGCCATAAGGGCAATAGCGTTGGGAAAATCATATAGGTGCTAGGGCTTGACGTGACCAGCCGATTGATCGGAGAGGGCCTCTCCAACCACCAGTCTAGCCAAGATAGGGCCATAGTAGAGTATTGCAAGTCATGGACTGCTCATTCACCTGGGTTCTATCCTTAAGCCACCCACGGCCAACAGGTAGCCCCATTGGGGAAGTCTTATCCCTCTGCAGAGGTGCAGTCGGTGCATTCTAACGCCCCAGCCGACAGGGTGGTGTACATGTTTGTGTATGCGTATATGTCTATTTGCTTGATACGGAGTACTAGTACTACTTGCTCTTCTTGGAAACCACTGAGTAAAACGCAGTCACGTCCAAGATTTGCAGATTCCATTTCCACCGTTGCGCTCCCATGGGTCAAAAAAAAAAAAGAATCAACCTCACCAGTAATGGTATGATAACGTCGCTCGTTAACTATTACACAACGCTATTCATCCTTATTCTAGTCATGGTAGAGTAATAAAAGAAAATAGTTAATCTGAAAACGTCATAAAATAGTTTTGCGTCTGTTAATAAATAACTTTTAATATTCTCAAATGAGAGATCATAGTAAGAAGAGGAAGATCATGTGGTACATTGGGATGGTTTATGATAGTTGCAATTACCTACAGAGGGCGCTGGTGTGATTTTTCAATGGAGACAGATTAGTGTCTAGTTTTGGTCTGTTTTGTTTTACGGCATATCAACCTCAGTGGGTCATTTAATGCCGATAAAGTTTTGAAATAAATCAATTCTTAATGGATAATACAATTTTTTAATAAACTCATGTTTTTCTATTTAACCCTTAGATGGGACCCTAAAGGTACTACCACTCCGGGTCAGAATGGACCAGGGAGCAATAGTGATGAAGGGGTGCTCCACATTCCCCAAACCTCCAAAATTGGAACCTCATCATCAGATAGAGTTTAACGTCATTCCCTGGACATGTCGACCCGCGGCCACCGCCTTCTAGCACCCATATAATAAAAAGGGGTTGGGGCTTGGCATAAGGGCAATAGGGTTGGGAAAATCATATAGGTGCTAGGGCTTGACGTGACCAGTCGATTGATCGGAGGAGATTAGTGTCTGGATACAGCGATTTGAGACACTATGGTTAAAGTTTGCGAACGTACACAAGATAGCCACCGACTGAGCTTGGATTAAAGCCACTTTATTTAAGGGCATGCAAATACATTCGCACTCATGCACACAGAAAAGAAATACAAATTATCTATCCATCTATCTATCTATCTATCTATTTATCTTTTTGTATGTGTGTGACTCACTGTGATACAATGATTAATTTCTGTAAAGTTTTTAAATGCCATCCTTGGCCAGTTGAAAAGGGCTTAAAGAAAGTCCTGTGTTATGGAATCCTTTGGTAAGCGTATAAGTCCTATCCTGCGATTTGGTAAAGGCCCAGTGTTTGAATCTTATGTCCGTACTCAAGGAGTGTCAACGTAGTTATGGCCAGTATGGTCAGTTTAAGTATTGTGTCAGCAGAAGAGTACTGCCAGTGATTGGCCAAGAGTTTGATCACATAGTTCTCGCCGAGTCTATAAGTAAGACCGGGCGTCTAGCACACTCCTTATATCTTCAAAAATCTCAACGATTACCAACTACAATATATATATATATATATATATATATATATATATATATTGTTGTACGGCCGTTCCTACAGTGGAGAATATACACCGGTTCTCACTATAAATAGTGAGACACCGAGTGAAAAGGTTGTACTGTTACCGTTTAACGGCAAGCTAGCCGTTCCCGTACCATTATTGTAAATACACTTGTCTTATTTTACCCTACCTCGACTTGACTTCTTTTTTACTATTGGATTAACATCACAACATATATATATATATATATATATATATATATATATATATGATATAATGGAGAATGAATATGAAAAGTTTTCACATACGAAGGGGTTCAATGCTAAAGTAGCAGTGCAGATTTAAAAGCAGAGAATAAATATTATGGTGTTAAATTTCCGTTCAGTTTCATACATATTATGCAATTTTCAGACGGTCATATATTTTAATATTTTTATTTTTATTTTCATTTATTCAATTTATTTAATTCTATTTGATCTACTTCTTTAATTCTATTTTAATTTTACTTTTTAATTATTCAATTTCATTTTTATTCATTTAATTTTTCAACTAGACGCCGCATCCATTAAGTCCTAAGCATATTAATGTTTTCAACTATATATACAGATTCAACAAGTTATATAAACACCGGACAAGCTCTCTCTCTCTCTCTCTCTCTCTCTCTCTCTATATATATATATATATATATATATATATATATATATATATATATATATATATTGAAAGAAGAGAGAGATACAAATAAGCTGAGTGATATATGTTAAGAGAATGAGAAATAAAGAAAGAATTAAATAGCCAGAGATAGATATGCAGAGACTTATATATATATATATATATATATATATATATATATATATATATATATATATATATATATATAGAGAGAGAGAGAGAGAGAGAGAGAGATAGACAGAGAGAAAGAAACAAACTGACAGACAGAGAGAGACATAGAATGAGAGAGAGTGTGTGTTTGAGAGAGGCAGGTGAACAAACGGAGCTAGATAGATATGAAGAGACTAAAATAGATAGATAGCTATCTTGCTAGCTAAGTAGTTAGATATTTATATTTATCTCAATCTGTTCATATCTATCGAGGTAGCTGGTTAGCTGCTATGAACATTGACTGAGATAAATATAAACAGACTGATGGGTATAAACAGATATATTGCTACAGAGAATAGGGTGAAATAGATAGATTTGAACACACACACACACACACACACACACACACACACACATATATATATATATATATATATATATATATATATATATTATACTAGCTAAATTACCCGGTCCATGATCGAACTAAAAAAAATTAGGAACACCAGAGAGTGTTTTCAGACATATTTACATCCAAAGGTAAATAGTTATGGAAAGTTTCGTGAAAATCGAACCATTATGTGAGTTTTCAATTTATTTTAAATCCTCTTGTCGTAACTTGTTTTTGGCTACGTTAAATTTCAGTTGATTTAACGGTGCAAAAATGAAAACATTTTTTTTTTCAATCATAATTTTCATTATTTCCGTAAGCTGAAAATCTTTTTTTTAATCACCAGGAGTTTGTTTAACGTTTCTTCTTTCAAATGGAAATTTTTTTTTCAAGATAACATTAATTTTTATGCAAGTTTCATTGTGTTAAATATAATGGGGGGTACTTTTCACAGGGAAAATTGGTGGTACCTAATATTTGTCGAAAGACCATTTATCTTAACGGTTTTTAGTATAAAAAGAAGAAAAAAGGGAAGTGGTGACTTAATTTTAAAAAAATCTGTCTATTTATTTGTTTATTAAATAACAAATTTTCTTATTCAAGTTACATACATTAGAATCATGTTTATTTTATGTTTAGTGTTTAAACACTAAACTTCATGTAAGTTATTCAACTACCTCGTATTTTTACATTTAAAATGTCATTATTGTTATAAATTTACTTGATATTGTAATTTAATTTTTTTATAGAGAGAGATGTTTGTTTATTAAAACATCGTAACAATTGCAGTATATTGTATTTCACAAGTAAGTGTTACTAAAAAAATGTAAGATAAATAAACTTTCTACAACAATATATGTATGTATTTTATTTAGATATTTCTTTATTATTCTTTTACTGTTTGACAAACAGTAAAAGAATTTTGTAAATAAGTTAACAGTGTTTATTATTTACGAAATGTAAGTTAAGTTTCTTCAAATAAGTTATAACTACCTCGTATTTTTTAATTCATGTCTAGATTTTTTTTAATGCCTTTTTTTCTAAAACTCTTGTACATACGAAAAAAAATTAAATACTGATTATAATTAAATACCGGGTACTTTTGCTAGATAATAATAAAAACAAAGTTGGATAATTATTAATCGTTAAATTAAATGTTTTTGTTTATTATTGTTATTTACTTCGCTGTAAAAATAATTCCATCAATAAAACCACATACAAATTACATATTTAGAAGAAATAAATATTTCTAAGATTAGACCGGTGATACGCGAGAAATTCCGAGCTGAAACGATTAGGGTACAAAT
>CM042154.1:100537166-100562166 GCA_023376005.1 Doryteuthis pealeii
TGGGCAACAAAAGAAAACATGCAATTACGTCTCCCCACATTTCCTCGCTCCAATCTCCATCTACACACACACTCGTACGCCCCATATATATATATATATATATATATATATATATATATATATATAACAAATAAAAGTCTAAAATATTGGTCATATTAACAGTTATACATTTATTTCGACCAACATGACCAGCTTTTCTTTGTTAAATATTGCTCTGCATATAAATCCACTAAATATTGCACATTGAGCTCTCAGCATAGACTATACCAATTTTAATATTCTGATATTAAAAAAGTTCCTGCTTCCTCACCCAACCTGATTACACACACACACACACATGTGTGTATTTGGGCAGCATTCTTTCATTCATACGTGTAGAATTAAACAAAAGGCACATCTCCTGTTTAACAATTTTATTTTTGATATTTTCTAATTTTCTGAACAACTTTTTAATGTTTGGGTGGAATTGGTGGATAAGTCCACCAAAGTTCAGTTCCCGAGTACTTTTGGCACTTCGAAGTGCCATCATCAGGGGTGATGTATTCCAGTTTTTTTTTTAAATTATATTAATGTGGAAGCTGGAAGGAGAAGAATTGGTGAGAAAAGTGCTATAGGCATTTTAAAATGTGTGTACTGTATTGGAAATCAATTTTGTTTAAGGATGGTTTGTATTGTTTTATGTATAAAGCTTCTAGTATTTGGAGTTTTTGTTTATTTTTTTCTTTGTGCAGAATGTGTGTATTTTCCGTTAGAATATTTGGGTAATTAGAGTGGGGGGGCATGAATGTAATTTTAGGTGTTGTGAAATAGAGCTATTGTCTGTTAAATGGAGGGTTAGACGCCTTGACAATGTGGTTGAGGTAAATCCAATGTATGTATTTTCATTTTCTGGGAGACTGCAATCACCCAGGGGATATTTAAATCTATATACTACATTGGTCTCATTAAGCCGACTTGTCTGGGGAGAAAAACTGTTACGAATGACGAGATTGGTAGTTTTGTATTTTGTATAATAAATAATAAATTTTACCTTATTATCAGGCGTGGTTGCAGTAACGTTATTCCGAATTATCTGTTTTAGTGCTATTTCGTCGAGTTTGTAATTCCAGTGCATCTGGTTGCGATAGTAAATGTTATTTGAAGAAGTATTTGCTGTAGTATGTTTTTCTTTGTGGCTAAACTGAACTTTGGTGGACTTATCCACCAATTCCACCCAAACATTAAAAAGTTGGCCAGAAAATTAGAAAAGATCAAAAATAAAATTGTTAAACAGGAGATGTGCTTTTGTTTAATTCTACATATATATATATATATATAATATATATATATTATATATATATATATATATTATATATATATACAAGGTGTGTCAAAAAGTATCGAGATTTTTTGTACTTTTAAACACCTTGTATTCTGAAAAAATAACGTTCCATTCATATTTTTTAGAATACAAGGTGTGTCAAAAAAGTACCAAGTTTAAAGCTGTATTTACCAAGAAAGAAATAAAGAATGAAACGTTATTTTTTCAGAATACAGGGTGTGTCAAAAAGTACAACATATCTCGATACTTTTTGACACACCTTATATATATATATATATATATATATATATATATATATAAGAGAAAAAAATAAAAATAGGTAAATATAAAAGTATTGAAAAAAAAAGGGATGTATGATTTTATATATTTTGTTAAACCATCTTCAGGGAAATTACCAGATGTTAAATACTTCATCCGAAAAATATTTTCAAATGAAAAAGGAAACAAAACAATAATAAAACGCTATCAATTTTTGAATTTTTTTTAGAGTTTTCCTTTTCCTAAACTCATTGCTTTATCAAAGGTAAATAACCTTGTCAGCCCTACTAATCTCGATCTTTCATTTAATTTTTTTTTTTTTTTTTGGGGGGGGAACCATATGACCTTTAGGCACCCTTTTGCAATCTCGATTCATAAGGACATTTTTTCCATTTACATCGTCAAAATCCGGTTGTTTGTTAGGGGTTAGGGGTTATGGTTAGGTTAGGGTTATGATTTTAAAAATCTCTAAAAATCGTCTGTTAACAAACAACCGGATTTTGACGGTGTAAATGGAAAAAAATGTCCTTATGAATCAGCAAAGCAAAAGGTGTGCCTAAAGGTCATATAGTCCTTTTTTTACTGGTAGCACATATTTATTTACCCAACCCTTCAATTACGGACAGAATGTGACACAATGTCATTTTTAAAGTGGAACAAATTCCGAAATTTCCTTCTGATACACTGGTTGCTTAACTAAGTCTAAAGAATCCAGTCTGTCATACTATTTATCCATAGCGGGAGGAAGAACAGATAATTCGCGCCTTTTTTCATGCATACTTCAAGGGTATTAGTGCGAAGTGGAGGTCAGTGGCATGATGGTTAGATTCGTTGAAAATGGACTCGTCGACCCGAGTTTAAACCCTAGACAAGGCTGTTTGCATTTCACATAGTGCTAATACTCTTGGAAAAGGTATGAATCCATATATTCTCCCTCCAGCTATGGCTAAAATAGTAGGGCAGTCTGGGCTTTGATAGGTAACCAGTCCAGGAGAAGGAAAATAAATTTGAAAAACTTGACGTCAGTCATTGATTGGATTTCGGGCATTCCTTGATGCACTAATTATTTCATATCGACTATGCCAAAAAGTGCAGAAGGTCCAACACAAACCTTCACCACTATAAACAAAACACTGTGTGGTTTGTTCATTGGATGAACCTTCATGCGTCGAAATCGACGAGAGAATCCATTTTTTTCTTTTTTTTTTTTTAGAGCGAAGTGAAACTCGAACTACTTCGTCACGGATTGGAACTCAAGACACCGACTCCATTTCCTACGACGATAACTGTTACACAAGTGAGCCTAAAGTTATTAGTATTATTTGGATTATCCGGACTATTGTCCTCATCTTTATTGTTATCTGTGCAACATTTCACCCGATATGCCTCCCAGCCTTCTTCAAGTATTTCTTGTCGGAATCAGGAGCCTTCTCGAACTCGGAAACCTTCTTGTCGTAATCGGGAGCGATTACGGAACTTTGAACCCAACCCTTTATTCAATCCACGGGGTATCCAGTTCTCATTCCGCTAACCATAGCTGGGTACAGGTGTTAAGCTGTGTTAATTATTATTATGTTACTGTCGCCCTTGACCAGGATTGAACCTGCAATCTATAGATAACTGTCAGTTGGAACTTCCTTAAACCAACGCCTTTATCCGCTACACTATGTGTCCAATAAGAAGTTATTAGGAACATATGACCTTTAGGCACCCCTTTTGCGATCTCGATTTATAAGGACATGTTTTTAATTTACACCGTCGAAATCCGGTTGTTTGTTAACAGACGATTTTTCAGAGTTTTTTAATTATAAAACTAACACCTAATCCTAACCCTAACCCCTAACCCTAACCCCTAACAAATAACTGGATTTTGACGGTGTAAATGAAAAACATGTCCTTATGAATCGAGATCGCAAAAGGGGTGCCTAAAGGTCATATGATCCGTTATTAAGTAATTAAATTAAACACTTAAAGAATGATCCCTCTCGTTCTGTATCCACAATATTTAATCGGTTCTCAGGTTTTTAAAATCCGACAAGAACACAAGATTAAAGCGAAATTAGTGCTAATAAAAGATCAATTTGAGTGTAGGTAATACTCTCTTCACTTTGAGCCAGTTTTCAGCAACCTCACGTACGCGCGGTTTATTTGATCCTACGCTTGCTTGCAAACATCCCGATATTCAGGTTCTGCCCATCCGAATCGAACACGATGATTACAAATACATGAAACCTTTGTGTCTGATATTAACATTCTTTATCGAGGTAAAACCGAATCGCTTTGAAGATCCGGTTATCAATTCCCCTGCAGTCACAACTTGGCTTTTCATAATCGGTATCTCCACACAAATTCTTCTACAAACACCATTCATCTACGAAGGCAGCGCAACCAGAGCCGAGGGATTTTCGAGGAGGGGTCATCTACCACGAGGTCTTATTCTGTTGGCTCAGAGGATGGACGACAGAAAGAAAAAACAAAAACAAATTTCGTTATTTAATGATTAACATATTCTCGGTTGCAATATATTAATGGGATTTCTTTCCAATAGATAATAAATATTGGTATCAGGATTGCCTCGTGATAGAAACAGTTGCGGTTTATTTTATCCATGTAAGAATACCTTCAAAATACTCGGGTACAGTTTAAATTCTGAGCCTAAATTTTAGGCAAATATTGTCTATTAATAATTCTTATTGAAATCCAATTAAATTGTCCTCAAATTTATACAGTTTAATCTTACAGAGTGATATTTTTAGGAAGGTCCATTAATAATTCTTATTGAAATCCAATTAAATTGTCTTCAAATTCATACGGTTTAATATTACAGAGTGATATCTTTAGGAAGGTCCATTAATAATTCTTATTGAAATCCAATTAGTTACTCCTGATCCTGAATAGTAGCTTAACAGGTGTTAATCAAGTTTCATCATGATTAGGACGCTGGTGTAGGCGCCAACTGGTTGTACACTGTCAGATAGAAATTACCATTTATGTAGTAAATTTTTAATCTTTTATCTATTATAATCAACAGCAATAGAAGCCTACACAACTTATTTTTAGGAATAAACTCAAACATTATAAGGACTAAGTGCAACAATAGGCTTCAGAAATGAATTCCATGGATTATTCTATGACCCTAAATGTAGTGTCGATTTATTCATGAGTAAGAATCTCGTAGCATATTAAATGTCAGATGGTAGCAACTTTTCAAAAAGGACCATCTTGAAGAGAACTGGACTCCCTGGCATTCATGAAATACTTGGGGATGACAGACTACCAAAGCAAATTCTGTACTCTCAACTGAGAGAGGGATCACGTAGAATCGGTAGACCAAAGCTCAGGTACAAAGACAACATCAAAAGAAACCTGAAGGACTTTAACATCCCCATAGGCAGTTGGCAAGACGCAACCAGAGACCGATTATATTGGAGGAAAATGATTCGCGTGGTGTCATCATCGGATAGTAGTAGTAGTAGTAGTAGTAGTAGTAGTAGTAGTAAGAATCTCGTAAGATATTTTTTTTTAAATAATAGAAAAAGGGCAAAATGTAAACCTGGGCTTCAAAACTTAATTCCGTAAATATATCCTTTTATTACCATAAATCAAGGATCGACATTTACATTAGTAATAATTTCGTAAAGTTTATTACTTCAAATGATACGGAGTTAAGTAAAAGATAATGCCATTTTGTTTAGGACAGGTATAATTACAAACACAGGAACACGTATCCTACATCAAAAAATGAAGCTGATCCTCTGTGGACCACATCCCTATTTCTCCACATAGCCACTGTTTCTCTCAATAGCAATGTTCTACCTTCGAATGAGAGCATGTATCCTTGCCCCGTAAAATTATGTTGACTGTTCTTTGAGCCATTTCTTCACTACATATTTCACTTCCTCGTCAGCGCCTTCAGACTATCATCGCTTCGGCCCCACGAAGAGGGTTTGAGAGGTAAACATTATTCCAGTGACGAGGAAATGAAATCTGTAGTGAAGAAGTGGTTCAAAGAACAGTCAACATGATTTTATATATATGTTACGATTACTAGAGAGCTCACATTGTCTCATCAGTGTGGCTAGACACAACAACTAAGTCTGACCAGAAGCAAACCCCGTCTGACGTTACACCTGTCCTATCCATTAACCTCTAGGCCATTGCCAGCTGCCGTTTAAGGAGCAGTGTTTTAACTGTTTTAAATACATACATCTGTGTATATACTTTACGATCACCAGATAGATAAAATCTGTAAACAAATGATCATTGCGTTATGCTGGTGGTGAAAGTTTATTAAAGTCGCTCCTAAAGAGCTCTACCGTGTTACGGGAGCATATATATATATATATATATATATATATATATATGAAGGAAAGGAAGTGAATCCGACGGTATGTAGTATATTAAGAAAATTGAAAAAGCACAGGTTTAAATAAGTTGAGTGGTAAGCTTATTGGCCGACGCTGCAGTGTTTCGATCTATCATCTTCTGAGAATTTGTTGGTATATGGAAGGTGATAAAACATTTCGTTATTCTGTGATAAAAATGTTTTATCACCTTACATATACCAACAAATGCCCTGAAGATGATCTAATTAATAGATCGAAACACTGCAGCGTCGGCCAATAAACTTACCCCTCAACCTATTTAAACCTGTGTTTTTTCAATTTTCTAATTATACTACACACACACGCACACACACACACACACACACACATGATATTTTCCACGTACCCACTTGTACGGGTTAGGCACAAGGCCCTATTTATGTGGGACCACCCACAAGCCGAGACTCATGGGTGGCGGGTGAAAAATTGCGTCGATCCCGTCGGCATTCCCCCTCAAGGGGGGTGCCTCAGACGCTGGGCAATAAACCCAGCCCTGCCCCTTTAAATCAAGGGGGCAGGTGTTGCCTGGGGGGATAGCCCCCTGGGATCGACGCTATTAACTCGTAAAGATCCAAGGCCGAAGCCACTGGACACACATACACACACACACACACACACACACACATATATATATATATATATATATATATATATATGGCACTAAAATGCATCCAGTGGAACCATCCGTTTGTTGATGCTCCCAGGTCTACTCTGACCTGGAGTGGCAGTACCTTTTAGGGTACTATCTATGAATCAAATAGATTTGTTTGAGATAACGCTTAATATGATTTTGAGATACATTAATACGTTGACTCACATACATATGATACAACTCAAAACTTCAGGGGATTTGACTATGAAAGATGATTAGTCGAATACCTGGTTTGTACCGTCTCATTGGAAGAAATCTTCCTGTGTTTATTCCGATATCTCACGCAATGCTGGAAGGTAAACTCCGTATCACATTTGGTTCGCGGGCGCGGGTCGATTTCCCGCAAAGTTTTTTGGGGTATCTCATTATTTTCCTTCTGAATTTTTATCGCAGATATATTGATAATAAAAAATACACATCAAATCTCTATATATATATATCTGTTAAAATATCCACATAAGAAAAAGGAAAAAAAAAAAAAGAAAAAGAAAATGGTTTCCGAGAAATACAGTTTGATAGTTATTTCCTATAACTCCAACATAAAATTGGGGAACCACTCTGATTGACTGATAAATTATTTATTTATTTATTGATCTACTAGGAAAAAAGAAGACGGGGTTAGGGTTAGGGTTTAGGGTTAGGGTTAGGGTTTAGGGTTTAGTGTTAGTTTAATGGGAAAATAATGGGTAGATTAATTAACAGATAAAATTCATTCAGAGTGGTACCCCTTTTTTATGTATGGAAATAACCAGTTTGATTAACTGAAGAGAGGTTTAAAAGTTTTGGGAGAGAGAAAGTGATAGTAATGAACATGTGATTTCCATTTCTCTCTTTTACGCGGGTAATCCAAAAAATAAGGTCTTCTAAGCGCTGGGACACGGGGAAACTGTTCGTGCGGCTGTTGGCAACATTTTTCTGTTTGTTGTGCATGCACATTCGCCTGCGCCTGTCCACATCTCCATCTGTCTTTCTTTCTTTCTTTCTTTCTCCATCTGTCTCTTTTTCTTTCTTTTCTTTGTTTCTTTCTTTCTTTCTCCATCTGTCTCTCTGTCTCTCTGTCTTTCTTTCTTTCTCCATCTTTTTGAATCAGAGTTCTTTAGATTCAAAATAACGAGGATTAAGTGGGAAATTACCGTTGCTGATGATTGAAAAGTGATGACATCAATTGACCTTCCCGAAACGGGCCAGTAGGAGCGTGTGACAATTTTAAGAGTTAAGTTTAGTTGCGATCAGTTACTAGCCGAGAGAAGACGCTGTCGTCGTCTCTCGAGATGTTGCTCTCACCACGCGGTCCTGGGTTGGGGTTTGTTCTTAATAAAAGAAGAAAAACAATCAAGTCTTGTTGATTGATTAAAAATAAGAATGCACAGAGACCCAGCCTAACCAGAAAGAAGAACCAGCCCAGAGAAAACAGCCCAACAAGAGAAAATGTCAGGAACAAGCAAAAGAGTTAGTAATTAAGAACCCATGGTCCTGGGCTGGGGTTCTTAATAAAGACTAAGGAAAACTGTTGTTTTTCTTAGTCTTGTTGATTGATTAAGATAAGAATGAACAGATACCCAGCCCAACCAGAAAGAAGAACCAGCCCGAGAAAACAGCCCAACAAGAGAAGATGCCAGGAACAAGTAGACAAGATAGTACAAGTAAGAATTCCTCATCATCATACCCTCGTCTCTCTCCCCCTCTCTCTCTTTCTCTTTCTCCTCTCTCTCTCTCTCTCTCTCTCTCTCTCTCTCTCTCTCTTGTATATACCCGATGTTAAGGGGTATATAGCTACACCTAGGAAACCCATTTTTTTTTTTGGGGGGGGCGGGTCTTACCCCTCCAGAGGATATACAGTCAGCGTATTCCAAGCCTCACCAACAGGACTGGCTAGATTTAGAGTCATTTCTGCATTGAACTTTTTAAAAAATACGTTTCACTTTTTATGTGTCCTCTGCATAACCTAAACCTTTTCGTCCGCAATAATCTGCGTTGTTATTACAATTTGTTATTATAATTTTTATACAGTGGTATCTTGACTTGCGAATATAACTCTTTCCACTCGTAACTCAATTCCCTCGTATATTAAATTAATTTTCCCCATTGAAATGAACTGAAATGCCATTAATCCGTTCCAGCCCCCTCAAAAAAAAAAAATGCTCCTAATTTTTTTGTTAGGCTTTTAATGATAAAAATAGCACTATATTTTTTTTATAAAAATCATAATAAAACAGAATGTAATGAGTCATGTACTGTAATATGTTTTAATGTTTAATTTTTTCATAAATGATATTTTTCTTTGGAAAATTTGGAAACTTAAATGTTTTTAGTGAACTTATTAACTTAAGCATATCTGAATCTCGTTCGTACCTCAAATTTTAGTTCTCAACACAAAGCAAAAAATTGACAGAGTGACAGCTCGTAACTCGGAAAACTCGTATGTTGGGACACTCGTAACTCAATGTGCCACTGTATTTTCATTTCCGGATATATAAACGTTCATCTTTCTTTTTTCTTTTTTTTTTCCGGACATATTCAATTATTAAATATTTTTTTTTAAATCGTTGTTTTTATTCCTAAAACGATGATTGACAATTTAATTGAAGGTTTGTCTTTCTTTTAAAAAGAATAAAAACATATTTGTTCCCCTAAGAAAGAGACCATTGCATTTTGAAGACACACTCAACACAAAGAACTGTTAAGATAAAACGCTGAGATATTAGCAGACATTTGCACGAATTCGGAAGATTAATTCATGCAACTTGTTGAGCTTATGAGTCGTAATTATCAAAGGGTTTTGTTATGTAGAATTCTGGCAAAGTGCCCAGTCCGTTCTTACCGATAAAAGGACATGGCTGATATTATTCAAGAATTGTCAGCCAAGGATGGAATACAGGCAAATACCAAATTGAAGTGTTTCAACCTTCACTTCAAACGGTAGACCATCTCGATCGTTCGGGTTGCACTTGTTTCCGTGAAAAGTAAGGTTAGGAAGTTGGGCGATCTCTTCATGCCCGCATCATCTTGACCAACAGAAAGGCATGGAGAATCCTTGATAACAAAGTCTATTTTCATTACGGAAACATAACATACTTATTTCGGTCACATAACTTTCCGAGTGTCTTATTTTCGGTTTCTTAATAGCTCGGTTGATTGGTTATAACGGCATGTCAACCCGTCTAGGATTATTTTATGGATAGAGGTTAGGGAATCGCGTTAATTGTATGTTGATTGATTGTGTTGTATACACACATCTCGGGTATATAATGGAAGAGAGAGACATACACACAGACAGAGTAGATGTTGTATACCCCTATCAAACATCGGGTATATAATAGAGAGAGACATAGAGAGACTTATTAGAGAGAGACATGATCTTACTTTAGAGAGGATGGATGGTCTTACTTGATTACGTCATTTCTTTGGTTACTTGTTGTTGGTTCTTGCTGATTCTTCTAACTGCTTCTGGCTGATTCCTGCTATCTGCTCTGTTCTCCTAGGCTGGTCTTCGCTTTTTTTAATTAAATAAACTAACAAGACTTATGTTGCTTGATCATGTTTTTATTTATTAGCCCACGATTCCATCCATTCCACCGTGATTTGAGATGACCCAGCAGAGAGAGACAAATACGTCCGCGCTGCTTCTAAGTCGGGCCGAATCTAAATTTTAAAATTAACTATTCCCACATCTCTCTGTACCGGGGTCAGTTGTGGTCATCTAAAATGCCAATCATAACCCAACGGTTATGGAAATCTACCCACCTCCGCTTTTAATTCTAAGGAACTTTATTCAAAATTAACTACAGGGTCTTCTCACGATTTATGATTCTCATAAATTGTAACATAGAGATGGGATGATGAGGTGGTTTTACTTGTTACTCTCTGTTTACTTCATCGACATTGTCGGCCATCTTCTTTTGTTGGGCTTATTTCTCTTCAGGGCTTTCTGCTGGGGGTTGATCTCTGCTTTCTTCTTCAGGTTGGGTGTCTTTGCATTAAGGTCTAGCCACACTGAGCAGACGTGATACGTGGAAACACGGTGTCTGTGAATGACTATATATGTGTGTGTGTGTGTGTATGTGTGAATATGTGGGTGTGGGTGTGGGCGTGTATAAAGCATCTCTGTGTTTTAAAACAAAACTGCAGACTGTACGTAGTATTCGACATCATTGCTCTTACAAATGATAATTTTCTTCTTGGAGCGGAGGTTAAATAGTTAAATGCCTATTGACATTTGGATGCCTTTGAAGCGACACAACATGTCGAATTAAACCCACTTTTTCTGAAATCGCCATACACGACACAACACTTTTCTACACCCACTAATCACTTTAAGAGGGTGAGTCAAAAAGTGATGGAGCCCCATGAAAGAGGGTTTGAGAGGCAAACATTATTCCAGGGGCGAGAAAGTGAGATCTGTAGTAAAGAAGTGGCTCAAAGAACAGTCAACAGAATTTTATCTATGGGTTAAATAATACTACTAATATTATTTTACTAGGATGGTTTTTGCATTGAATACTTAATACGGAAAGAAAGAAAGAACGAAGAGCAAGCAGGAAAATAAATGAAAAGAACGGAGGCAGACTATGCAGATTATCTTAGCCTTCTCGCAAATACACCTACACAGGACTAAATACCAATGGTTTTTTTTAAAATTAAGGATTAACATTAACACAAACCTCAACCTCATTCCTAATAATAGACATAGATATCTACGAGGGTGAGTCAAAAAGTAATGCCATTTTGTTTAGGACAGGTATAATTACGAACACAGGAACATGTATCATATATCAAAACGAAGCTGGTCCTTTGTGAATCACATCCCTACTTCTCCACATAGTCACCGTTTCTCTCAATAGCAATGTTCCAACTTCGAATGAGAACATGTATCTCTGCTCCGTAAAATTCTGTTGACTGTTCTTTGAGCCACTTTTTCACTACAGATTTCACTTCCTCGTCACTGGAATAATGTTTTCCTCTCAAACCCACTTCCCATAGGGCTAAAGAGATGATAGTCTGAAGGCGCTAAATCTGGTGAGTATGGAGGATGGGGTAAAGTTGTCTACCCAAATGAGGCAATTTTCTCCCTTGTCCCGTAAAATTCTGTTTAAACAGCCTCGTCCAGGATTTGAGCTCGGTTCGACGAGTCCATTTCCTACTACTCTAACGATTACATCACGCATCTCCCAATCTGTAGCCGTGTCAGTACAACCGTATGCCTACATCTCATGTCTAGATATCCACATTCTATTTACCAAATGTAGAAGTTGAAGTTTCATTATCTTATGTTTCGAGAATTTTCTTTGAGGGGATTCGCAATTTTTAAAGACAGTGCATGTATGTAATGGGTTATTTGATTCCTGGAAGCCAACAAAACTAGTAAACAGGCGGTCAGAAGTGGTTTCTAAGTGTGCACGCAAGCAAAGGTTTTTGTTTTGTCAACTACTCCCGGATATATATATATATATATATATATATATATATATATATCAGTCGGTAGAGCGTTCAGCTAGAAACCACAAGGTTCCTAATTCGATACCGGCCCTCGCCAACTCAGCGTATGAGTAGCACAGGGATCTGTGCGGTAAAGTAAGGAGGTGATGGTAGGTGTGGCGCTCCACCTCATATGCTAAGACAATCTCCTTGGTCTAGTACTAGTGAAAAGGGGATATACTCCCTCGCTGATTGGCTGATACCGACTTTAGGCCAACCCGACGACTTTACTTTTTTTACTTTATATATATATATATATATATATATATATATATATATTGATACTATAGTTTACTATATTCATAAGTACAAATTGATAGGGCACGTATATCTAACTTTTTATGAAAATTCCAGAGGCAAGAAACTGTCAGTTACCAAGCGTCATTGACTTCTTTTCTCCACTACCCTAACTATATATATATATATATATATATATATATATATATATATATATATATATATGGGAGTAAATATGGAAAATAATCCGACAATATAAAGAAAAGTTGAAAAAACAAGTGTTCCGAAAATGGGATGAATTTAATTATCGATGTTAAACATTTCGGTTTCATTGAACCTTCATCAGGAAGTATCTTGAGGGAAGAAAATTATAAAAACATCCATCATTTTCTTCACCCCAAGATACATCCTGATGAAGGTTCAATGAAACCGAAATGTTTAAACATCGATAATTAAATTTATCCCATTTTCGGAACACTTGTTTTTTCCAATTTTCTTTATATTGTCGGATTTATTTTCCATATTTACTCCCATATATATATATATATATATATATATATATATATATATATATATATGTGTGTGTGTGTGTGTGTGTGTGTGTGTGTGTGTGATTCATATGTATTTAGTTAGCAGATTCTCTTGTAGTCATATTTTATTAATAGCAACAGGCAAGGATTTGATGTTTAGCTTTTGATTCAGATTTTCTTTTGGGGTAATTTTTAAACTGCTTACAACCACAGTCGCGATATCGCGTTTGCTCAAAAGAAAAGCTGGACAAATAAAATCCTTAATGTCCTTGGCTGTCATTTTAAATGATATATATATATATATATATATATATATATATATATATATATATATATATATATATATATATATTATTATTATTATACTAAAGCTGAGTTTATCAACCTTCTCCAGCTAAAGGATTTTTTTCTATTTATGTTATGGACACAATATTTATACTTAGATATTCCTTGGTGTTAGCACTACAAAGTGTATGAAAAAAATTCAGTTTAATTGGCTTTAATTAGGCGTAATTAGCAATTAAGTCAACGACCGACCAATCCCTGTCTTAGAGACTCCTGTTTCTCTTCCCATCTCCGTTTGTCAGTTAAGTTAACTCTCCTCCCACTCTCTATTTGTCAGTTAAGCAGAGGGGAAAAAAGAGTAAAAAATCCAGCAGCCAGGAGATCACCTCACACACACACCACTAACCCACCGTAGATTCGCCCACTTCCCTTTCTCCAGGCGAATCTTATGCAAATGAGCAAACGTTTTGGTTTGTTTTAATATAAAAACAAAAGTATTTTTTACGGCATGATTTCAATTTTAGTTGAGCGTAAATTTTACGAAATTGAAATCATGCTTTAAAATAGATTTTTTTAAATTACTTTAATTATTAATTCATAGAGTATTAAACTTACTTTAAAAAATATTTCATGTTGGGTAAAAAAAATAGTTATATATTTAAATATTATGGAATTCAAATGAGCAAACATTGACTGTTTAAGTGAAAGTTTTCTTCGGGCTTAAAAATTTGTTTTAGTTAAAACTAAAACAAACTAGACTGACTTCTTATTTAGGTCGGTAAAATTAAAACGGAAAGTTTTTTGCTGGTACCAAATGACAGTTTAACTGCAGTCTATGAATTAACATTTGCGAATTTGGTTACGGTATTAGGGGATTAAGGTTGTTTTTAATTACGTATTGCTTAAAAAAATAAACAACAAAAAACACAAATTACTAAATTTTATGTTGAAAAATATTTTTTAAACTAAGTTTAATTGAAATTATACATTGCTATATTAACACAAACAACTGTCTCAATAATAGATTCAATAATTAATTTCAATGGTTAATTAAATGTATAGTAATTTGGGTTTTTTGTTGTTTATTTTTTAAAGCAATACGTAATTAAAAACAACCTTAATCCCCTAAAACCGTAACCCAATTCGCAAAATGTTAATTCATAGAATGTAGGACTGACTTCTGACTTAGGTTGGAAAATTAAAACGGAAAATTTTTTGCTGGTACCCAATGACAGTTTAACTACAGTCTATGAATTAACATTTTGCGAATTGGGTTACGGTTTTAGGGGATTAAGGTTGTTTTTAATTACGTATGGCTTTAAAAAAAATAAACTCTGTCTTTAGTCTTTTTATTTATGCAGAAAATAGTATCAATCAAATATATACCACTCCGATATTACAGTCTGAATAATACAAATAATTGTAATCTTTGCGGAGTTCCGTCATGGCCTCTTGCCTCAAAACATGCTTGCCGGTGACTGCTGAAAAAACAAAAAAAAAAACAAAGAAAAACACCAGCTACGATTGAAGTCCGTAGCGGAAGCGGCGTGAAAAACAAAAACAACTAGGGTTTAGGGTTTAGGATTTGGGGTTGGGGTTTAGGTTTAGTTTAATGGAAAATAAATAAATAATTTGGGCTCTGTTTTTTCTGAGTCACCCTGTATACAGGGTGACCCAGAAAAACAGAACTTTGTAATAAAACAGTTAATTTAACTAGGGGGGTTTAGGGTTAGGGTTGGGTTTTCAGTGGAAAATGCCCTAAGTTGGTTCTTTTTTTTTTTTTTTTTTTTCAAGTGATACCGCTTCGGATGCAGGAAGCCAGGACGGAACTCCGCAAAGATTACCATTATTTGTATTATTCAGACTATTGTCCTCGTCTTCATTGTTATCTGTACAAAGTTTCGGCTGATGTCCCTCCGGCCTTCTTCAGGTATTTCTTGTCGGACTCGGGAACCTTCTTGTAATTGGGAGCCATCACGGAACTTTGAACCCAACCCTTTATTAGGTCCACGGGGGTATCCTGTTCTCATTCCACTAACCATAGCTGCGGTACAGGTGTTAAGCTGTGTTAATTATTATTCTATGTTACTGCTGTCCCTGACCAGGATTGAACCTGCAGTCTAGAGATAACTGGCATTTAGAACTGTCTTAATCTAACTCCTTTATCTACTAGGATATGTGTTCAATTGGACAATCCAGTGTGAATTTTTTCAATTGCAAAAGTTACAATTTATTTTGTAAAAACGGATTTTAAGTAGCCTCTTGGCAGGCATCTTGATCAAAATGGACGAAAAAAACGTTTTAAATATATCAAAAATAAATTATGTGTGTAATATTATTTTGCTTTTTTACTGATGCTCATTATGTTACTACTTTTCGACTTAGACAAAAATTTGACCTTAAATAATCAATTTAATAAATTTTAGTTCGTTTTTAAAAATGAAAAGCAGATGATATTTTGGCAGATCCTACTCTTTTCCCTAATCATCTAGCGAGAGCTTAATGGGTGACCCAACGGGTCACGTTTTGTCTAGTATATATATATATATATATATATATATATATATATATAATATATTGGTTTGGAGGTTGATTTTGAAGGCTATCACAATGCAAGTGTAAAGAAAAAAATAATAAGGTAACAATGGTTTTGTTTGTTAACCTGTAATTTATTCTAGATATTTCGAGATAAAATCTCTTTTTCAGAAGAACACTGGAACTGAAGTAGTTGCCGTCTTGTTATGGCATTTTTAGTTAAAATGTAACATTTATGCAAAATGTAAATATAAAACGTAACATTTTTTAAAACTAGAAATGCCATAACAAGACAACTACTTCAGTTCCAGTGTTCTTCTGAAAAAGAGATTTTATCTCGAAATATCTAGAATAAATTACAGGTTAACAAACAACACCATTGTTACCTTATTATTTTTTTCTTTACACTTGCATTGTGATAGCCTTCAAAATCAATCCCCAAACCAAATATACACAATGCTTCAAGCAAATTATAAAACCCTCTTATATATATATATATATATATATATATATATATATATATATATATACGTATGTGTGTGTGTGTGAGTGTGTGTGTGTGGTTGAGAATAGAGGAAAGTGTCTGTAGGTAGAAGCCTATTAGCCTGCTTATTAGCCTATTCCTAGAATTTTTAGAATCAGACCCCTTCAAATATAGAATACCCAACAACTGCACATACTTTAGATACGTAGATGACATACTGATCTTTCTCCCCCAAGAAACCAAAATGGAACACATCGCCAACAAACTAAACCCAGTAGAACCTACCATGAAATTTACTTATGAAGAAGAATTTAATAATACCTTACCGTTCCTCGACACCCTACTAATAAAATCACAAAACAAACTAACCTACAAAGCCTACCGAAAACCCACCAACAAAAACGACTGCATACACTTCTATTCCCAACACAACAAACAAAATCAAAACGGGCCTTATTCCATGCAACGATTGTAAAAAAGCTACATCGGAGAAACCCAACACAGTCTTGACAAATGTATCTACGAGTATAAACGATCGATAAAGACAAACAACCACCAAAATGTCCACAGTAGACTTCAACCGTACATTCAATTTCAACCACGCATCGCTGCTCAAAACCATACATAATAAGAACACACACCGTCTATGCGAATCGGCACTCATAGCAATATCAAACAAGAGCGCCTCCAGATAGTATTGATACTATAGTATAGAGAGGGTTGAGAGCGCCAATAGATATTATAAGAGAGAGTCAGGCCTGCCACCAGATAGTATTAGAGAGAAACAAGAGCGCCTCCAGACAATATTAGAAAGGGTTGAGAGCGCCAATAGATACTATAAGAGAGTCAGGCCTGCCACCAGATAGTATTAGAGAGAAACAAGAGCGCCTCCAGATAGTATTAGAGAGGGTTGAGAGCGCCAATAGATATTATTATAGAGAGATAATAATAAAAAATCCAAACAGAGATATTCCGCCCCAAAATCCCCCAACATTTCAGCTAACAGATCCTGATGACTTACCTACCTCATTACCAAGTGACCTAGTTCCCCCTACACTGATACACCCCGACTATCAAATTTCCTCTGATACACATCAACACACTTGACCCACACTCCAAATATCAAATTTCTCTTCTAAGTCAATCTACCGACCCCATAGAAAAATAAAAATCCCTACACAGCAACCCAACCCGACTTTCCCTCACCCACTCACCTTTTCACTATAAAAGCAAAATGTACAAGTACCTATGTCAATAAAGCTCTGAAGAAGCTTCATCCAAAATGAGGCGAAATATCAATGGAATTTATGCTGTTCTCAACCACATCTTGTCGGATTTATTCAAATTCTTGTGCGTGTGTGTGTGTGTGTGTGTGTGTGTGTGTGTGGTCAAAGCAAGATATTTGTATACGGCCGATCTTCTGTATACTTTAAAAAGATTTATATATTTTTCTATTATTATTATCTTTTTTTATTTTTTTTTGTATTTTAAATAATAATGAATAGATTACATTATCTACAAGGACATCCTATCGGTCGAAATACGTGACGGCACTTCATTAAACATTCTTTATCCATTCAACATTTTCTTTCCAGTATTTTTTCAACATATTGTCGGATTCACTTTCAATTTTTCAACACACACACACACACACACACACATATATATATATATATATATATATATATATAGAGAGAGAGAGAGAGAGAGAGAGAGAGAGACAGACAGACAGACAGACAGATAGATAGAGAGACAGACAAACAAACAGACAGACAGACAGAGTCAGAGACAGGGAGACAGAAACAGAGACACACACACACACAGACAGAGAGACAGAGAGACAGATAGATATACATAGTGATAGATATATAGTTAGATATACAGACATACACACAGAACAAACCTCGGAACTACATACCCAATATATGTAGACATACAAATACACACACACACACACACACACACATATATATATATATATATATATATATATATATATATATATATGTGTGTGTGTGTGAGTGTGTGTGGCAAGGTAATTTATTTTAGTTAGAGAAGAATTCAATGATACAATGTTGGTTTTCGGGTTATGCTGAAGCTTTGGCATCGCGTGTCAAACAACCAAATTACTTAGGCAGCTGACCACGAGATGAACTCAACTTGTCTGAGGTGATCAACTAATAGCCAGACCCATATTGTCACTAAGATTCACAGTCATTCTTGGCCGATTAGTATTTGGCGTGATTCATCTTCATCTCACTCCATTCTCGTTTCCTTCTTCTCACGAAAGCGTTAATGGCCGATCGAAAAAGCACAACTTTTTCTCTTCTCATTTACGAGAAAAGGAAAAGCGTTTCAAATATCCGTTCGTTCTTTATCAGTTTAGATTTTATAATTGGGACTGAAAAAAAAAATAACGAAACCAAAATGTTATTACTGATATTTTGCATTCATTGAGTTTTCAAATCAATAGAAATTGGTGGTTTATACTGTTACATTATTAGGGGACCTTGGAAAATTAAGGTTCGAAAAAACGATCAGTTTTAGTAAAAAATAATTTGTGGTGAAAAAAGAAGGAATGAAATGTTTTTAAAAAATACTTTGAAAGAAAGAATTTATTTGGAATGCATTTTGTTTAAAATGTTTGTTGAAATTCCATCAGAGATTTGCTGGGGTTGAATATTTTCCGGAGAACTATAAACACTTGCAGAGGAATGTCGGATTGTTTCGGCTAAATATTCCAATGTGGCAATTTGACGATAGACAATGGAATTAAAACATGACTTAAGAAAGTAATCAGCTGATTATCGATACGTAAGACAATAATCATCTGATTATTTTGTAATTATAAAAGATGTGGTCGTAAGGGACAGAGAAAGAAACGAGCCCACACATAAGAAAACAAAAGACCCGTAACGTAACAAAATTAAAAGTGGTTAATACAAATCATCAAGCCTCATCAAAAAAAAAAATCACACAAATAAATTAAAGAAACAAAAATTTATTTTTTTGCAATCAAACTTAAAATGTGTATTAGTAAATTGTTGACTATGTGAATTGTTTGTCGTAAGGCACAGCATAAGGCAGGTTCAATTACTTAACTTAGTTTAACTTAGTTACTTTTAGAAAACATTAGTTTTGTTTTTGTATTTGAATGCCTTTTTACATAATTTACGAGCAGTTATAAATTATGAACCTATTTGTGGATAGAATTTTTAATTAGGGTCCGTTACTTAAAATAACAGTCCATGGAAAATTACCCGACAGTTGTGGATGGGTAATAACCTTTTGATTTGACCTCTTGAAAACGCGCGATTGGACGCGTGGGAATAAGATTTAGTTTTGTGAGTCTGGTACAACCCGATTTCAAAGGAGTGCAGACGTGATTGTTGGCTCTGATGGGTCGGTCTCCGCATGGTGGAATCAAATGAGCAGGGTTGAAAATAAAGCTTTATTGTGAAGAAACAATCAAGTCTTGTTGTATCAATTAAATAAATGAAACAAGCAATGACCAGCCCAGCACGAAGAAGAATTAACAAAGAAGAATCAACCCTTAACAGAAGCCCAACCAGAGAACATGGCATCCAGCCGAGTAGACAAAGTAAGCAGAATGTAAAGTAAAACAATCAAATATTATCTCTCTCTCTCCCTCTCTCTCTCTCTCTCTCCCTCTCTCTCTCTCTACTCTTTTATTTCTCTCATGCTCTCTTACTCTCTCTCTCTCTCTACTCTTCTCTTTTTCTCTCTCTCTCTCTTTCTCTCTCTCTTTCTCTCTCTCTTTCTCTCTCTCTCTCCTCTTCCTTTCTCACTCTCTACTCTTCTCTTCTCCTTCTCTCACTCTCTCCTCCCCCCTCTCTCTCTCTTATATACCCGATGTTTTATAAGGGCCATATAACAGAATGAATTATTTGAAGAAAGAAATATTTAAACAAAAAAAAAAATCAATTAAAAAAATTGTACAAGGTGTTCGGAATAAATTTGACATATTCATATTTGGCTATTTTTCTCCGTAGGTTGGAGGTATTGACGCACACTGTGCATCATTTAAAAGATTGGACACTTTTTCATTCATATACGTGATGTCAGCTAGAATGGATGACTGAAAACCATCTGAATCATGGAAGAAAATAACTTGTATCTGCGCTGGCCCTTAAAAATAAGGAGAGTATGGTTGCTGCCCAATGCTCCCTGAATACTGTAAAATAACCAGTCACTTACAGGAGAATTGCAATGGAGACTACGAAACTGTGGCTAGAAGAAAGCAACATAACAGACGATCTGATTGCGAACCCCTTGAAAAACTGCAGGAAAATGTTGGGGGACCCTCAGATGCCTACACAGAGTTGCTAAACACTGTAGTAAAGCCCTGGATAACAACGGTAGCCAATGGTAGATCATATGTATGGTAGCAGGATTTGTCCCCCTGCCACACCTCCGAACTCCCCAGATCTTAACCCCATGGATTATTTTGTATGGGGCGCTGTTGAGAAAGACAGCAATCGCCGTGTTAGTACAACAAAAGTCCAGTTAATCGATAGAATTAAGGTAGTTTTTGAGACCCTTCCCAGGGAAACTGTAACATCAGCTTGCTCCAGGTTCCGGAGCAGGATTGAGGCTGTGATCGACGCTAATGGCGGTTATTTTGAGTGAAACTTGTTTACAATAGTGTAATTCCCGTGCATGTTTAATTTCTTTATAATCCATTAATTTTTGTAGTTATCACGCACTTTTTCTTTTCCTAATGAAACTGTCAAATTTATCCCGAACACCTTGTATATTTTCACAGTCAAAATATCTAGTGCTATTCTGTACAATGATTATTAAATAATCGATAAATCTTAACTTTTCATCCCAATTATTTTATTAAAATGAATAATTTTGATTATTATTTTTTCTTTCAATAAACAGATTTCAAAAATTCTGGTTTTAGTGAATGATTATGTTGGGTCAGTAAAATGTTTATTCCTATGTGTGGGGTTAAGTGAGGAGAGGCTTTCGGTGATTGGATATACCAATCATGTGATGAACCCAGAAGTTTTGGCGCAAAATACCAAAACCGGCAGATAGATTCCCGACCAGTTCCCGTATGCACGTCGACCAGATATTCTCTCCAAGAAAGCACTAAGATACCAGATATCTTCGTCGTCACACCGGTAAGTCCCTCAAACTTAACTCTATACACAGGAATGACTTTATATTGTTACTCATTGTTTTTATTTGTTCTTTAATAAATTGTTCGAATTAAAGTTTTAATTCATTTATTTGTTGCTGTTAATCTTAGAATTAAATGCTATTCTAACAGAATAATTACATCATTGTTGGATGTTTATCAATTATGAAAAAAGCTCTCTCTCTCTCTCTCTCTCCTCTCTCTCTCTCTCTCTCCCCCTCTCTCTCTCCTCTTTTCTTATCTCTCTTTCACTTACTCTTCTTTTCTCTCACTCTCACGCTCTCTCTCTCTTTCTCTCTCTACTCTCCTCACCCCTCTCTCTCTCTAATCTTCTCTTCTCGCTCTCTCTCTCTTTCTCTCTCTCTACTCTTCTCTTTCCCCTCTCTCTCACTCTTAGTGATTTTAGGCGCGAATAGGTGAGAAAAGAATAATTTCTATTTGTCATATTAATCGTAATAGCTGTGTTGTTCTTTTCTTTGAACCTGTTGATATATATATATATAAAGATAAAGTTGGTCATCATGCAAGATTCCGGGTTCGATACCGATCCCCGCCAACTCAGTGCATGCGTAGCACTGTTTGGGCAATCTGATCTGTTCGGTAAAACATTTGGGAGCTGACGCTTTACCACAGCAAAACAATCTCCCTGTTATATATATATATATATATATATATATAATATTTATATTTATGATTTCTGTCGGAGGGAGATCGTTAGTATACATCGCTGATGAGACTTAATAAAGTCGAAGCAGCTGCTGTACGATGTTCTACACACCGAGTAATTAATTGCGAGATTCACTTGTCAATATTATTTATCTTCTATAATTATCGAATTTTATGCGATATGCGCATTGTAATTGCCTTCAAGCAAAAATATAAATATTAATATATACTTTATTCAACAATACTTCTAAAAATAAACATCCCAAAATCTTATATATATATATATATATATATATATATATATATATATATATATATATATATATATATATATATATAGACTTTACCATACTGGAGAGCAAGTGATTTAAGTGAAAGTGTGAGAAATAAAGAAGAGAAAGGAGTAAGTATTCACCCAAGAAGTGATAAGAAGCGGCAAGAAGAAGAAAAGAAAATTTTAAAAACCAAACACAAAAATGAAGGAATCAAATTAGTGGGTGTGGAGAAAAGAACATTTAATAATCTGTTGGAAAAGAAGAAAAAAAGAAGTCGTGGATAAAAGAAAAGAAAAGAAATTAATCTAAAAATGTGACATAATTCATAGGTAGCTTATGAATTATGTACGTACTGTAGTTAGATTAATTTTGAATCAGAGTTTGTTAGATTCAACGGGTGTTGGGTGAAAAATTACCAACCGTTATGGTTATGATTGATTTGTGGTGACATTCCGTTTAACCCATTCAAAAAATGCGCCAGTATGTTTTTAGATTAGTTGCAACCAGACATGAGTGGACGTCCTTCAAGAGTCGTATCTCACCGCACGGTTTCTAGAATTCGGGCTGTGGTTGTTCTGAATAAAAACTTAGTCAGTAAGCAGAAAAGAGAAAACAAGTAAGAACCCTCATCATCATCATCTCTACTCCGTCTCTGTCTCTGTCTCTCTCTCTCTCTCTCTCTGGCTGTCTCTCTGTCTCTGTCTCTGTCTCTCTCTGCCTCTCTCGCTCTCTCTCACACACACACACGCACGCACGCACGCACACACACACACAGACCATTATATAGCCGAGATGAACGATGTGTTGAACGGATATATAACAAAAAGAAAGAACTTTTCTAGCTTAACGAAAAAAGAAAAAAAAAAGAAAAAGGAAGAAATAAATGGATCCCCCAATTCTATCTGATTTACATATTGGTCTGAATTGAATCTGATTTAGGGTTACCAATACTTTTATAGAAAATCAATTGATATTCATAATAAACAAAAATATCTATTTTTTTAGCAATTCTAAGAATCACAAAATTTAAATCTGCATTTTTGTATCTTTGACCAATCGATGTCTTTGAACTGAACGTTGACTTATCATTGATCGTTAAAGACGATAATACGTGATTTGCATTGCAAATCTTTTAAGATCTAAGTATTAATGTATTAAGAAACTTTAACCTTCTCTGACACTATGGCCGTGTGGATAGGTATAAGGTATAATTATATCTATGTGAGGGTAGGTATATCTATATCGAGCGGTGTGTGTGTGTGTGTGTGTGTGTGTGTATGTGTGTGTCTATTAGGACTTGGATATGTCTACGCATGAGTGAACATATGAAACATGTGAGTATTTGTATTTCGTGGAAGTGTTTAGAGATATCCAAGGAATGGATGAACCGGATGAATAAGGATTGATTTTTAATGTCCTTTGCATGGCCTTTTTGGTGCTGACTGGATTTTAGGGCATGTCAACCCTTGTTGGATCATTTTATGCCGAAGACGTTTTGTTCTATTCATTTTGATGGCTATTCAAAACTTTATTATAAACTCAATTGTCTTAAACACATTTTTCTAAAACTCATTTTTTCTCTGTATTTAACCAATGTACAAGACCCTACCAGATACTAAGTAAAATCGTCGGGGTGGCCTAATGTCGGTATCAGCCAGACAGCGAAGGAGTCTATCCCCTTTTCAATAGCGCTAGATCAAAATGATTATTTTAGCATCTGAGGTGGAGCGCCACACCTACCATCAGCTCCTTACTTTACCGCACAGATCACTGTGCTACTCATACGCTGAGTTGGCGAGGGTCGGTATCGAACCAAGAACCTTGTGATTCCTAGCCGAACACTCTACCGACTGAGCTAAGCCGTCCCTTGCGTTATTAGGGGGCTTTGGATAATAAGAGTTAAAAAAGGGTCAGTTTTAGTAAAAATAAATTGTAACACCCATATGATAAAAAGGATTGGGGCTTGCCATAAGAGCAATTGTATTGGGACAATCATATAGGTGCTAGAGCTTAACATGACCAGCCGATTGATCAGAGGGGGCCTCTCTGACCGCCCGTCTCTAAGTGTAGTGTATTTAACAAGTAAGGATGAGTATGCAACTATGAAATAACCATAAACTTAAGAATAGAACCCAGGTGGTTGAGCAGTCCATGCTCCACTTTGGCCCTTTCTTGGGCAAGACGGGCAGATGGATTGGCCTCCTCCGATCAATCATGTCATGTTAAGCCCTAGCACCTATATGATTGCCCCAACCTTATTGCCCTTATGGGAATCCCAGCCCTTTTTATCATATGGATGATAGAAGACTGTGGCTGAGGGTCTATATGTCCTGGGAATGACGTTAAACTCTATCTGATGGTGAGGTTCAAGTTTTGGAGGTTTGGGGAATGTGGAGCACCCCTTCATCCCATTGCTTCCTGTTCCACTCTGACCCGGAGTGGTAGTACCTGTTAGGGTCCCATCTATGGGTTAAATAGAAAAATGTATTTATAAAAAAAATTGTATTATCCATTAAGAATTGATTTATTTCAAAACGTTATCAATGTAAAACAATCCACACATGAAAATACCTGCCTCAAGCGAAATAATCATGAACGATGAGAGCGCGAATTTTCATAAAAGGTCGATCTCAGATCACAGAAACGTTGTTGCCTAAGATTAGAATTTGAAATAATGAAGAATTATTATCAACACACATTCTCTTTTAGTCTGTCCCTATGATTCGG
>CM042154.1:100569666-100572166 GCA_023376005.1 Doryteuthis pealeii
AATCCAAGCAACAACAAACAGGGATTTCTATTTCTAATTAAAGAATGTGTTTGTCGGTCTGTCTGTCAGTCTGTTTGTCTGTCTCATTTCTAGAGTTTTTATTTGGCTCGCAAACAATTCGAAATGCGATATGCTTCAATACACGCTTTGAGTTTTGCCAAAACAAATCCAGTCATACACTTTCCGTATTTAATTATCACTTGTGACATTTCGCTTAATATGTTCTATAACACAAACACTCTCTCTTTCTCTCTCTCTCTCTCTCTCTCTCTCTCTCTCTCTCTCTCTCTCTCTCACACACACACACACACACACACTCACACACACACACACTCTCTCTCTCTCTCTCTCTCTCTCTCTCTCTCTCTCATTTTTTCTACAGAAAAGGAAAGATACGTATGTTTAAATGGTAATTGATATATATATATATATATATATATATATATATACTGTCGTGCCATAAGTCACCCAAAAAGTGCGATATACATACCAGTTTAAAATGAACGAGGAATTCTGGGGGAAGCCAGCTAGTGTAGTGGTTAGAATGTCTGCCTGTCAGTCTGACAGGTAGGGTTCGAATAACGGACAAAGCACTGCCCTGTCTATAGCTCTGCTGATGAGGCCTAATGGGTTGAAATGTACATACAGAGATGACTTTTTCTCGATTTGTTTACGCTTTATATTTAAACCGATATGCACGCCTAATTCATTTAGTTATAATTAATTAATTAACAAAATTAGGTATGACTTTATTAAGCACATAACCTTCCACACACACACATATATATATATATATATATATATATATATATAGAGAGAGAGAGAGAGAGAGAGAGAGAGAGAGAGATGCTGGAAGATAGACGGACAGATATCCACATCTGGGAAGAAGAGGAAAAAGATAGAGGAGAGAAAAATAAGCTGTTGATTGATACGTGCCAATGACGAGATTCTTGTTTCGATAAGGATAGATAGATAGATAGATAGATAGCGTCACTTTGTGGAGTAATGATTATCAAGCTAGTCTCGGAGATTCATAAATTCTGAATAGCGAGTTCGATTTTTTTGTGAAAATATTTTGTTCTTACATAAACTATTCCACAATAAAATGCCTGTTTCTGTTCAGAATGCTTTTGCAGTTGACTTCACCCATGCTCATGTCACTCGTGCTGACCAATCTGGTTGCTTAATTTCCCTATCATCAACACGGTTAGTTTTGGGCATAATTCGATTCGTTTTAATGCAATTAATTCTTGGAATACTGTTCAGTCGTTATTTTTTGATAAAGAAAAGATGAAGCTTGTTTCAGTTAATTATTTTGTCCTTAAAACACTTTTGAAAAATCATTTTATTGCCTCTTATAAACAACAGATTTGTATTTAGATTCTCACACGGCTAATTTGTCTCATGATATATATGTATATATTTACGTTGTGTGTTTCATGTATCGTTTCCTGTGAGCGTCCAAGAGTGGTCATGTCCATGGGATTAGCTTCACGCTATTAGGCATGGCCTCCCTTCAATAGTAGTTTAAACCAATAAAGTTTTTCTTTTACTTATATTTAAAAAAAAATAATTTGTACTACTATTGATTAATAAACTTCTTATTTTTTCTTATTTCTTATTTCTTCTTCTAGTTGGATGTCCCATATTTGTGTCACATCCTACGCTTGGCGATCGGATTGGGTAAAAAATGTCTGAATAGTCATTTACTTATGGACGGTACTGTAGATAGAAATGAAATTACCCACATGATTGATGACTAAATCAGAAGAAACGACTAAAAGCGACATCAAAACTAAGTTGTTTACCCTTGCAATGCTGCGTACCTGACAAACGATTTTTTTTTTATTGTTGTTCATTTTTCAGATTTTTCAGTGGCAAAAACAGGCGCATGCGTAGTCAGATATAGAAATTGACGCCATTTCATTTCGATACCGAATCCAGTTTAAATGAAGTTACATTTGAACTCATGCCGAGACTATTATTTAAAGCAGTGGGATATGACACGTAACAGTGTATCTCTGTTTCTTTTTCCTATCTTGTTCATGCTATCAGTCTCAGCAACGTTTGCCTGAAGGCGTTACTTGCTTTCGACTCCTGACAGAATAAAACATGAAATATCTCAGAAGGGGTTATTATCAATTAGCTTATTTGCCGAACAAATTAACAATCTAAATGTCATTGAATATATATATATATATATATATATATATATATATATATATATATATATATATATGGGTATTTTGTATTGGAGAAAGGAAAAGAAAGTGCTCGATTATGGGTGTAAGTGGTATATTTATTTTTCATGATATACTATACAATTAAAAGATGTTTGTTACTATTGGTTTAAAAGCAGAATATTATCAACTTATCTTGATGACAAAACACCATATACAGTTATCCAAGGTGCTTTGCCGGGATGATAAGCGGCTAATATGGTACTTTGAAATCAATGGCAAAAAAACGCCTTTTAATCATATCGTATATCATAAAAAAT
>CM042154.1:100577166-100602166 GCA_023376005.1 Doryteuthis pealeii
AATTAATCTTATTTAAGGATGAATTTGTATTGTTTGATGTATAAAGCTTCTAGTATTTGGAGGTTTTGTTTATTTTTTTATTTGTGCAGAATGTGTGTATTTTCCGTCAGGATATTTCGGTAATTAGAGTGTGGGCATGAATGTAATTTTAGATGTTGTGAAATGGAGCTATTATCCTATGATGATGGCACTTCGAAGTGCCGAAAGTACTCGGGATACGAACTTCGGTGGACTAATCTAGGGATTCCATCCAAATTTTAAAACGTTGGCCAGAAAGCTTGAAAAGAACACAAATAAAATTGTTAAACAGGAGACGTCCCTTTTGTTTAATTCTACATACATACATACATTACATATATATATATATATATATATATATATATATATATATATATATATATATATATATATATTCTTCGAGTTGCGTCACGCGTCACTCGTCATGACATCTTTGCATGTGTGGATCGCGACTTGCCTTTCAAAAATAAAACGCTGATCAAATACAGTTACATAACTAAAAAGATTTTCATCTCCTGTCACATATAAAAACATCCACCATTTTCTTCACCCCAAGAGACATCCTGATGAAGGTTCAATGTAACCGAAATGTTTAAACATAGATAATTAAATTCATCCCATTTTCGGAACACTTTTTTTAGATTTTCTTTATATATATATATATATGTGTGTGTGTGAAGAAAATGAAGTGAATCCGACGGTATGTAGTATACAAAGAAAATTGAAAAAACACAGGTTTAAATAAGTTGAGTGGTAAGTTTATTGGCCGACGCTGCAGTGTTTCGATCTATTAATTAGATCATCTTCAGGGCATTTGCTGTTATAAGGAAGGTGATAAAAAATTTTTTATCACAGAATAACGAGAAAAACGAGTAATAGTCCTTGTTTATACCAACAAATGCCCTGAAGATGATATAATTAATAGATTGAAACACTGCAGCGTCGGCCAATAAAATTACCCCTCAACTCATTTAAACCTATGTTTTTTCAATTTTCTTTAATATATATATATATATATATATATATATATATATATATATATATATATATATATAAATTGGTATATCTGGTGAGTCTAGTTATCCGTGTGAATATATCATATTTGTATATATATATATATATATATATATATATATATATAATTTTTTGACAATTTTTGTGAAGAGTGGGTGTGAAATAAATCAGAAACTCCGTTGGATGTTATGTGTTAAGTTTCCTTTTATTTCATTTAATATTTCCTTTATTAAGAATATCTAGAGTCTAGACATTATTTATATATCACCAGATATACCAACAAAGAAGCATACGTAGACTTCACAATGACAATACACACACACACACACATACACACACACATATATATATATATGTGTGTGTGTGTGTGTGTGTGTGTGTACTAGCAGCAGCTACCCGGTTAAGCCCGGAAAGAGGAGATAAAAACATGGTTTAATAATCTTTTGCAGATCTATTGCTACTGAATACCGAGTTCGATCCTCGAAGGATGACCCATAAAAATCAACACGTAAAAACGATTTTGATTTAATCCTGCCTGGGGGGATGTCAGGGAATTTTCTTTTCGTCGGATTTGAGGGATGACATCATATGGCTCAACTTGCGAATCGGTCGGAAAATTAAAACATATTACAGGTAGAAAAAACAGAACCCAAATCATTTATTTATTTTCCCATTAAACTAACCCTAAACACCACCCCTAACCCCTAAAACCCCCTAGTTAAAATTAACAGTTTTATTACAAAATTTGTGGCTTCAGTTTTTTTTTCTGGGTCACCCTGCATACAGGCTGACCCAGAAAAACAAAACACAAATTATTTATTTATTTTTTCATTAAACTAACCCTAAACCCCAACCCCAACCCTAAACCCTAACCCTAAACCCCCAAGTTAAAATTAACAGTTTTATTACAAAATTTATGGGTTCTGTTTCTTCTTGGTCACCGTAATTTTCCGACCGATTTGCAAGTTTAGCCCATCACATATAGTAAGGAATTTTAATTCAATGATTAACTATATTTTTAAATAAAATATAAATGACGTGATTTGCTAAACTTCAAATTAATATTTGAAAAAGAAAAAAAGAATTAAATAAAGTAATCAAATTTATGTAAAACGATAAATAATCTTTAAAAACATAAACTTAATTAATTCAAAACGTATCCGATCGAATATAGTATACTTTATTATAATAATTATGATAACAATTTGAGTTTTCAGGTATTTCCGTGAAATGTATTAGGTGATCTAATGGTATTATCTCTTGCGCACTATTCTACATTAGTATCATGATTTCATTTGTATTTCTAATATTGAAATAAATAAATTAACGCGAGTATGAAAAATAAAAAAAGGCTTTGTTTACAGTTGACGAACGACGGGAATTTATAAAACAAAGTTGAGTTGTCGTTAAATGTTTTCGTTTGATTTGTTATTTAACTCGCCGTAAAAAAATTCAATGTATGAAAGACATACTAATTACATATTTATAAAGATTTTTTTTTCTAACCAAATAAATATTTTTAAGATAGAAACAGAAATATGCGATAAATGAGATTTGATTTTAAGTTAAAATTTTAGTATGAAAAAAATATACTACACATTCTAGGCTGACTGAAGCAAAAGCGAAATATAATTTTTTTAACTTATTGTAAAAAATAATTCCAGTGATAAAAACTCAATCAAACTGCATATTTAGAGAGATTATTTCATTCTCTTTCGAACTATATAGATATCTTAAAAAGATTGAACCGTAAATCGGCGAGAAAAAAGAATATTTTTTTCTTAAAATTTAGACTGAAAAAAAAATTCATACTTATCAGCTCACCGAAGCCAATTTTTTTCTTAACTCGCTGTAAAAAAATAATTCAATAGATAAAAACGCTTAAAACTTACATATTCAGAAAGATTATATTATTTTCTTCCACATATAAATAATTTTTAAAATATTGACCAAGAATAGGTGAATATTTCCTAAGCGGAAGGCTTAGACTATTGAAATTTATTCACTAAAATTACACTTCACTGCTGTAATCGCTATAAATCGCTGTTACAAAAAGTCAGCCAGTGGACAATATTTTATTTATCAGCAGGTGCTGCTCTTCGGATAGTTCCGTAAATTGGGTGATTTTGGCTTAATTAATTAATTATATCCCTTAATTAGTAAAAATCAAATAACCAAATTTGGCGGGTTTTCTTAGTTAGAAGGATATTAGTCTATATGCAAGATTTCAAATCTAAGTGACTCCTCTTTTTGTGTTATAGATCGACACGTACATACCAAAACTTACTTTTATATATTTAGATATATGCTTCGCCTGTTGTTTACAGACTTGAACGGTCTGGTGATTGTAAAAACATACATTCTGTAAGTATGTATCAATTAATTGTTCGCCTCTGACTGACAGTCTCTGACGGCAGTAAGGGTAAAGAACTTAGCAGACGAAAATTCTGTCGGGTTTAGTGCCGGCTATAGGTAGCTATTAAAAATGTCGTGCTGCACTGAGGAGACGTAAATGTCGAAACACGTGTCTGTGGATGAGTGATATATATGCTCCCAATTTTCCTGATTGATCACTGTAGGGGAGACATTCGTTGAAATTTCATCGTTTAGCGTAAGCATTTACTCGCCTGTTGTTTACAGACTTGAGTTCTCTGGTGATTATAAAACATACATTCTGTAAGTATGTATCAATTAATTGTTCGCCTCTGACTGACAGTCTCCGTGGGCGTAAGGATAAGCAGCTTGTCAGATGAAAATTATGTTGGGTTTCGCACCCGGCTAGAGGTAATTGTCAAAAAAGTCGACCGTACTGATGAGATGTAAACGTCAAAACACGTGACTGTGGATGACTGATATATATATTATATTATATATATATAATTATATATATATATATATATATATATATTTATTATTATTAAAGTCGGTCCTACCATTGTTTCTGAATAACACTTTTTCGGTGTTATTCGTCATCATTTTTATAAATAATAAATAAAATAAAGCTCTTACATAAGTTATTGAGCCCTCTATAATCAATTCTCCAAAATAATAATTTAACTATAATATATATTATATATATATATATATATATATATAAGATTTTTGGATGTTTGTTTTTTAGAAGCGTTGTTGAATAAAGTAATATTATAACTTTTGCTTGAAGGCAATTACAATGCATGTATCGCATAAAATTCGATACTTATTTTGATAGAAAATGAACTTGACAAGTGTAATCCCGACAAAGAATCGCTAGGTGTGTAGAACATCGTACAGACTGTTTCGACTTTATTAAGTCTCATCAGCGATGTATCGATTTTATTGTAATTGCCTTCAAGCTAAATATAATATATATATATATATTATATATATATATATATATATATATATTATATTTAGTCCATTGTTAGTATTGTAGATTGAGAATAAAGTGCTCGATTACTTTTACTAAGCGGTGTGTTAGGGCAACAAATCCACCCAGGAAACAGACGAGGCAAAAATCTAAATAAAATGATCAAAGGAACACAAGAAGGCATACACAGGACACTACTATAAATAAAAAAAAAAATGGAAATATTGTACAAACAATATATAAAAATAAGAAAAATCCATGTATTTATTAACAGCCGCTTTGCCGTGATGACGGGCAGCAAACATGCTGCCTAGAAACCAGTGGTAACAATTGCATCTTAATGTATTGTACGCTATAATAAATAAATATAGGCCGAAATCTACAATACACAGATTGATTTTTCTCGATTTGTTTAGCCTTACATTTGAATAGGTATGCCCGCCTAATTAATATATTAATTAATTAATTTTCAAAATTAGGTACGACTTCAATTAAGCACATATTCTCCAAAAATTGTCGGCAATAAAGCCATAAATCAAAACACATCGTCTGTTTATTTACTTTCATACTGTCGTGTAGAAAAGTCACTATAAGTGGATAATAACCTACTTCTAAACAAAACGAAAAATCTGAGAGAGGCCGGTTAGTGTAATGGTTACGATCCCGCCTGTCAGCTTGACAGCCGGGTTCGAGTCACGCACAAAGCGGTCTTCCTGTCTATAGCTCTGCTGATGAGGCCTAATAGGCCGAAATGTACATACAGAGATTGATTTTTCTCGATTTGTTTAGCCTTAAATTTGAATAGGCATGCCCGCCTAATTAATTAATTATTTATTAATTAATTTTCAAAATTAGGTACGAGTGCATGCCTTTTCCCAAACCTTAGTATGGCAAAAAAAAAACTCTGAATTAAAACCTGTTAAATTCTACTTAAGATTGACCTTTTGTGTCACATCCTGCTCGTGTGGAGGTGTTGGATAAATACGTAAAGGTAATTGAGATTTTTAAATGCTACCGACTAAAATTATATAATTTCAAGTATCCCTTGTCTATTACAGAATAAAATTCAATGGTCAAATCGTCTATAAAAACTCAATGTGTAAATGATGTGACACAAGATCAATTCATATCTTTCCCAGGGTATTAGCACTATGAGAACTAACAGGCTCGTCCAGAATTTGAATTTGTGTCACCCTGAACATTTGCTACGATGATAACCATTAAACAACGGCGCCTCCATATATTGAAATATATGCTATTATGCACACAAAATATAACATTTTTTATTTAAAACAACCAGCCTCTATTCGACCGGCGGTGAGTGCGACTCTGAGAGACATCCGCTCTCCTTAAATGTCTAGTCGCATCTAAACTAAACCTTCTCCCGCCCTGTATTCGCGCGTATTCGGAGAGGTCAAGTCGGGCTCATCAGTAATCTATCATAACTATCCATGAATCATGTAACACTTTTAAAGGCCGATTTTTTAGGGATTGAAATAGTTAATGTGGCCCAATTCTTCAGACCATATGACCTTTAGGCACCCTTTTGCGATCTTGTTTCATAAGGACATTCTTTTTCATTTACACCGTCAAAATCCGGTTGTTTGTTAACAGACGATTTTTAGAGTTTTTTTTTTAAATTATAAAACTAACTCCTAACCTACCCTAATTCTAATCCTAACCCCTAACCTAACCCCTACAAACAACCGGATTTTGACGATGTAAATGAAAAAATGTCCTTTTGAAACGAGATCGCAAAAAGGGGTACCTAAAGGTCCATATGGTCCCATTCTTCCAAAGCTCGTGAATTCAACAAGTGATAAAACAAAAATAATTTAAGAAACATATTAAGTCCTGTTGGAATGAACACGACATTTAGAATGTCATAATACGGATTTTTTCCATGTTTTTGTTTTCTTGATAAAATTGCAAAAAAGTTCCAAACTGCGAATTAGTCGTGTACGTATGTCATGAATTATGACACCTGTTGATAAAACATTTCATTAGGAACACAAAATGATAAGACTCAAATTAACCATGAACAACAGACATAAACACAAACAAAACACAGCAACACACATACAACACAACACACACCACAACACACAACATATATATTATATGTAATGCATATATATATATAGAGAATATCAAACGGTCCTTTATATACAGCAAACTTGTCCAAGTTCAACTACCGGGGGAGAGAAGAATGGTGACGAATGAAATAGAATTAGACCGGGGGGACTATTTATTTAAAAGGCGACAGAAGAAAAAGAATTTCGATTTTAGGCTACATTTCATTAGGGGAAAAAAAATTAAACTTTAAAAACTTTTTTTTTTAAATCAGATTAAATATTATAGGAGTTAATATTCCGTAACTACAGTTTCATGCATATCATGCAATCTTCAGACGGTAAAAAATGTTAACATTTAAAAACACAAACGTCGGCTTGTTCAGCGTTTATATAACGTGAAACGTGCTAATGCAATGGAGTATTATAACGCGAAATTTATATGAAATAAAATGCTTAGGTCTTAATGCACGCGATGTCCAGTTGATTTTAAAAAATAATAAATGAGGTCGAAAAATAGTGATTAATAAAATAAAGGCTAATTTGCATATTGAATACAACAATTTGATTTTGATAAATATATGCTTAGTATTATTGATTTCTAATTGTTTGGTTTTTATCTTAATGATTGTGAGCAACAAAATCTCGGGGATAAATCTTAAAAGATATTACAAGAAAAAATAACTGTAATTTCATTCTTTACTTCCTATGTTAACTGAACGTTAAATTAGGAAAAATTAGCAATGAAAGACGGGAGTAATGGAAGAGCAAGTTTCAATTGTTCATTTTTCGATTTACTCGCCTCTGTTTCCAAATTATATCTGCATTTTTTATTTTAGATTCGTTAGCGTTTAATCAATTATAATATTTCATTACATTAAAACTTAAATACTTGCACCTTACGGAGGGTGCATATATTTGCTAGTATTTGTTAACTGATTTATGATCAATTTTCATTTTTTTTTTACGAGAAGGGCTTGTCAATACGTTAAGTAGTATTTAGTATTGTAGGGATTATCTTCCGTTGAGTTGTCTGCCCGTTTAGTTTGCTGGTGCCCGCTAGGGGCTATAGTATTTAAGCGCCTGGTTTTAAAACGCTTCTCTCTCTTTTCCTGTTCAGTAACTACGAGACACAATGGGGTAGACACGGTCTACCCCTTCACGTTGGGGGCTTTTGGTCCCCTTACATTACTGTAAGTTATTTACAGCATGGACTATTTCTTAGTCTCATGTCTGTACTTTTATGTTCATCTTTCTACATGTAACTTTGTTTTACCTATGTATTATGTATCTTGTATATCCATGTTGGTACTATATTAATGTTTTTTCTAACAACCCTTGTCGGAGTCTTGTATCCAATATATATAACTTTGAACTTTTCTTACAGTATACACATGAAAAATCTGTTAATTACTGATTGGGTTGGTTGGTTAGATTTTGGCGACATGTCACCCTTTGGGTTATTTTATGCTGAGGATGTTTTGTCTTATTTTGTTTTATTTTTTTAAACACAATGTTTTAAACATTTTTTAAAACTATTTTTTCTATTAAACCCATAGATGTACGGTTTCTATTAAACACCACATGTCGGGTTAGGCACAAGGCCTATTAATGTGGGACCCCACAAGCATTGACTCATGGATGGCGGGTGAAAAAAAAAAGGTTGATCCCGGTCGACATCCCCACCCTTCAAGGGGGTGCCTCACGCATTGGGCAATAAACACACCAAGCCCCTTGAAATGTAGGGGGGCATGTTTGACTTGCCTGGGGGATAGCCCCCTGGGATCATCGCTGGTTAATTAGATTAACGGTCCCAGGGCCGAAGATATTTGTCTCATAACCTCCCAACTTGTATGGACTGGGCACAAGGCCTTGTTTTAATGTGGGCCCACCCAAGCGAGCTCATGGGTGGGAAAAAACAAAAATTGGGTCGATCCCCCTCGGCATTCCCCCTCAAGGGGGCGCCTCAGGCGCCTGGGCAATAAAACCCAGGCCCTAACCCAAGGGGGGCAGGTATTGCCTGGGGGGGATAGCCCCCTGGGATCGACGCTATTACTTGTAAAGATCCAGGGCCGAAGCCACTGGACCGCCGGCTTGGGTCGGATACACAACAAAATAGCAGTTTACAGCGTGAATGGGAAAGCTAATTAGCATATTGATATTAAACATTTGATTTTACTAAATGTGTGCTTAATATTATTGATTTCTAATTGTTTGGTTTTTTGATAAATATGAGGCAAAGATCTTCGGGAATAAATATTAAAAGAAATCCATTAGCAAAAAGAAATAACTGCAATTTTAAATTCTTTACTTCCTATGTTAACTGAACAGTTAAATTAGGAAAGTTTAGCAATGAAAGACGGGAGTAATGGAAGAGCAGATTTTCATTGTTCTATTTTTCAATTTATAACCTCTTGTTTTAAATCTTTTTATCTGCATTCTTATCTAGTTTCATTCGCCTTTCTGATTTAATATAATATTTTACTACATTAAATATAAATACTTGCACCCGGAGGGTGCATATATTTGCTAGTTACAGTAAAATTATCACATTGCTGCGAGTATTTCTATTTGCGTGATACTTAAAACACATTTTAGAGAGTAAATCAAATTCTAAACTAACTTGCATCTTAATGAATAATAGTATTGATGCTCAGTCTTTCGCTCTCGTTCCGATCATTAATCTTTCAAGGGAGATAATTATTAAAATGCTACTTGAACATTAATCACCATTATCTAATTATTTGCAATTATACAAAAAGGAAAAGAAAGAAAGAAAGAATGAAGGAAGAAAGAGACAGAAATTTATTGGAAAAAAAGACGACTCACTAACAGAGAACAACTTACACAAAACAAACTAATACATAAATATTAAAGAAAAAAAGAAAGAAGAAAGAATTATATGAAACGCAAAAGGTAACATACTAACATAAAGAACGACTTTGTACAACTTGATATAATAAATAAATAAATAAATAAAAAAGAAGAAAGAAAGAACGAGGAAAGGAAAGAAAATGAGCCAACAATAGAAGATATATTAGAAGTAAAGAACAGGGAAGGACACAATTAAGAAAGAAAGAAAGAAGAAAAAAAGAAGAAGAAAGAAAGAAAGATATATTTATTAAGCCAATAAATTCAATGAAAAAAAACAGACTAAAATGAAATAGAAAGAAAGAAAAGAAAGAAAGAGAAAATTTGGATTCGTTATCGAAATAATGGTCGCCAATATCGGCTTTAAGCTAGGGGATTAGACGAATTATCTAATAACTGGAGTTAACCACGAGGATTTAAAGCTAATTTAACATGATAAATGTAAAGGGGTCGGTTTTTGCTCAGTCGGTGGTTCCGGATTTGATACCGGTTTTCGCCAACTCAGTGCATGTGTGGCTTGGATCGGTAAAGTGGGGAGCTGATGGTTGTGTGGCGCTCCACTTTAGACGCAAAACAATTTCCCTGGTCTAACGCTAGTGAAAAAGGGATATACTCCATCGCTGTCCGGTTGATACCGATAACAGGCCACTTCGCCCAAAATCACTTTTACTACTTTCGTAAAATTTCCTTTCTAATGTCGATGAAACATAGGTTACACAATAAATGACAACAGTTTAGGTGTGACAATAGTAATAGAATTCACCAACTGCATGACAATAAAAGTTGTACGAAATTATAGTTCACCAACTGTATATGACATCAATATGGATATGATAAAGGTAATGAAGCATAACTAACTGCATAATAGCAGTATAGATGACAAAATTATAGGTCCACTCAACTGTATTGATAGGGAATGAGATGAGGAGATGAAGAGAAATAACAAGACACAACTGTTTTGAAGTATAGATGGGACTTTATTAATTTGCCGTTCAGTCTGAACGCTAGCGTCCAGATCCGCTCAGAAATTTTTATCTATTTTAAATACCCACATACATCCCACCAAGTAGCGGAGCTACGGTAAGGATGCATCAGTGAGGTTGTTTTTTTTTTTTTTTTTTTTGTAAGGTGTGTTAAGGTCATAGTGGCCTGTAGCGAGGGAATTTTTCTCTGGCTAAAGGACCCTATACCTCTGTAGGGTTGTGTATGTGGAAAGTCAAAGGTGTGTACGGGGAAAGTTAAAGTGTGTTTTTTAAAAAAAAAAAAAATTTTTGTCATTTTGATTTCTTAGAAAGGACTCGTTCGTTCGTTGGTTGCTTGGTTTTTTTTTGACGTCGGTTGAATTTTTGGTTGAATTATTTCTTTGGCTTCTTGGTGCAAACGAATCCTTTAAAGATATAAGAGGGAATTGTCCAACTCTTTTTACTTGACAATTAATGTTTTTTTTATGTGTGTTGTTTGGTAGGTCGTCACGACGGAGAATTATGGCTGAAAATGGTTTTCTTTTTATATCGTTTACACGCGTTTCGCGTGGGTACGAATTTTAAAAAAAAAAAAAAAACTTGAGCCTTTTCTTTTTTCATTTTTATGTAATCTCCTGTTTGTTTTTGGTGCAAACAATTAGTATGGACGCAATAGACACGATTACTTGACCTTCTTTTCTTTTTTCTTTTTTTTATTTATTTTTTTTTAATTATTTTTGAATTCAATCCCCTGCAAGGTTGGCTTTAGGGTCGTGTATGGTTTTAGTAATTTGAAGGTGTCTCCTTAGACAGCAACAGTTCATCTTTCTCCCATATCGGAACTATGTCCAATTGTAGTAGGTTTCATTTTTTTTTTAAGTTAGGTAGGTGAATGTTATAACAGTGTTCAGAATTTCGATAGTAGTGGTGGAAGTGAATGGGTAGAAAATTATAGTAAGTAAGTAACATGAGATTCATTCAATTTTTAATTGTTTTAAAATCTTTTTAATGTTTTTTTTTTTTTTTTTTTTAAATTATTATTGGTGAATGTGGAAAGACATAAATATTATTTACTTACAATTTCCTTTTAATAATGTGGAAAACATGTTTGTTGTTTTTGTTTTTTTTAAGGTTAATTTTGTACTGAGTAGTCAAGAGATAAAAAAAAAAACAGTAACGGAACGAACAAATTTTTGTTATTAATTTGTATGTGCAAGGACAATTGTAATTATTTACTCACGTTTTTTTTTTTTGGGGGGGGTTACTTTGCTTTTTTTTTATTTATTTAAATTTTTTTTTTGTTTTTATCAGCCCCTTGTTTTTCTATTTCTTTTTGTCGGTAAATTATTTTTCTCTCGTTTCTTCTTTCTTTCTTTTCTTCTTCTTGATGTACATTTTCATTGGTGTAATGTTTTTTGTGTGGTTCTGTAGTGGGAGGCATTCTCTTCGTGTGCGGCTTCATGATGTGAATTTTTGATAATAAAGTTTTTATTTTTTTTTTTACTTTGTTTTGGACCATTTATAGGGTTTGCGTGTTCATATACGTAGGTAGGTTAAAATTTATAGGAATAGCAGATGCAGAGAATAGAGGAAATAACAATGACACAACTGCTTGTTCGGAAGTATATGATGAGACTTTTTAATTGCCGTTCAGTCTGAAGCTAGCGTCCAGGACCGCTCATGAACTTTTTATCCTATTTAAATCCCATCATATTGATCAAACATAGATATGATAAAAGTATAGGCTATATATTAACTGCATAATAGCAGAATATGATGTGACAAAATGAATTATTGGTTGATTACCTGAATGATCAAAGTATAGCATGTAAAGTTTTAGGAAAACAATAAAGAATGTAAGACCAAATTGAGTGGAAGTTTCTGGTTCGGCTCGCAAGTGAGGCCATCTTAAAAGTTGAAAAACTATCTTTAGTACTATTTAAGTGAATTGGAACCCCAAAATGAATTGTATTAGAAAATGGGTGCCCAGCCAGACTCAGACAATTTAATACTTTTGCAGAGTCAGTGTGAGAGTGGTCGTTCCATAGGCAGTTGGAATAAAAAGCAATAAACAAAGAGCACTTTCAGTATGACGCACTGTCGGCTGGGCGTGTTGAATGCACCGACTGCACCTCTTCGTCAGAGGCGGTGAATTCCCCAATGGACCAACTGGTTGGCCGTAGGGGCGACCCGTGAGATGCTTAAGGATGGAGCCTAGGTGATGAGCTGTTAACATGACTCTGCAATACTCCATTGGCCTATCTTGGGCTAAACGGGCGGTTCGGAGAGGCCCCTCCCGAATCAACGGCTTGTTAGTGGCGTCACCTAGCACCTATAATGATTCCAACCCTATTGCCCTCTGGCACACCTTTATTATCATTGGGTCTAGAAGCGGTGGATGCGGGTCTACTGTTCCTGGAAAATGACGGTTTAACTCTTTCTGATGTGAGGTTCCAGTTCTGGGGGAGGTGTTGGGTGGAATCGTGGAGCACCCTTCTCACCATTGCTCCCTGGGTTCACTCTGACCCGGAGTGGTAGTACCTGTAGGGTCCATCTATGGTTAAGATAGAAAAATGTATTTATAAAATTGTAAGTGTATCCATTAAGAAATTGATTTTATTTCAACTTTCGGTATTAATGCCACTGAGGTTGATATGCCCGTAAACAACCAAACCAAACACATTGCATCTGAAACAATTAGACTTTTAAACTTTCAGAAGTGACTTGTAGTTAAGAGAACTTTCTTGCCAGTGAGGCGGACATCAGTTAAAGGGCCTTAAATAGTATTTTATGTTTTTTTTGTTTTTTACTAATGACCTTTTAGGCCACCCTTTTTGATCTGAATTAAGAGAACACCATCTTTAAACGTCAAAATATTCGGTTTTTGTTTTTACAGACGATTATTAGATTTTTTTTATTATAAACTAAGCCCAAATACCTGTAAAAAAACGAGTTTGAGGTGTAATGAAAACCATGTTCTTTCTTAATCGAGATAAAAGGGGTGCCTAATGGTTAAGTGTATGGCGGTTTTTTTGTTAATTTCTGAAAAGAAACTTGTATCGTTTTTATCTCTTTAAACTTTTATTGTTTTGCGGTAAGTAGTAGTCTACTTCATGCGCTTAGCGTCCAGATATTTTATAATTTGGGGCTAATTAATGGTTTTAAATGCTAGAATTGATTAGATATTAATATTATTTTGGCTTTTTTTATTTTACTGGATGCCCTTATATTAACTTCTTTTTTTTACTAAACGAAAGATTTGACCTTAAATAATTGCATTAATTAATTTAATGTCGTTTGTTTTAAAGTGAAACTGCGCCTATTGTTGTGTCTATCCTTTTTATTAACCCCATTTCTTAGAAGATTATGTTACTACAAACAAGTAAACTATGACAAAAAATATCCTTAGAAGCTTAAATTATTATCTTTATTTTTGCAGTTTTTGAATTCAAATAAACCATTGTACTAAGATAGTCAAAGCATGATATTTAAAAATCTATGAATTATCTTTAAATGTAACACATTCAGCTGTTTGATTGTTTTAAAGAAATTTCCAGTGGATCCTCCCTTATATGAATCCAACCCAAACTTGACGAAGTTGTCACACTTGTTCCTTTCAATGAGCGTCTATCACAAAGATTTTGTTGTTATTTTTTCTTTTACTTGTGAAGCCGGGTCTCTCCCCGTGCTTTCCGTACCGGCCCAGCACAAGATATTTACAACGTGGGGTCATACACCATTGTGCACAAAGGCGCATGAAGTGCATAGGTTGCATACTTTTCTTTACTTCTATTATTCTTCTGCTTCAATATCCTTTGTGTATCCTTACGCTTCCTTCCAGCGTCTGGATAGTCTTGGGTGGTTGGGTCGTCCTCGATCATTTCCCTTCTTCTAAGGAGTCGGTTCAGGACTTCATCACCACAAACAATATTTTTTATTTAACTTATTTACTTAACTAACTTGTTTCTAACTAACATAGCGTGCGGTTGTGCAGTGGCTCCAGCCTAAGAGAGTCATTTCTCTGCCTGAAACTCAAGCTGAATGAGGAGCCACAGGTCACGTACTTTACGTAATTTCGCGGGCTTTCTGTTTTGTCATGGGAAGTCGCCTGAAATATGAAAAGGCCATCCTTCAGAATACAGGGGTTGACGAATTCTATGGCATAGATTATGTTAACATAGGAACACATATTTCACAAAAGTATAGGTTTTACCAATTGTATGACAGAAATGGTAGGTGTTGATTAAAATCTACGAAGTGGTTCAGCAGAATAACAATGTTTGTTTTTTTTTTTTCTTTAAAGCAGAATATGGTCATGGTTCTGTGAGGCGTTATTTCGTATTCACTGGGGAGTTGCTCCTGCCCGTCTAGTTCGCTGGTTCCGCTAGGGGCCTTGATATTTTAGCAGGCTGGTTTAAACGTCTCTCTCTACTCTTTGCCTGCCGACCAGCGAGACACATATGGGTTTAGACTCTGTCTACCCCTTCTTGGTTGGGCTCTCGGCCCTCTAAAACTGGGCCACTCATTGCCCTAGTAGGTCTCATAACGATATATGACTATCCTTAGTCCCATGGTTCGAACTATGTCTTTTATGTACATTTAGGTATCTCTTTGATACCAAATTATCTTGTATTTTACTATTCATTGAATGTGGTCATTATCTCACTCTGTATATGTATTTATCTACTTTGTATGTATGTTTAGTAACACTCTATGTATTTGTCACCCCTTTATTCTTGTGCTGTATATAAATGTTGTCCTAATCATCTTTGTCGGAGTTTTAACTTCAAGATTTATCTTTAAATCTTCAGTTAGGTGATATTCCCATTCGCACTCTGGAGTCAAATCAGAGTTCGGACAAACGTTCAAGTTGGAACCATGAATACGAACCTAATTAAACCCTTGCCATTCAAATTTTCTCACGGCTGTAACAAATTTTTTCTTGATAATTTCTACTGTCTGATGGGATATTTCAAAGTTCACTATCTGTCACCCTCAGAACTCATTCTATTTACCTATTCGGTATGGGCCAAAAATCGAGAGTGGGGGCTCGAACAACTGGTTGCCTAATCACATTCATAATGCTGATTTCAGACAGAATAGGCAATCACTGCGAATACATTATCTTGTTTATTGGTCTTTATTTGGCCAAGGGTTAGTAAATAATAATTTGCCTATCAAATTCCCCTATGGCTGTACCAATCTTTTCTTGGTTAAGTTTTTATTTGTAATGATGAGATATTCAAAGTTCGGCTATCTTTCACCCTCAGAACTCACATTCCTATTCTTCAGAATAGGGGCCAATCGTAAGTGGGGGCTCGAACCAAACCAATGGGTTTCCCCTAATCAATTCAAAATGCTGATTTTCAAGGCTGGTAGTACTATTGGGGAAATACATATCTCTATGATATGATTATAAGTCATTCTGTTATTGTATCTGAGTCCTCTGCTCAAAATTATCAAGAGCGTGCGGCAAATTTACATAGTTGCAGTGGCTTGGAGGAGCCCTGTAAGCGGGTTCTAAAATAGAAAAGACTTAAAAGAATAAAATTGATTTTCAATAAAGACATTTTGCCGAATCATGAAAAAACGGAATACAATCTTTCTCTGTTATTCTATTTATTTGGCCAAAAGTAAGCTTAGTAAAATGAATAAAATAATAAATTGTTAATCTTACAAGTCGGAAAAGAATAAATCATTGTTCTTGTGTTTTGTTTTTGCTCTCTTTTTTTTTTGTTTTGTTTTCATTTGAAATGCGACGCCATTGACGACTTATCCTTGATCGGACGTGAGAGAATTGTTTCAAAAATCTAAATTAAAATCCTTTTCTTTTCCTTTAATGATGAAAAAGAAGGCACGGACAAGGGAGAAGGAAAAATGATGATCAGTTATTTTTACAAGTTTAATAACTGGATTTAGAGACTTTATATAAAATTTACTAATCATAGTAGAATTAGGAATTTAGTATGAAAGAAAATAAAAATGAAAGAAAAGAAAATAAAGAAAAGCGAAAGAAATGTAATAAGAAAGGAAAGAAGGGAGAAAGAATTAAAAAAAGGAATACTATGTGAAAGAAAGAAAGTAGAAGAATTAGTATTTAGTATAAATAAAATAAATAAAGAAAGAAAGAATGAATGAATGGATTGAAAACAGATAGAAGAAGACTATGTAAAAGAAAGGGGGAAGAAATGAAAAAGTAATTCTATGAGAAGAAATTAAAGAAAGAAAAGGAGAAACAAGAAAGAGAATAGTAAGAAGCAAAGAAAATAAAGGTTTATATGAAAGATAAGACAGAAGAGGAGAACTACGAATAAAAATCAAAAAATGAATACTATTTGAAAGAAGAAAAGGAAAGAAAGAAAGAAAGAAAGAAAAGAATGAATGAATGAAGACAGATAGAAAGGAAGACTATGTAAAGAAAGGAGGAGAAATTGAAAAAGTAATCTATGAGAAGAAAGATAAGAAAAGAAAGAATGAATAAATGATTGAAAAGAGGCTGTGATGAAGAAGGGAAAAAAGGAATTTTAAAATGATACTATGAGAAAAGAGAGAGAAGAAAAGCATAGAAAAATAAATAAGATAAATTAAAAAATAAATAAGAACATCTTTTAAAAAAACAAAAACAAAAAGAAAGGATAAGTATAGAAAGAAAGCCAATGCCAAGAAGAAATAAGAGAGAGGAGTGAGAGAGAGAGAGAGAGGAGAGAGAGAGAGAGAGAAAAGGAGTAGAGAAAAGAAAAACTAAATAGAAAGAAAGAAAGAACAAGAGAAAGAAAGATGGCTATATAAACTAACAAAGGAATGGAAGTCTATGTGAAAGAAAGAAAAAAAGAAAGAAAAAAGAATGAAAGGAAGAAAGAAAGAAAGAAAGAAAGAAAGAAAAAATGTTCGGTATTTATCCAAAGAAAGGAAGAAAAAGAATTGAAAAAAAAAGAGAAAGAATAAAAGAAATGCGAAAGTAAGATAAAAGAAACAAAATAAAAATGAAGAAATGAAGAAAAGAGACAAGGCGAAAAAAACATAAAGAAAATGAAAAGAATGAAAAGGAAACAAAAGAGAAAAACATAAAAAAGTAAGAAAATAAGAATGAAAAAGAGGGAAAATAAAAAAAAATAAACAGTAAAAAATTAAGATAGAAATAGAAAAAGAAAGAAAGAAAGAAAGAAAGAAAGGATAGGGAATAGAAAGAAAAAAGACAAAGATTAAGAGGGAAGAAAAAAAGAAAGAGAATAAAAAAAACGAAAATACAAACAAAGAAAGAAAGACAGAAATAAGGTTATATGAGGTGTGTCTGAAAACGGTACCCCTTGATGAGCCCCTTCAACTTGGTGAAGTGTGCGGGAAGGGACGATGGTTGTGGCATGACAAATCGTGACATTTTTCTTTTTCCCAAGTTGAAGGAGCTCATCAAGGGGACCCGTTTTGAATGCATTGAGGCCATCAAGAGGTCCATAACACGGAAACTGAGTGACATACTAGAATAATCCTTCCAGCAGGATGTGACATAGAAGGACGGGAAAGTGCATTAGATTTAAGAGGGGATTACTTTGAAGGAGAAAATATTTAGTTATTTGTTTGGATTTTAAATGACTTGTTTGTGACAACACTCTCATTACTTTTCAAACACACCTTGTATAAATGAAACAAGGAGATGGAAGTTTTGTGTAAGAAAGAAAGAAAGAAAAAGAAAGAAAGAAAGAAAAGGAAGAAGGAAGAAAGGAAGAAAGAAAATGTTCAGTATTTACTCCAAGAAAAAGAAAAACAGAAAGAGAGTAAAAAGAATTGAAAAAGAAAGTGAGTTGCAATAAAAAGTAACTGGAAATAAGTTATCCACCCGAGGGATGATATAGACGGACTCTATGCATCAAGAAAAGAAGGAGAAAGGACTTTCCAGCAATGAGGACTGCGTAGATACAACAATCCAGAGATCTTATTATAATGGAATTGTGTGTTTTTCTGTAACCGAAACAATATTACTACACAAGTCACAATTCCTTTTGTTATTTAGGTCACATTCTCCATGATTTTATCTTTTATTTAAACCTCAATTATTAATAAAACTGTTTTACATTATTTATATTGTTGGCCTTATCTATAATAATTTTTGGAGGATATGTGCTTAATTGAAGTCATACCTAATTTTGAAAATTAATTAGTTAATAATTAAGGAATTTAGACAGGCATATATGTTCAAATGTAAGGCTAAACAAATCGAGAAAATGTCGAAAAGGACAAAATGTACATTCAATGACATTGTTTAGCCTTACATTGAACATATATGCCCGCCTAAATTCATTAATTAATAACTAATTAATTTTCAAAATTATGCTATGACGTCATTAGCACAATCCTTCAAAAAGATACACACACATACATAGAATAATATATATATATATATATATATATAATATATATATATATATAAACACACACATATATATATGTGTGTGTGTGTGTGTTTAAATATAATAACATACGATTTATTTATATATACAACAAAATAGCAATTACAGTGTTAACAAGAAAGATAATTTGCATATTGATATTCAAAATTTGATCTTAATGAATATGTGCTTAGTATTATTGATTTCTAATGTTTGGTTTTATCTTAATGAATATAAGCAAAAATCAAGGGAATAAATCTTAAAAGAAATCCATTAACAAAAAGAAATAACTAATTTTATTATTTACTTCCTAATTTAACTAAATAGTTAAATTAGGATCATTTAGTGATGAAATATTCTTCGATTATACCCACTCTGTTTCAGATCGTGTTATCTGCCTTCTTATTTAGTTTCATTAGCCTTTCTAATCTAATATGATATATTATTACATTAAAGGTTAAATGCTTGCACCTGAAGGGTGCTAGTACCAATAATATACAAAAAGAGCAAAGAAAGACTAATAGCAGCAGCTATTAATAGTAATATCAACACAAATAACATAATGACATATATAAAAACATTATATGGATACAATATAGGATATACTCTGGAACATATCTACATACGAGGTATATCAGAAAAGTTCCAGGTTGATCGCATTCTTCGATGTTCACTGCAAGTTCTTGTCACAGGGCCAGACAATCAACCAGTATGTCTACAAAGAGATACTGTGATGTTTGTTTCATTCAGGGCGCGAGAAAAAGCGAGATATGTGGCAGGACATCCGAGAGAGTTCCTGACCCAGAAGAACATCACTGTGCTGGAGCACCCTCCTTACTCGCCCGACTTGGCTTCACGTGATTTTTTCCTCTTCCCCAAGTTCAAGGGGGTCATCAAGGGAACTAGTTTCGAGGATATGCACGACATCAAAAAGGCCGTGAGACAGTGCTACGGAGAATCACAGAAGAATCCTTCCAGGAGTAAATGCAAGCGTGGCAGAGAAGGATGGGAAAGTGCATTAGACTCCCGGGGATTACTTTAAAGAGGTTAACTTCTAGTTTGTAGTTTGGATTTGAAATGATTTATTTTGTGACACCAGTCCTAGAAGTTTTCTGATATACCCCGTACACTAAAAGATATACCCTTGACAATATATCAGAAGATACTTGGGACTATTATTGAATGAAGGAGGAACTTGAGAGATTTCGGACATTTACTACACAACCTTCATCCATAGTTGCGACATCTTATTTGAAAATATGAAAAGCTAATATTTTTGGGGAGAGGCATACACCCAACTATTCTCACTTCAGCTATGAGTAAATAGTAAGGCAGACTAGCATCTTTATGACAACAGGTCTAGAGAAAGAAAACTTGGAATTCAAGCCTGTTAAACTCAACTTAAAACAGACTTTGTGTCACATCCTGTTCGTAAAAATTGTGGTCCTATATCAACCACGGTATTTAATAAGATGAATCAGTTCCGCGACTACCACATGTGTCCGGCTAGCTGTTCTTTCGATGCACCCACGTCGTGTTCTTTTGATCCGCAGAAGTGGGACCGACGCAACTTGGTCGGAAAGTCTTTTTGACGGGTTGAATGATTATTGGAAATGATCTGCCGTGGTTGTTGGCAATGCTAAGAATGAGATAACACATCGTTAACAATAACAATGGTTTTATTATGATATATAATGGAGATGAATATGTTTTGCATACTAGGTCGAAGAGAAAAGGCACGGTGATGAGTTTTGTCTGGCGTTTTGTTCTATGCTAATTAGCATTTAGCGACTCAGCAAATGTAGACTTAGTTCTTTTATCGGAGTTATTCTTGGCGCAAGGTCTATTTCTTCTAGTGGCAATTTTCTTATTTCAGCAATTCTGAAGAAGCCCCGTAGCCTTGTGACAAACTTACTTCTGGCGGTCTGGTCTATGACTGAGTTGTTACAATTCAAAGCGTCAGTTTTATAGTAAAAATTGTAATTATCTTTGACATCGGAACAAGGTCAGCAAATGCCAACCGCTAGCCCCAAAACAAGGTCACCCTATTGATCTGATAGCTCCAACAAACATATCAACTTAGGTCACTGCTGTGACCTTTTCTTCTATCTATAAACACAATAAGCAAGATCAGAACTTATACAATTTTTGTATTTTAACAAAATCATTTACTTTAACTAACAAAAATAACTTCGACACCCTCATTTTTCATTAAAAATTAGTTGACGCCAACAAAAGAACTCACAGTGTCGTAAAATACATACTCTCTTCCATTGACGGCTAAGCAAGTATACCCAAAGGCAGACGCTTTTATTGATATTTACGAACTTCAGATGAGTCTAGTGCAACAGAGGAGCACGCCGTTAGGATCCAACTCACAGGTCGATTTTTTGTTAACCAAGACTCTGAAGCAGGTGGCAAATTGCGGAATTATTGTAATCTGTATTATTTGGATTATTCGGACAATTGTCCTTATCTTTATCGTTATTTGTACAACGTTTCGGCCGATGAGCCCTCCGGCCTTCTTCAGTTATTTCTTGTCGGAATCGGGAGCCTTCTCAAACTCTGGAACCTTCTTCTCGAACTCGGGAAACTTCTTGTCGTAATCGGGAGGCGTCACAGAACTTTGAACCCAACCCTTTATTTAATTCACGGGGCTAGCCTGTTCTCATTCCGCCAAACATATCTAGTATAGGTGTTTAAGTTGTGTTAATTATTATTCTATGTTACTGTCGCCCTTGAACAGAATTGAACCTGCACCTAGAGATAACTGTCAACCAAACGCCTTTATCCACTAGATCATGCATCTAATTGGAGAATTCAGTGTGAATTTTGTGAACTTATAAACCTAATGTTTTGTTTTTCCTAGAATATCTGCCTTTTTACTTGTATATGATTTTTTTACTTTGACTCATATTGCGTTTTTTTATTGTAATCTGTTTTGTGAATTGAATAGAAAAAAAGGGTTGTTGGTAAGAGTTGAGTTGAGGAACAACATGTTCCGTTGTTACTTCTGATGTCTTTTGTATATTTTGCATGTGCAACAGTCAATTGTCAAATATCTACGATCGTATGAAAAATAAACTGGATTCGTGTTCATGTGAATTCAAATGATGAGACTTTGAATATCAGGAAATCCTCGTGTTAACTTAAGATGACATAGAAAAAAACATTATTTGTGGTTTTCAATTGATTTCTCTTTAGATAGATCCAAATCGAGAAAGAATCAAAGAGACAAACATATATATATATATATATATATATATATATATATATATATATATATATATATGTGTGTGTGTGTGTGTGTGTGTTGTGTGTGTGTGTGTGTGTTTGTCTCTTTGATTCTTTCTCGATTTGGATCTATCTAAAGAGAAATCAATTGAAAACCACAATATATATATATATATATATATTGAGAGAGAAGAGAGAGAAGACAGACAGAAGAAGAAGAGAGAGAGCAGTGAGACTGCGGAAGAGAATGAAAGAGACTATATATATATATGTATGTATGTATGTGTGTGTGTGTGTGTGTGTGTGTGTGTAAAATAGTAAAAATAGAATAATAGAATAGATTAATATCAACCGAGATAATAGATAGATAGATAGATATGAACAGAAGGAAATAGATTGATATGAACAAATTGACATAGTATATAGATAGATATGAAGTCAGATTTCTTTTTTTAAGTTAAGTGTACTGATTACCCGATTGCTAGAGATTCGAAAAACCGGTGGAAGTTTCGATCCCGGCCTGAGGCGGCCTGCAATGTCTACCCGCGCTGAAGAGCTGCGAAATCTTACTGCATGTGAATGGCTATATATATACATACTTGAAAATCAATATCAGTATGATTCGTGTATCGAAGAAAAAAATGAATATTTTGGGAGATAATGTGAGTGAATGAATAAAAACGAAACATGGGGAACATATTTTGAATAACCATTATTTTCCTGGTGAAATCAAACAGGCAATTCAGAAAGCATCACAGTCAAAATGTTGATACCTTTCGTAACAACCTTATTTTTAGAAAAGAGTATTTTTCAGCATTTACCAATATGATGATCAAATACAGATTTAGACTCATTTGTGTATAGGGAATTACGTGTATCTTTGACAAAAACATCACCTAGAATTGACAGGCAATATTGGTGGGTTGTTCGGTTGGTTGGGTTTTATTTATTATATAATATTTATAATTTTATCACACACACACACACACACACACACACACACCCACACACACACACACACACACACACACACATATATATATATATATATATTATATATATATTATATATAATATATAGAGAGAGAGAGAGAGAGAAGAGGAGAGAGAGAGAGAGAGAGATAGATTAAACTTGCAAATCGTCGTCAAAATTAAAACGGAAACTTATTTGGTGCTGATCCATGACAGTTTAACTACAGTGTATGAATGAACTTTTTTGTGAATTGGGTTTAGGGACTTGGGGATTAAGGTTATTTTTAATTATGTATTGCTTAAAAAACAACAAAAAAAAACAAAAAACAAATTACTATACATTTAAACCAAGTTTAATTGAAATTATACATTACAATACTAACACAAACAACTGAGACTAATGTGTGTACCGTTGGATTCAATAATTAATTTCAATGGTTAATTAAATGTATAGTAATTTTTGTTGTACCGGCCGTTCCTACAGTGGAGAACATGCACCGGTTCTCACTATAAATAGTGAGACACCGAGTGGAAAGGGAGCACTGTTCCCGTTAACGACAAGCTAGTCGTACATGTACCATTAATTGTAAATACACTTGTCTTATTTTACCCCATCTCGACTTGACTTCTTTTTACTGTTGGGACTAACATCACAACAATTTAAAAAAATCTTTTTAGTAATACGTTATTAAAAACAACCTTAATTCTCAAACCCATAAACCGTAACCCACCGAGGGCGGTCCTGAGCCAAATTTTCCCAGCTGGAAGGTGTAATGCCAAAGCCCTAAAGTACCCTGTCTACAGAAGTGCAATTGTCGTATTCTTCATTCTCAGCCAACAGAGCGGCGGCCAAGCAAGACAATCACATCTCTCTCACTAATTGTCATTACTCAGTGCAAATATTGGAGGTGGTTTTCATTAAATATTTTTGAGAGATTTTGTTTTTATTTTTGGGGGGAGGTGTCAACGAGATTTAATTTTTATTTATATATATTTACCAATCCTTCCGCACGAGCAGGATGTGACACAAGGTCAATTGCTTAAGCGGAGTTTAAATTCAGAGTTTTCCTTCTCCTAGACAGGTTGATTTACCAAGGTTGAAGAGCCCAGCCTGCCCTACTATTTACTCATAGCTGGAGGGAATATAGTTGGATTCATACCTTTCCCAAGGGTATTAGTGCTATGTGAAATACAATTAGTTTCGTCTAGGATTTGAACTCGGGTCGACGAGTCCATTTCCTACGACTCTAACCATTATGCCACGCGCTTCCATTTTTATTTATATGGGGTGTCCATCTGATACACCTTGAAATAGAGATGGGTCCCGACTGCAAAAAGTAATAAAAAAACACTGGTTTAGCCAACCCCGTATATCTTAAAGAACAACACAAATAATCGTGAAAACGAGGGAATGCATTTTCAGACTAAAATTGACAGACGAAGCAAAAAAACAAAAAAAAAACAAAAAATGTCCTTAAAAGTGTGTTATTTTCATGATGCTGGTAAATTACTCAAATAATTTATTTTCTCCCCCTTTGCCTGGATTAGATACGATGGCTCCCCTGGCCAAAAGTCATCCATTTAAATATTCGTTTCTCTCTATGTTTTTGTGTAATCTCACACGCGTAATTTTCTTAAACCTAGACATGCATACTTCGATTCTATCAACATTATAAAATCCAGACTCAGTACTGATTTGTCTAGAGAGTGACAACGTGAATTCGTGTCCCCGCTGCAAAGAAAAGGTGAAGTGAACCCATCGATTACACATTTTTGACAATAGAATATTGGTTATTTCCTATAACTCTAACATAAACAAAGGGAAACCACTCTTGACTAATAAATTATTTATTTATTGATCTACTAGGAAAAAAGAAGACGGGGTTAGGGTTAGGGTTAGGGTTTAGGGTTAGGGTTAGTGTTTAGAGTTAGTTTAATGGGAAAATAAATAAATAAATTATCGGTTAAGAGTGGTTCCCTTTGTTTATGTTGGAATTATAGGAAATAACCAAAATATTTTCAGCAATAAAGAAATAAAACAAAAATAAACCAAAAGAAAAGAAAAACAAATAACACAACCTAATACAATAATAACAAACAACAATATTTAAAAAATAAATAGAAA
>CM042154.1:100607166-100624666 GCA_023376005.1 Doryteuthis pealeii
ACAAAGTCTTCTTTCTATCTGTTTTCATCAATTCATTCATTCTTTCTTTCTTTCTTTCTTTCTTTCTTTCTTTCAGATAGTATTCGTTTTTCATCCATTCATTACTTCCTATCTTTCACATATACTTATTTATATTTCTTACAATTTTCTTTCTTTCTTTTTTTCCTTTTCTTTCTTTCTTTCACATAGTATTCCTTTTTAATTATTTTCTTCCTTCTTTCTTTCTTTATTACAATTTCTTTCATTTTCTTTCTTTCCTTTTCTTTCTTTCCTTTTCTTTCTTTCATTTTCTTTCTTTCATTCTTTATTTCTTTCATACTAAATACCAATTCTACTAATGATTAGTATTTATATAAAAGTCTAAATCCAGTTTATAAACTTGTAAATAAACTGATCAATCATTTCCTTCTCCCTTGTCCGTTGCTTTTTTTCATCATTAAAGAAAAAGAAAAGATTTTATTTGAGATTTTAGAAAACCAAATTCTCTCACGTCCGATCAAGTCGTCCAATGCGTCGCAATTTCAAATGAAAACAAAACAAAACAAAAAAGACAAAAAACAAAACACAAGAAACAAATGATTTATTCTTTTCCGACTTGTAAGATTACAATTTATTATTTATTCATATTATTTACTAAGCTTAACTTTGGCCAAATAAATAGAAATAAACAGAGAAAGATTATATTCCCCATTTTTTCCATTGACTTCGGCATATCTTTATTGAAAATCATTTTAATTTTTCTCCTTTAAGTCTTGTCTATTTTAGACCGCTCACAGTGGCTCTCCAGCCACTGCAATCCTATGTAATGTGGCCGGCAGCGGCTCTTGCATATATTTAATTAGAAGGACTCAGATTACAATAATGATATGACTTATAAGTCATATCACAGAAAGATTGTATTGCGCCAATGACTTTTGCCAATCTGTCTTGAAAATCAGCATTTGAATGTGATTAGCAAACCCATTGGTTGGTTCGAGCCCTCACTCTCGATCTTTTGGCCCTATCCGAATAGAATAGAATGAGCTCTGAGATGAACAGATAGTGAACTTTGAAATATCCTATCATACAAATAAAACTTACCAACAAGATTTGGTACAGTCGTAGGGGGAATTTGATAGGCAAATTATTATTATTTACTAAGCCCTTGGCCAAATAAAGACCAATAAACATAAAGATTGTATTGCGCCAGTGACTTTTACCTGTCTGTCGTGAAAATCAGCATTTGAATGGGATTAGCAAACTCATTGCTTGGTTTGAGTTTAAAATTTAACCCCCACCCTTGATTTTTGGCCCCATCTAATATGAGATGGGTATCGGGGTTATCTGTTGTTGTAAAGAAACAAACAACATTTTAACATGTATATGTTGGTATTATTTGGATTTTTCGGACTATTGTTCTCATCTTCATTGTTATCTGTACAAAGTTTCGGCCGATGTGCCCTCCGGCCTTCCTCAGGTATTTCTTGTCGGACTCTAGAGTCTTTTCGAACTCGGCCTTGAACCCAACCATTTATTTAATCAAAGGGGTTATCCTGTTCTCATTCCGCTAACCATAGCTGTGTTAATTATTATTCTATGTTACTGTCGCCTTTGGCCAGGATTGAACCTGCAGCCCAGAGATAACTGTCACTTAGAACTGTATTGATCCACTATGTTATGTGTCCAATTGGACCTATCAGTTTGAATTTTGAGAACTTGGGAAATAGACCGAATAATCCAAATAATACTAATTATCAAGCCTTATCTAAAATATTCAGCGAATGATCTTGTAATTTCGTAACTTTAATCACTCCGACACTGTTTGTCCAACACTTGGTGGACCTATAATTTTGTTTATCATGCATTTGGCCAAATAAAAAAATAAACATAGAAAGATTGTATTGCGCCATTTTTCCAATGACTTTCAGCTGTCTTGAAAAGCAGAATAAACTCATAAAAAGCGTAAAAGTTTATAGTTACAGGGAGAGATTGGAGAAATTAAAATTTACTACTCAAATAGAAAGATGGAGGACTGGGGAATGTGGAGCACCCCTTAATCACTATTCCTCCTAGGTCCACTCTGACCCAGAGTGGTAGTACCTGTTAGGGTCCTATCTATGGGTTAGATAGAACAAAATAAGTTCTAAAAATGTGTTTTAAAAAATTGAGTTTTAAAAAAAATGTGCCCCCATGAAGAATGAATAAAACAAACGACTTTGATATAAAATTACCGAATGGGTTGACATGCTGTAAAATCTAACTAAGCAATCAAAAAATAGAAAGAAGAATGAAAGGTGATCTAATTGAAACTTTCAAAATGATTAATGGAATTTCTAATTATTAATTACTTGATGATGATGATAAAATAATCGGACCAAGTCACCAACAGGCACCTCAGCCCAGATCAATTTTGAAAAGAAATGAATTTTGCTTGTCACCGGTTGTCAGTAAACAAAATCAGTAATTTTATTATTTACTTCCTAATTTAACTAAATGAATTAGGAAAATTTAGCAATGAAAGACGGGAGTGTTGGAAGAGTAAGTTTCAGTTGGTCTATTTTCTTATTATACCCCAACTCTGTTTCAAATCTTTTTATCTGCATTCTTATTTATTTTCGATTATACCCCAAATCTGTTTCAAATATTTTTATCCGCTTTCTTATTAAGTTTTTTTAGCCTTTCTGATTTAATATAATATTTTATTACATTAGAACTTAAATACTTGCACCCGTGCGGGGATGGGTGCATATATTTGCTAGTAGTAGTAAAAAAAATTAATGTATTAATGTTACATTTTTGTGGTGTCATAAACTGTTGACAAGACAGTGTAGTTAGTTTGAAACAGGTTCGTTGGAGTTAAAAGCGTAGACAGGTAGATTTCCGTTGTATAACCCCAATTGACCCCTAGAGAGGCGCGAATCTCGCGCGCCATGAGAAAAATGTAACCAGTTAGATTTAGCTTCAACCCGAGATTGAAGCAGAGAGCACGTGCATCTCTCTGCTGGGGTTGTTATCTCCCTGCGCAGGAGAACATAGACAAGAAAATAAAAGTCTTGTGGGTTAATTAATTGCATGACTAAAAAAAAAATCCCTTAGAAGAAGCAGTTAGAAGACTAGACGACAAGATGACGGCGAACTAGAAGTAGTAAAGAAGAAATGAAGCAGCAAGTAAGTCTCTACTCTGTCTCTGTCTCTGTCTGTCTATCTGTCTGTGTCTGTCTGTCTCTCTCTCTTTTCACCCGGGTTTCCTCTCTTGTTTATATACCCGATATTCGACGTACGATGTTATAACGGGTATAGTAAGTAAAGTAAAGTCGTCGGGGCGGTCCTAAAGTCGGTATCAGCCAGTCAACGAGGGAGTCTATCCCCTTTTCAATAGCGCTAGACCAAGGAGATTGTTTTGGCGGTGGAGCGAAACACCTACCATCAGCTCCTTACTTTACCGCACAGATTCCTATGCTATTCATACGCTGAGTTGGCGAGGACCGGCATCGAACTAGGAACCTTGTGGTTTCTAGCCGAACGCTCTACTGGACTGAGCTAACCCGGCCCCTTATATAATGGGTATACAACAGTAAAATTTTTAAAAAATTATGAATTGTTAGTAAACAATCAACTTTTTAACATTAATATATTTTTTTAGAAAATTTAACATTACAAGGCCTCTATAGAGCCGACATTCTTTGATTGTTTATCCAACTTATAGGGTGGAGCGCGTGGTTAATGGTTAGAGTCATGGGAAATGACTCATCTTCCGAGTTCAAATCCTGGACGTGGTAATTGCATTTCACTTAGCGCTAATCATTTGGGAAAGGTATGAATCCTACCTCTCCCTCCAGCTATGGATAAATAGTAGGCAGACTTGGCCTTCTTTAAACTTGTTAGGCAACCGGTTCTAGGGAGGAAAACTCTTGAATTCAAACCTGTTAAACTCCGCTTAAGAAATTGATCTTGTATCGCATCCGCTCGTGCGGAGGAGTTGGTAAAATATATATTAAATCATTATGTGTTTTTTCTTTCTCGGATTATGACATTATAGTGAAAAAAATGTATATGGTTTTAGAATGTTCATTGATCCGAAGAATATATTGCCTCGGTTATATTTCTTCGATGGTTGTGATGAGCTTCCTCAATTGTTCCGTGTTTGTTCAGTTCTAGGCGATTTTCAAACCACGCACTTGTTACCAAGTGCCATTGTCTTTCATGTTTTTTCGCTACTCTAACCTAGATTGTATGCTCTATCAATAATATCAGCACATGCAACTAACATAATAACAGACTATATATATATATAATATATATATATATATATTAATATATAATCATAATATTATATATTATGAATTAATAGCCCGTAAACTAATGTTTCATGCTTACTTGCAATCAACAGGACGGTCAAAATGTAAGATTAAAAAAAAACGGGTGCTTGTTTAATAACGTGAAGCGTGTTCAACGCGATGGAATGTTATACCGATAAATTTATTATATAATATATATATATATATATATATATATATGACGGCCTTTACATATATACATATGTATGTATTTATCAGTTAAAATTCTCTTTGCTGTCTATAGGTAACGATAGCCGAACGGTAAGGGACTGACTGATGATAAATTAATTGTTTTTCCATCCCAGCTGGAGGTAGCCTACAAATGTCTAGACCATAGTGAACAGGCGTGATACGTTCGAAACACGGTGTCTGTGGATGACTATATATATATATATATATATATATATTATATATATAATATATAATATGTTTCCCTGTAGTTTTCTTTCACGAAATCCAAATTGAAAACGTGATGGAAATGTTCCGTTAATCTTAAATTCAGTTGAATTCAATTATTACACTGACAGACAAACCGAAACAGCGTCAGATTTTGAGGAAATCTGGGCAAGAATAATAACAAAAAAATCATCTTTAAGTCAGTAATGCGTAATATCTTTAAAACAAAAACCACACAAAAATACAAACAAACAAACAAAAACATTTTACTAGGGTGAGTCAAAAGTTTGCAATATTTTGGTAACGCGAATCACACATGTGGACGTCCCCATCAAAAACAGTAACGTCAGCACTGCCAACGACACCAATAACTACCACTGTCCAAAAAACTACCAACCACCGCTACACTCACCAAAAAAACCACTACGACCCCCGACAACTGTCGGATTCATTCCAACCCCCTTTTCTTCATTCATATATATATATATGCGAAAGACGTTTAATATATATATAATATATATATATATATAAATACAATACATATTACGTAAATGAGCGGGGGAAATACATTATGCATATATGTCCATTGGTGGTCAATGGATACTTACGTGATTGTAATTACATCGTAGACTATCCTTGAACAAAAGTAGGACGTACCATAATGTCCATATCAATGCACAGTAATCTCTTTCGTTCAATTTTAAAATTTCGTTCGTTTTAAAATGACCTAGCTTGATATTATGTTAGCAATTGATCTCTTCAGTATGTTTATTTGTTATTTTAGGAGGTTTTTCAAACGGATTCTGGAAGTGTTCTTTCCAATTCAGATGTCTATCCTCTGGGCTGGCAGCTTTTTACTTTGACATTAAGGTGCTTTTCTGATTTGATTTATTTGGCGTTGGATCTATTGTAGTATTTTTGTATGTTTTTATAAGTTCTATCTGAGCTTTCTTGATCACTCAACACCAACTTCGTCCATAATCGTACATTACGCCGACGTTTGCCTTGACTGCTGATATAATGTTATATAACCACATGTTGTGTATATACACAATTGTTATTTTACTGGAGATAGGGGAGAGAGATAGACAGGTAGGCAGAGAGATAAGATGCATATTTGCATTACTTACTTCTTCGCTTGTTTGGCCATTCGATCGTCTAGCTTCTTTCTATTTAGTTAGTTGTTCATCTTAATGCATTTTCTTTCTTCTTCTTCATGATTAACTAGTGTATGCGTCAACAAACAACGACATACTGTTCTTTGTACATCTTTTATTCTTAATCTAAACTAACTAAACACAGCGCGCGTTGGCAAGTGAGCCCCACCTAAGGCAAGCAAATTTTCTTTGCCTGACGTCGGAGCTGGTACTGATGAGTTGACTAGCTCTCACGTGACTTCACACTGATTCTGTCTGTGGTGTCAAAAGGTCACCAACGGTTTGTATTTTTCCATTCCCTCTACACGGTGTTGCCAATAATCTATGTCGCCACATGCATTATGCAACAATAATACATACCGTAAACTAGCAAGTGCCCAAAATACTGGAAAAGAATTACGGACTCACCATAATATGCTGAACTATTTTGACGAGAATCATAATGTTATCGATGTCTTTTTTTCCACAGGGTAAATTTCAACTTTAAATGTCTAAACACTTTTGTGCAAAGGACATTGTATTTACTAGCAAATATATGCACCCTCTGGCGTGTAACTTTAAATGTAATAAAATATTAGATTAGATTAGAAAGACTAATGAAACTAAATAAGAATGCAGATAAAAGGATTTGAAACAAAAGGGAGTATAATCGAAAAACAGAACAACTGAAACTTACCCTTCCATCACATTAATAACACAGCCTTCGGGCTGGGGGTCGGTCGGCTCGGCCACTGGACTATTAATGTAAATTAACGGCGTGATTCCAAGGAGCTTTCCCCCAGTTAACACCTGCCCCCTTAATTTAAAGTTCATTGCCCAGTATCTGAGGCACCCCCCTTAAGCGGGAATGTCGACGGGATCGACGCATTTTTTGCACCACCATTTCATGAGCTTCGGCTCGTAGGTGGTCCCATATTCAAAAACGTTGTGTCATACCCGCATACGTAGGATGCGAGGTAAATACCTCAATAATTGAGGTTTAAATAAAATCATAGAGAATGTGACGTAAATAACTAAGGGAATTGTGACTTGAGTAGAGATACACTTTCGTTTACTGACAGAAAAATACACAATCTCTATTACAATAAGATTTACCAAACTCCTTCACACGAGCAAGGTCAATTTTAACACTTTGCCAACTTTTACTGCTCACAGCGGTTCTCCCATCACTGCGATCCCACCCTAAACCGCTGATTGCGGCTCTCATACATATCAATTGTTTACACTAAAATCACTACGTGAACACCCCTGCCATCTTTTGTTTTGTCTATGGAATAACCTGGTGATTGATACTTGATCCTTTTGCAATAAGAAACCAGTTGAATGGAAAATTTGGTACAGTAGTCGGGGAAATTTGGTAGGCAAGAGTTAAGCGGAGTTTATTTTTAATTCATTCTCCGAGACTGGCTACCATACCAAGGTTAAAGAGCCCAGTCCGTGCTACTATTTACCAATAATAGTCTGTCCTACTATTTACCCATAACTGGAGGGTGCTGGATTAATACCTTTTCCAAGAGTATTAGTGCTATATTTAATACAAACAGATTCGTCCAGGCTATAAACGCGGGTCGCCGAGTCCATTACCCACGACGATAATCATTACACCACAGAAGCTGTCATATCTGTTTTACGTAAACCCCTCATGCAAGTAGAATGCGACACAAGGAATTCAAGAGAGAGAGAGAGAGAGAGAGAGAGAGAAGAGAGAGAGAGAGAGAGAGGAGAGAGAGAGAGAGAGAGATCTTTTTCGGATCGTTCTCTATATCTTAATTTTGCCTGTGTTCTTCGCTAGTCCCGACTTAACCAATTTAACTGCATGCGCTCTCATTACTTATTTCTTCCGCTGTTTGCTCGTCGCTCTAACCAAAAAAATCCAACTATGACCCACTCAGTCCTCAGTTTCTAACTCCCAGCTCCTCACTCCTAACTATGAGCACATGTTTAAGTACTTTTTCGTTCAGAAGGTTCCAGAACATCCCAGAACCTTCCACACGTGCTTATCTAATTAGAATTTCTTGATCACTCCCTAACCCAAAATCAAAGGACTAATTCCTTTCAGTCACCCCTAATTCTGGACATTTGGCGAAATTGTTTATAAAAAGAAAACATAAGGTCTCGTTTGTTTATTTCTGGCCAATAATGCGATAACAATTATCTCTCCAATTCAAACTTTTTTCCATTATCATATTTCCTTCAGGCCCTGGAACACGCCTTAACCAATCCCGGATATTATATTTTCTTCAGATCTTGAGACACATGCTCACCCCTTAACATATGTACGAATTCATTACAGTTGCTTAACCAAGGTTAAAGCGCCCAGTCTGACCTACATGTTACTCATATCTAGAGGGAGAATATATTTAATATATTTTATATTTATATCTTTCCCAAGCGCTATGTGAAATGCTAGCAGCTTCGTCCAGAGTTTGAACTCGGTTCGCAGAGTCCATTTTGTATGACAATAACCATTACACCAAGCGCATCCAAAGGAATTTATTGAGAGAAATGAATTTACAGGACAACGGGAAGAATTAAAAGTAAAAAAAGTTAAATAAATTCAAAGTGTGATATAAATCTTTGTAAATGAGGAGACATGAAATGATCTTGTAGATAAATCAATATCTACCTACTCATTTTGTTGTTGTTTTATTTCTTGTTATATTTTCATTTCTTACTAATCACGTAGATAATTAATCAATTATGTAAGAAAGAAAAGGTGTGATCAATGATCATAGAATAAAACTTTTAAATTTCCTACCAACCGCATCAAATGTTTATAAACCTATCTATCTTATATATATATATATATATAATATATATATATATATATATATATATATATTAGTATTACTAGCAAATATATGCACCCCCGGGTGCAAGTATTTAAGTTTTAATGTAATAAAATATTATATTAAATTGGAAAGGCTAATAAAACTAAATAAGAATGAAGATAAAAAGATTTGAAACAGAGGGGGATATAATCGAAAAATAGAACAACTGAAACTTACTCTTCCACCACTCCCGTCTTTCATTGTTATTTTTTCTAATTTAAGTATTTAGTTAAAAGAGGAAGTAAAGAATAAAATAACAGTTATTTTTTCTTGTTAATGGATTTCATTTAAGATTCATTGAAGAGATTTTTGCTTATATTCACCAAAATAAAACCAAACAGTTAGAAATCAATAATACTAAGCACATATTTATTAAAATCACATTTTAAATATCAATATGAAAATTAGCCTTCCCGTTCACACTGTAAACCGCTATTTTGTTGTATATATAAATATAATTGCATGTTGTTAATATGTAGATATGGTTTACAGTATTAATACACACACACACACACACACATATATATATATGAGGTTAAGTAAACAAACAAAGGTGTTTATTTTTATATGGCTTTAAGCCGACAATTTTTGGAGAAAATGTCAATCTCTGAATGTCAATCTGTCGAAATGTACATTCAGGGATTGACATTTTCTCGATTTGTTTAGCCTTGCATTTGAATATATATGCCCGCCTAAATTCATTAATTATTAACTAATCAATTTTCAAAATTAGGTATGACTTCAATTAAGCACATATCCTTCAATATATATATATATTATATATATATATATATATATATTATATATATATATAGAGAGAGAGAGAGAGAGAGAGAGAGAGAGAAGAGAGGGTCCCGTAGTGGTGCAATGGTTAACAAGCAATGTCTCACAAAATCGTTAATATTGAAAAAGTGAGTTCAATCCTCGCTGGTTCACCTTATTAGTGATTTTGTGTCAAATCCTCTCTGTAGGGTAAATATACAGACACCTCATGTAGCCTAATGGTTAGCAAGCTAGCTTAGCCGATAATTCTTAGTGAGTTCGATTCTCACTGGATGTACCAAACTTCTGGCCTTGTGCCACATCTAAGCTAAGCTTAGTAAATAACTATATTTGGGCACCTCCCGTGGTGTAATGGTTAGCAAACTAGTTTTGCAAACCATTATTAGTGAGTTCGATTCTCCCTGGGCGCCCCATACTTCTGGCCTTGTGCCAAACTAAACTAAGTTTTTTATAAGATTAATGACTACATTGAGACCCTAACGAAACCCAACTTTCCAATCGACAATATCCTCTTTCTGCATGACAATACTCGACCACATACAAGCAGCAGGACAAAAAAGAAAATCGCCTCATTCGGGCGGACAACTTTATGGCATCCACCATACTCACCAGATTTAGCGCCTTTAGACTATTATATCTTCGACCCCATGAAAGAGGGTTTGAGAGGCAAACATTATTCGAGTGTCGAGGAAGTGAAATCTGTTGTGAAGAAGTGACTCAAAGAACAGTCAGCAGAATGTTACGGGCCAGGGACACATGCTCTCATTCGAAGGTGGAACATTGCTATTGATAGAAACGGTGATTATGTGGAGAAGTCGAGATGTGATCCACAGAGGATCAGCTTCATTTTGATGAATGATGGTGGTGTGGTGTGTGTGTGTGTGTGTGTGTGTGTGTGTGTGTATCAGGATAAATAGCAATTAATCCGATGGTATGTAAGCTTATAAAAAAAAAAAAAAAAAACAAGGTGTTCACATGGGTGATATTTTTTGTAGGGGCCGACGTTATAACGTTTCGGTTTGTTTAGCAAACCATCATCAGAACATTCATTTACATAGAGAAAAACTTTGTCAATAGAGCTGAGAAACATGGTTTGTAAGTTTTGTTATTTTTTAGTGTGTTCCGGATTCTGAATATTATATAGATTTGTAAAAGTCCAAGTGGTGCTGCAATACAATAGTACCTATACGATTACAGCTTTGAAGAATTCTCGCTTTATTTCATCAGACATCTGACTTCGATAACCTGTCAATAGCAGTCCATGTTTTCCCTACAAGATGGCACCAACTTGTTTGAAATACAACTCTGTTTTATCTGAGTTACCTCTTGATACCTGCTCCAGCAGTGATTCGGACTGTGCAGGTGTATTTGTGAGAAGTGCTGGATAATCTGCATAGTCTGCATCAATTTATTTAATTTATTTTCCTGATTGATGTTCTTTCTTTCTTTCTTCTATTTCGTTGATTTCTTCTTTCTTTTATATTTCCTTCGTTCTTTAACTTTTTCTTTAAATTATTTTCCTGATTGCTCTCTTTTCTTTCTTTCTTTCTTCCTTTCTTTCTTTTTTTCTTTGGAAAGGTACAAATCCCTTCACCCCAAACATGGGTTAAATAGTATCACTAAGTCCTTCTACAATAATGTGTTATATACCCTTCTAATTATATATGATATATATATATTGTCTATACTATATACATATATAGGTCACGTCAAGCCCTAGCACCTATATGATTTTCCCAACCCTATTGCCCTTATGGCAAGACCCAACCCCTTTTTAACATATGGGTGCTAGAAGGCAGTGACTGAGGGTATACATGTCCTGGGAATGACGTTAAACTCTATCTGATGGTGAGGTTCCAGTTCTGGAGATTTGGGGAATGTGAAGCATCCCTTCATCACCATTGCTCCCTGGTCCACTCTGACCCGGGTGGTAGTACCTGTTAGGTCTCATCTATGGGTTAAATAGAAAAATATGAGTTGATAAACAAAATTGTATTGTCCATTAAGAATTGATTTATTTCAAAACTTTATCGGCATTAAATGAACCACTGAGGTTGATATGCCGTAAAACAAAACAAAACAAAAAAATAAATATACATATATAGTATGTATATAATGAGAAAGAGAAAGGCAGAGAGAGTAGAGATGGTAGATGACGAGATGAGGGTTCTTACTTGTTTCTTTCTTCTGCTTTTATTGTTGCTAATTCGTCGGTTGCCATATTCTTCTCAGAATTGACTTCTCGGACTAATCATGTGGGTTGCTTTCTCGGATTGGTTCTTCTTTCTTTTTTGTTGGGCTGGTAATTTCTGGTTTAAATGAATTTTTAAAAAAGCAAGACTTGTTTTTCTTTTTAAGTCTCTTTTTTCAACAATCCCAGCCCAACTCAATCGCAGCGGTGGAGAAAACTCATCTCGAGAGCCGACGACAACGTCCGCTCTCAACTAGCAACTAGTCGCATCAAACTAAACTTCTCACGCATCTAATCGCGCGCTACCGGAGGGGTTAAGTCGGAGTCATCACAAACCAATCACAAACCCTAACGGTTATGGAAATTTCCCTCTTAATTCCCCCGATTTCGATTTAACGAACTCTGATTCAAACTATTCTTACTACAATACATACATAATTCATTGCTACCTATGAATTATGTAACTAATGGCGTTGGCATTTAAATAAAACCCGAAGGTTGATATGCCATTAAGTAAAGAAACCAAACCAAATCAACCATCTTAAAAAGCAACACAAAAATGTAAATATAAATGTACAATGGACGTGATCTCTACCCTATAGGCATAAAATAATCCTTGACGAGTTGACATGCCGTTAAAATCAATCAATCAATCATCGAGTAACCAAAAGTTGTGTTAGCCTTGTGCCAGATACTAATAATGACGCAAACATTAGTGGAATATTTGACTCAACGCTATGCATCTACGAGGGTGAGTCAAAAAGTAAAACTATTTATTTTAGAACAGGTATAATTACCAACACATGAACATGTATCATACATCAAAATGAAGCTGGTCCTCAGTGGATCCCATCCCTACTTCTCCACATAGTCACCATTTTTCTCAATAGCAATGTTCTACCTTTGAATAAGAGCATTTATCCTTACCCCATAAAATTCTGTTGACTGTTCTTTGAGCCACTTCTTCAATTCTTCGTCACTGGAATAATGTTTGCCTCTCAAACTCTATTTCATGAGGCCGAAGAGATGATAGTCTAAAGGCGCTAAATCTGGTGAGTATGGAGAATGGCATTATTTTTGACTCACCGTATTTAGAGGTTTGTAAAATCTTCTCACTCGAATGATCACAGGGTCTTTCCCTGCCCACCACACCACACCACACCACACCAGTTGATAAAAAGCCGTATAAATATCTTCTTTATAAATCGAACTTAGAGATAATTCTAAAGATGAAATTGCTTAATTCAGAATCTAGAGGAATTAATTAATAAAGATAAAAATTTAAAAAAAATGTTTTTTTTTATTTATCTAAATAAATACCACTGAGCTTTTTAATTAAGGATAATTAGAAAGTTTTTTTTTAAGTCTGTAGGTGTGACATTGTCTTGGTGATGAGAAGCAAGTACTTATCAACATCACTTATTATAATGGGGATAATGTATTTTTCTCTCTGTAACCGAAACTATATCATTACATGACACTAATCACAATTCCCTTAGTTATTTACGTCACATTCTCCATGATTTTATTTTTATTTAAGCTTCAATTATTAATAAAATTGTTTTACATTCTTAATACTGTTGACCATGTCTACATTGTATTTACCTCCTACCCCACTTGTACGGGTTTGGCACAAGGCCCTATTAACGTGGGACCACCCACAAACCGAAGCTCATAGGTGGCAGGGGAAAAATTGCGTCGATCCCGTTGGCCTTCCCCCTCAAGGGGGCGCCTCAGGCACTAGACAATAAACACAGCCCTGCCCCTTTAAATCAAGGGGGCAGGTGTTGATATTTTCCACGTACCCCACTCGTACCGGGTCAGGCACAAGGCCCTATTTATGTGGGACCACCCACAAGCCGAGACTCATGGGGTGGCAGGTGAAAAATTGCGTCGATCCCGTCGGCATTCCCCCTCAAGCGGGGCGCCTCAGGCGTGGGCAATAAACCCAGCCCTGCCCTTTAAATCAAGGGGGCAGGTGTTGCCGGGGGGGGGATGGCCCCCTGGGATCGACGCCGTTAATTATAGCAATCCCCACCCGATGACCATGTCTACATGATATTTACCGCGTACCCCACTTGTACGGGTCAGGCACAAAGTCCCTATTAACGTGGGACCACCCACAAACCGAAGCTCATGGAGTGGCAGGTGAAAAATTGCGTCGATCCCGTCGGCATTCCCCCTCAAGGGGGGCGCCTCAGGCACTGGGCAATAAACCCAGCCCTGCCCCTTTAAATCAAGGGGGCAGGTGTTGCCTGGGGGGGGGGGATGGCCCCCTGGGATCGACGCCGTTAATTATAGCAATCCCCACCCGATGACCATGTCTACATGATATTTACCGCGTACCCCACTTGTACGGGTCAGGCACAAAGTCCCTATTAACGTGGGACCACCCACAAACCGAAGCTCATGGAGTGGCAGGTGAAAAATTGCGTCGATCCCGTCGGCATTCCCCCTCAAGGGGGGCGCCTCAGGCACTGGGCAATAAACCCAGCCCTGCCCCTTTAAATCAAGGGGGCAGGTGTTGCCTGGGGGGGGGATGGCCCCCTGGGATCGACGCCGTTAATTATAGCAATCCCCACCCGATGACCATGTCTACATGATATTTACCGCGTACCCCACTTGTACGGGTCAGGCACAAAGTCCTATTAACGTGGGACCACCCACAAACCGAAGCTCATGGAGTGGCAGGTGAAAAATTGCGTCGATCCCGTCGGCATTCCCCCTCAAGGGGGGCGCCTCAGGCACTGGGCAATAAACCCAGCCCTGCCCCTTTAAATCAAGGGGGCAGGTGTTGCCTGGGGGGGATGGCCCCCTGGGATCGACGCCGTTAATTATAGCAATCCCCACCCGATGACCATGTCTACATGATATTTACCGCGTACCCCACTTGTACGGGTCAGGCACAAAGTCCCTATTAACGTGGGACCACCCACAAACCGAAGCTCATGGAGTGGCAGGTGAAAAATTGCGTCGATCCCGTCGGCATTCCCCCTCAAGGGGGGCGCCTCAGGCACTGGGCAATAAACCCAGCCCTGCCCCTTTAAATCAAGGGGGCAGGTGTTGCCTGGGGGGGGGGATTGCCCCCTGGGATCGACGCCGTTAATTATAGCAATCCCCACCCGATGACCATGTCTACATGATATTTACCGCGTACCCCACTTGTACGGGTCAGGCACAAAGTCCCTATTAACGTGGGACCACCCACAAACCGAAGCTCATGGAGTGGCAGGTGAAAAATTGCGTCGATCCCGTCGGCATTCCCCCTCAAGGGGGCGCCTCAGGCACTGGGCAATAAACCCAGCCCTGCCCCTTTAAATCAAGGGGGCAGGTGTTGCCTGGGGGGATGGCCCCCTGGGATCGACGCCGTTAATTATAGCAATCCCCACCCGATGACCATGTCTACATGATATTTACCGCGTACCCCACTTGTACGGGTCAGGCACAAAGTCCCTATTAACGTGGGACCACCCACAAACCGAAGCTCATGGAGTGGCAGGTGAAAAATTGCGTCGATCCCGTCGGCATTCCCCCTCAAGGGGGGCGCCTCAGGCACTGGGCAATAAACCCAGCCCTGCCCCTTTAAATCAAGGGGGCAGGTGTTGCCTGGGGGGGGGGATGGCCCCCTGGGATCGACGCCGTTAATTATAGCAATCCCCACCCGATGACCATGTCTACATGATATTTACCGCGTACCCCACTTGTACGGGTCAGGCACAAAGTCCCTATTAACGTGGGACCACCCACAAACCGAAGCTCATGGAGTGGCAGGTGAAAAATTGCGTCGATCCCGTCGGCATTCCCCCTCAAGGGGGGCGCCTCAGGCACTGGGCAATAAACCCAGCCCTGCCCCTTTAAATCGAGGGGCAGGTGTTGCCTGGGGGGGGATGGCCCCCTGGGATCGACGCCGTTAATTATAGCAATCCCCACCCGATGACCATGTCTACATGATATTTACCGCGTACCCCACTTGTACGGGTCAGGCACAAAGTCCCTATTAACGTGGGACCACCCACAAACCGAAGCTCATGGAGTGGCAGGTGAAAAATTGCGTCGATCCCGTCGGCATTCCCCCTCAAGGGGGGCGCCTCAGGCACTGGGCAATAAACCCAGCCCTGCCCCTTTAAATCGAGGGGGCAGGTGTTGCCTGGGGGGATGGCCCCCTGGGATCGACGCCGTTAATTATAGCAATCCCCACCCGATGACCATGTCTACATGATATTTACCGCGTACCCCACTTGTACGGGTCAGGCACAAAGTCCCTATTAACGTGGGACCACCCACAAACCGAAGCTCATGGAGTGGCAGGTGAAAAATTGCGTCGATCCCGTCGGCATTCCCCCTCAAGGGGGCGCCTCAGGCACTGGGCAATAAACCCAGCCCTGCCCCTTTAAATCAAGGGGCAGGTGTTGCCTGGGGGGGATGGCCCCCTGGGATCGACGCCGTTAATTATAGCAATCCCCACCCGATGACCATGTCTACATGATATTTACCGCGTACCCCACTTGTACGGGTCAGGCACAAAGTCCCTATTAACGTGGACCACCCACAAACCGAAGCTCATGGAGTGGCAGGTGAAAAATTGCGTCGATCCCGTCGGCATTCCCCCTCAAGGGGGGCGCCTCAGGCACTGGGCAATAAACCCAGCCCTGCCCCTTTAAATCAAGGGGGCAGGTGTTGCCTGGGGGGGATGGCCCCCTGGGATCGACGCCGTTAATTATAGCAATCCCCACCCGATGACCATGTCTACATGTATTTACCGCGTACCCCACTTGTACGGGTCAGGCACAAAGTCCCTATTAACGTGGGACCACCCACAAACCGAAGCTCATGGAGTGGCAGGTGAAAAATTGCGTCGATCCCGTCGGCATTCCCCCTCAAGGGGGGCGCCTCAGGCACTGGGCAATAAACCCAGCCCTGCCCCTTTATATCGAGGGGGCAGGTGTTGCCTGGGGGGATGGCCCCCTGGGATCGACGCCGTTAATTATAGCAATCCCCACCCGATGACCATGTCTACATGGTATTTACCGCGTACCCCACTTGTACGGGTCAGGCACAAAGTCCCTATTAACGTGGGACCACCCACAAACCGAAGCTCATGGAGTGGCAGGTGAAAAATTGCGTCGATCCCGTCGGCATTCCCCCTCAAGGGGGCGCCTCAGGCACTGGGCAATAAACCCAGCCCTGCCCCTTTAAATCGAGGGGGCAGGTGTTGCCTGGGGGGATGGCCCCCTGGGATCGACGCCGTTAATTATAGCAATCCCCACCCGATGACCATGTCTACATGATATTTACCGCGTACCCCACTTGTACGGGTCAGGCACAAAGTCCCTATTAACGTGGGACCACCCACAAACCGAAGCTCATGGAGTGGCAGGTGAAAAAATTGCGTCGATCCCGTCGGCATTCCCCCTCAAGGGGGCGCCTCAGGCACTGGGCAATAAACCCAGCCCTGCCCCTTTAAATCAAGGGGGCAGTGTTGCCTGGGGGGGGGATGGCCCCCTGGGATCGACGCCGTTAATTATAGCAATCCCCACCCGATGACCATGTCTACATGATATTTACCGCGTACCCCACTTGTACGGGTCAGGCACAAAGTCCCTATTAACGTGGGACCACCCACAAACCGAAGCTCATGGAGTGGCAGGTGAAAATTGCGTCGATCCCGTCGGCATTCCCCCTCAAGGGGGGCGCCTCAGGCACTGGGCAATAAACCCAGCCCTGCCCCTTTATATCGAGGGGCAGGTGTTGCCTGGGGGATGGCCCCCTGGGATCGACGCCGTTAATTATAGCAATCCCCACCCGATGACCATGTCTACATGTATT
>CM042154.1:100629666-100679666 GCA_023376005.1 Doryteuthis pealeii
AATAGTTTGTTTTTTGCTCAGAACTGAGACTAAAGCATCAGTTAAATTTTTACAAATCAGAAATCATTAATTTGTCTAACTTTAACACAATCAACACCTGGAAAAACTTTCAGAGAAATTGAACGGGGTGGGTGACAATTTTACTTTTTCTGGATAGTTTGACATGGAATTATCCGTATGCGAATTGAAATAGAAGATAGGAAAGAAAGAAAGAAGAAAGGGGAAAAAAGGGGGAAATAAGAAAGTAAATAAAAAAAAAAGAAACGGGAGAGGGAAAAGAAGAGAGATGAGAGGGGGGTAAGAGAGACAGAAAATTGTTAGGAACACCTTACAAAATAGACTTAAAACAAATATAGAGTTACTTCCCTTTGATTTGACAAAGCGTTTGTTTACATTTGAGTCAGAGATCATGGTTTAAGCTCGCTTGAAAGTAGAAAGCATTTTCTACTCTGAGTTTTAATAAATCCTTGTTTAATTTCATAACAAACCTGGTCTCGCATAATATCTTTCCTATCCTCCATATAATTTATCTGTTTGTTAAAAACATAATAGAAACGAAGAAGATAAGTATAAGATACAATAATGTTGTGGGGTTTTAAGGGGTCAAATAAGAACAAAACGACGGGTAACAAATGTCGGAAAATGTATTAACAAAAGAGTAGACAATTACAGTACAGAGAAGTGGGAATTACGTCCGACAATAGAGTTATGAGCTGACTCGCATTGGCTTATTATCAAGCCATAATTGTCCCTGTTACTTATAGTAACCGTCGGCGCATTCCATTAGTCTATAGGGTATATCACCTATAACAAATAATAAGAAGAGGTGTGTAACAGTGGTAAGGCTAGATAACAAGTTGTAGGCGGGTTTAATTGATGAACGGAAGAAGAATTTTTTCCTTAATTTTATCCTGAATTTGATAAACATTTTTGGTAGTTTAAATTATTTTGTCATCATGGATAATGGCCGCTTGGCGAAACCAACATGGCGCAGATGTGAGTGAAGAAAAAAAAGATAAATGATTAATGGGTTTTGCTTAATTTGAAAAACAGGAATGACAACAATCAAATAATTAGAAATTAAAGGAAATAGCCAATTCATTTATAACGAAAGGAACTCTTCTGTTTTCGATTTGGCGTGAAAGGTAGGATTCCTAGATTTGTAATTATCTCATTGTCATACCAGCTCACCACCATGTCGCTGAAGAAGCGTGAACTCCTCGTCATTGCAAATTCTCTACACCACATGTGACGTTTTTAACACCCGTCCATGACTCGCCAAACACTTCTGTAAATTGTGTAAAATGGTGTATGAATCTAAATCGATTTCATTCCTTTAAAGAAGAGAAAAGATAGAGGTCAGCACGCGGAAGCGATAACGCTAATCTGTTTAAAAATGAACATAATAAAAAGATGAAAAGAACGAGAAAAAGAGAAGAGTTAAATTAGTATGAGCATCCCATTATGGTGTAATGGTTAGCCGCTGTCTCAGATCCATTACTACTGATAGCCCGTAAAATCTATCGGCTGGTTATCTCAAGCACTAGTACCGATATGATTGTCTCGACCCTATTGCCCTTATGGCAAACCCCCTATTTTTTTAAATCATATATGTGCAGACTGGGCTCTTTAACCTTAATTAGGCAACCAGTCTAGGAGAAGGAAAACTCTGAATTCAAAACATGTTGAACCCCGCTTAAAAAATTGGACCTTGTGACACATCCTACTCGTGCGGAGGAATTGGTAAATAATATTTATGTGCTAGAAGCTGTGGCTTAATGTCCTGGTATGACGTTAAACGGTAGCTGATGGTAAAGTTCGAATTCTAGAACTCTGCGTAGTGTGGAATATCCCTTCTCACCATTACTCCCAAGTCCACTCCCACCCGGAGGTGGTAGTACCTGTTAAATACCCATCTCTCTCTCTCTCTCTCTCTCTCTCTCTCTCTCTCTCTCTCCCTTCTCATTTCCTCTCTCCCGTAACTTCTCTCTCTCTCTCTGTCTCTCTGTCATCTGTTTTCTGTCTGTCTGTTCCTGTCTCACTGTCTGTCTCTCTCTCTCTCTCTGTTTTAAACTAGATAAAAAAATGAGTTTACAGAACATACAGCATGTAAAGAAAAATTGATAACTATTTGTGGGTTATTCTCTAGTGAGTAACATATATTCGAGTGACCTAGAAATAACAGAACAAAATTATTTATGTTATTTACCATTAAAACTAACCCTATCCTAACCCTAACCTAACCCAGCCTGTTCAAGAGAGAGAGAATGAGGAGAGAGAGAAGAAGTAAGAGATAGAGAGAGAGAGAGAAATCTACAGTTATAAAGTTTTCTTTATATTCTTCCTAATCTCGACTAGCCCGATCTGTCTTTGGCTCTCATTAAACTTAATTCGTCCCGATCCAAGTACCAGCCGCTTCAATGCCCAACTATATACTCTGACACTTCCGGGTCAAAACGCCTACGCTTAACTGCCTTCTACCATTCGCACACTCCTAATCAACTCCCTGCCTCTTTTTCAGAACATCCCCAAAATTCTCTGGCACGTAATTTATCCAATTTAACTTGTCACCGGTACTCCAGCCACCTAGTTTTCAAGATAAAAAGAAGCTCCAATTCCTGCCCCAGACACATCAAGTTCTATATTTTGGTCTAAATTGGTTTATAAAGAAAACATTAGATATCTGGATTTGTTTATTTCTAGCCAGTAACATGGAAATTAATTATCTCTCTCAATCAAAATTTTTTTCTATTATTCATGGTATTAACCTATCCTTGATATCATTTTCCTTCAGCTTTGATACACCTGCTTAATCTCTTTAACCCGAATACATTACAATATCCACCCGGGAAAACGGGTTGGTAAATACCTACCCAAAAAATTCAAGCCTCGAATATGTAATCGTTTAAAACTTATGAGAGATTACTGGGGTGTAATACGAGTACTATACCAATCCCAAGTTTCTTCTCGTCTGGCCATTGATATTTATAAAAAAAGTTGAAAATCGACCTACCCATAAATATATATATATATATATATCATATTATATATATAGTGTATTATATAATATATATATATACCTCACAAAAAGACCAAGTTACAAACACTTACTCCTATAGCCACTAGGAAACCATTCAAGTAAGACAATGCAAACATGCTTGGATACTGACCTTGAAAAAGTAAGAGCAAATTCAGAAGGGACACTCTACTTCATGGACACACCCAAGTGTTTGTCATACCAGTAAAGACCTTACATCAATCAGCTCTGTCAGACACTGACATTACGTCGATCTAGTTTTATTTTGGGTATGGTCCGACAGGTTACATATTTGCTACCCACTGACAGAATAGATTTGATACAGGACTAATTTTTTAAGAGGAGTTTAACATTTTGAAATTAAGTTTTCTTGCTAACGTTGTTACAAACTGTAAGGTTAAATAATCCAACTCCTCCCCTACTATTAGCCATAGCTGAGGGATTATAAATTGGATTAAGTGCATTTCCAAACGTTAAATTATCGGCTTATTTAATGCAAAACAGCTTGGTCTAGAATTTGAACTCGTCTACACATGTCCATTTCCTGATACGCCGCGCCTAACTCCTTATCCCACTATAATGAACTAAAGTGCTAATACTCTTCTTGAATAATTAAGTATGAATTCTGTTTAACGTTCCTTTTGTGGACACGCTACACATGGACACACTTTACATCATCATCTGTATGAATTGACTGGATGCCACGTAGAAAGACTTGTCAGGAGTGATGACCATAGTATGAGTGTGAGAGCTCATGCAAATCCGACTTAATATTATTTTTTAATATCTATATAATAAAGCATTTGTAATATTTATAGGTTTAAAACACTTCTTAATGGAATTATTCTTAGTTCATAATATAAGTAAGTATTAAATAATTCTTAGTTGCTAAAATATAGAGTAATATTAAATAATTCTAGTACTAAAATATAAGAATATTAATAATTCTTATGCTAAAATATAAGTATATTTAAGTATTAGTTGCTAAAAAATAAGTAATATATAATAATCTTAGTTCTAAAAATATAAGAATATTAATAATTATTCTTTAGTCTAAAAGCACACTATATGCTTTCATATGTATTCTTATGAATTGCTAATAATTATTAATAGATTATGATTTCAAGTAAGTATTTCTTTTTTATGGAGAATCGAAATAGCAAAGATTGCTAATTTAGTTTGCTAAAGCATTACACTACGTAAACTTTTTAACTCCATTCTAAACTATTTTCTTAATTCCAAAATTCATTGGCCTTTATTTATTTTTCATAAAATAAGTTGCGACTGAAATGAAAATGATTTTCTGACGATTGTTAATTTTTCTAATGCCTAAAGACTATTTTATATTCGTGTTTAATCCTGAAGTAGATTGCTTCGATACAGTCTTTCAAATTTGTTTTTTCAAGTGCTTTTACTTCAAATTAGTTAACCTAACTAGCATGTAAGTATCTATGACTCCATGTTGTGTTTTTATAATAATATAATAATAATAATAATTATATATATATAACGTTATATATACATGTTAGAAACCTCAAAAGAGAAACTGAAATCACTTATAATTGCTCAACAAAATAATGCCAAAGGACAAATATATCAAAGGAAAATCGATAAGACCCAACAAAATAGTGAATCCGTAACTTTGCTGTAATAGAGATGAAACTGTAAACCAATACTCTGCGAATTAGCAAACGTAGCACAACGAGAATACAAAATAACATAACGGTCGGAAGGTGATCCACTGAACTTATGCAAACAATTAAATTTTGACCATATCACAAGAATGGTATATGATATATCTGCAGAATCTCTTAGAAACGAAATGCGATAAAATTCTTCTGGACTTTGAATAAAAAATCGGATCACTTAATCCCAGCAAGAAGAGAACGCAGACCTAGTATTGAATAAAAATCGCAAAAAAGAAAGCAACTTGTCAACTGGTGGATTTTTGGCAGTGGCGCAAGCAGATCAAGAGGTTGGAAGCTAAAGGAAAATGAAAAAAATGGACAAATATCTAGACCTTGCAGAGGAACTAATAAATAAGTTATGGAATATGAAAAGTGAAAGTTGAATACCATTGTAGTTGGTGCACTTTGGAACAGTCCAAAGGATTAGAAAAGGTTGGAAAGTTTGGAAATCAGAGGAGGGTTGATAAACCATTTCAGAAACGTGCACTGCTGCATCTCTGCCAGATACTCAGAAGAGTCCTGGGGCTGAGGAGACTTGCTGTCACTCAAGACTCCAGTGGAAAGCCATCAGCTAATGCTGATGTGAAATCTCAAAGGAGTAATTAATAATGATAATAATCGACAAGGAAGAGAACGCTGTCCATCTCGTGAATTTGCTGTCGGCAAGCGACCGCACCGAGTGGAAAGAAAGCGAAAGATATAACAAAATACTTGGACTTTGGCCAGAGAAGCTGAGAAAAATCTGTGGCAAATTAAGGTGAATGGTCGTACAATTGTAAATCGGTGCGGCTTGGAACGGTAGCCAAAACGGTCTGGAAATCGACCGAGGAAGAATCGAGACAATCCATACAACAGCACTGTTAAGATCGGCTTGATACTCAGAAGAGACCTGGAGAGCCTGAGGAGACTTGCTGTCACTTTTGCAGCCTCAAGTCGAATACCCGGCTATGAGACAGGTGTGAAAACGCTCTAATAATAAAGAATAGTCTCACGAAGAACAAATATCTGGGCCGTCCCCATTATAAGAATACCTGGAGCGATGTCTTAAAATGAACAAGAGAGAAACTCTACAAATGGATATAATACTTACAAAATTAATGACGATGCACAACGAATATAACACCCCAAGAGATGTACAGATCACACGATATGTATCAAGAAAAATGGCTGTTTCGCCAACATTGAGGAATTGTGAGCTGTCACAATACAAGGAATATTCGAAGAAATCACAAACATTGATTTAACAAAAAGGAGAAAAGAACAAGAAAAGAGAACTATCAACTGTAAGAGTTTTGCAGTCCCAGCAGATTAGCAATAAAAGAAACAAAAGATGGACAAATACCTTGACTTACGCAGAAAATTGAAAAAACAAAAAATGACTGCAGCATGTTAAAGATCGCTAAAATACACAAAAGAGTCCTGAAAAATCGAGGAGACTTGTTGTCACTTCAGTCTCCCACTGAAAGACACAAGCTGATTCTGATAATAATTAAATTCCAAGTCCTGAAGTCGCTTTCATTAAGCTTACTATAGGATAATTAAAAGCATTTCTAAAATGGGACACATGTATTTGGATATTCACAATATGCCCTTTCAACCCTGAGGAGAAGACCTATAATCCTAATACATTTCAAATTTATAAAGTATCTTCAGTGGTATGTTAAGCATGTAATGAATAATCTACTTAAGGCCTACAATTAACCGATATATATATTATATATATATATATATTAATTATATATAATGTGTGTGTGTGTGTGTGTGCTTGATGTGTGGTGTGTGTGTGTTTTGAAAGAGTGGATGACTTAACGGAGATCGATAAAATATGCTCGAGCTATGTCAATAATTTTGACTTCCGAGAAAAAGACATTGAATAAATCGGAATAATAATATATATGTATATATATATTATATATTATATTAGTATTATATATATATATATATATAATATATATATTGTATATAATATATATATATATATTAGTTATATATAAGTATGTCTTGTGTATGTATGTATGTAATGTATGGTCTAATGTATGGTGTGTGTGTGTGTGTGTGTGTGTGTGTGTGTGTGATTTGGAAACTCAGAAATGAACTTAAATATAATAAGGTTGATATTTATATATTCATTCAGTGAATTGATACGGAGCAGGCCATTTTGTATTCACGACCCTCATCATTGGATTCTCGAGGATAACAAATGCAGGTAGATACTGCTATTGTATAAAACAAAATGAATTGTAAACATGCTAGATCGATGATTGAATGTTACAAGTTGCTTTTCGATCTCAGCCAGTGGAATAGGGATGGCTAGAACCTGGTAAAGGATTTGAAATTCAGTTAAAGCAAATCACTCGCGCGACATGTAGTAGTCTATCTTATTATAATGGAGATTGTGGGTTTGTTTTGTCTGTACCAGAAACTATAATATCTAAATATACAAGTCACAATTCCCTTTGTTATTTAACACCCATTTACCGATGATTTATTTTTTATTTATACCTCAATTATTAAATAAAATTGTTTTACAATCTTTAGTAACGTATGACCATACTGACATACTAATAAATGCAATTTTTTATATATACAGACAAAACTAGAGGTTTACTAGTAATGAATGGGGAAGGCTTATTTGCAATATTGATGCTTAACAAATTTGATTTTAAATAATAATATGCTTTAGTATTATTGATTTCTAATTTTTTGGTTTTATCTTAATGAATATGAGCAAAACTCTCTTCAATTAAATCTTACAAGAAATCCCCTTTAACAAGGAAGAAATAACCTAATATTATTCTTTACTACTTCTATTTTAACTAAACAGTTAAATTAGGAAATTACCCACATGAAAAGACGGGAGTAAACAGAAAATGATGGAAAGTTAGTTCAAAAGTTTGTTCTAACTTTTTTCAATCATAGCCCCCTCTGTTCCAAAATCTTTTATTGCTTCTATTCAGTTTAATTAGCCTTTAAATTTAATATGATATTTTATTATATGAAACTTAGTTACTTGCACCCGGAGAGTGCATATATTTTGCTCGTATATATTATTATATTATATATATATTTATATTAAGAAATTATATTTCTTCTAAATTTCGAACTTATCTCACCACTAGATCATGTTTTAGTGTCATATTAGGAACATCGGAATGCAATCTTGAGAACTTTAACCAAAAATGTAGACTGATCGTATACGCGATATTTATTCTTTTTTTTTCTTTGTTTTCCTTTCTTTAAAGTAATATTTTGTCATTTTTATTACATTCTGGCTGATATTAAGTGATCAACATGTTAATCGCAAACACCAGGCGCATAATATTCTAATCATGATTTGCACAACAAAATTACATTGCAAATTTCTAAAGTCATGTACATAAAACAATTTAAAAATTCACCTCTACCATAGAGATTTCAAAAGAAAATCTTTTTTATGCAATAACGATCGTAATATACTTGGAGATAGCGTGAGTTTCAAGAATTTTGTTCTAAATAAATCAATTTAAAGAAAAAACAATTTCATGTGAGGTATGATGGAGTTTTTGGAGAAATTGAATTAATTTTTTAAATTTATTCATGTTTTATTGTTTAATTCAATCTTAAGCAACAGCGGGTTTGTCATCTTCAGTCAACACACGCACACACACACACACACACACACACACACACAGACAACACACGTATTATATATATATATATCATATATAATATATACTATATATATATATAGTATATATATATATATATATATTAAAATGAAAATAAATCGACAGTATATAAGTATAGATTTGAAAAATATTCAGAGGATGTGTATTTTATGAAATGAATAGACAGGATAATTGTTGTGTTAGTCACACTGAGGAGGTGTTGAACGCCGAAACTACGTGTTTTATGGATGATCTATCTATCTATCTATCTATCTATCTCTCTCTTCTCTATATTATTCATATATTGTGTGTAAATTTACACCAATTTCTGGTCATTTTCAAAGGAAGCCTTTCGTCTTAACCCTGATTGAATGCTTTCAGCAAGAAACCGCTGGTTTGTAATGCCGTCCCCGTAATTAATAATAAAAGGCAAAACTTTTATTTGTTTTTGATTTCTCATTTGAACCTATCACGCTCTATCAAGATATTGAGCACCTCTTCTAATAAACACCTGTACGTTGGATTACTTATTACTTTTTCTAGTATACTAGGTGCAACCATACACATTAATATATATATATATAATATATATATATATATATATATATATATATAATAGTATATACGCCTCCTCAGTGTGACTGATCAACATATATCCCTGGCTAGGAGAAGCTCCGACTGGACTATTTGCAGCCCTGATTTCTGTTCTCAACCTCTCGTGTGTGTGTTGTGTGTGTGTGTGTGTGTGTGTGGTGTGTGTGTGTGTTGTGTGTTGTGTGTTGTGAAGTGAGTGGTGTTTGTGTGTGTGTTGTGTGTGTGTGTGTGTGTGTGTGTTCATTGCCATTGCGTTATAAAGCAACATCTTATTCAATGCAACACGCGTGTTAAATTCGGACTGCAATTATCGGTGCCTCGATTAATGTTCAGTGGAATTTAACCCTGAAGATCCTTATGTGAAACTCGAGTAGGTTTCTATTGTAATTCATTTCTTTAATATATATATATATCATGACAGAGAATAGAAAGGAGAATGGGAGTCGTGACATATGAAGACAAAATGAAAATCAAAAGTATGTGATTCTTATCACACATTAAATGAGAGAAACAGCAGGCAAAGCAAATGGACAATTTCGCTTGTGAAATTCCGATGTATGAAGACAAAAGAATCAATGAAGTATGAAGGGCTTTCAAAAGGATCACTCCAGTATGTGGCGCTTAATTGGTGCTGCTGACCATTACTGTGAATCTATGGCGATCGGCGGTGGGGGGGGGGGTTTATTTAGCATCATTAGTTAGGCGAAAGGACCAGTCGTCAGAACCAAATGTTAATGTGCATATTCTTACAAGCTGGAGCAAGTTCGATCTCAGTAATGTCTTCAAAAAATCTTGGTCTAAAATAACAGGCTTTTCGATGACTGATGGACTTTTATATCCTTTGTATATATTATATATATGAACTCGTCAACACGAGTTCATTCCTGACGAAGCTGTTTGGGTTTTTCACAGAGACCGCTAATACCCTTGGGGAAAGGATGAATATCAATTACTCCCTTCCAGCTATTGGTAAATAGGCAGGTAGACTGACTTCTTTACCATGGCTAGGTACCAGTCCTAGGAAAAGGAAAACTCTGAATTCAATCCTTGTTAAACTCCGCTATAAAAAATTGACCTTGGTGTCGATCCTGACCATGCGGAGGGGTTGGTATATTATAATATATATATATAGTATATATATATATAGTATATATATAATAGCAAGGGTAGATTGAGCTCTTTAACCATGGTAGATAAACAATCTATGTAACGATATCTGTGTATTTTATTTACGGCCCAGATCTTTACATGGACAGATGTATAATATATATATATATATAATACGCCCCGATTTCGGTAGATGCACTCTATTTAGGAGGTTATATTGCAGATTCACCGTATCGCTAGCAAAATTCACTTTTGTTTACAAGTTGAGACTTAGGTGAAGGTCATTTCCCGCTTAGAAATATAGGCGATTAAATCAGTCCTGCTTATAGCTTGCGACTGACTGTGGATGTTGTGGGGTAGAGGCTTGGGCGAGCGTAAAGTGACCCTGGAAATAGATTTTAATAAAAACGGAAGTTCCAGGTTTTGAGACGAAACGGATATGACAGCGGAACGAGAAACTAGTGGCAGTCAGACGGTCGTTCCGGTCCTCCTATGGGTGTGGGATAGAAAGTACACAACATGAAACTACTTTGTTAAAAGATAGAATAATTTGACGATACTCTTTTCTCCTTCTCTCTGTCTACCCTTCTCTGAAAAGAACCCACGAGCCTAGAAATAAATACACAGCCTCTTGGACTATACAACTGCGTGTATGTGTTTCTGAACTAACAACTTCTTACTACTTCTAACGGCGACTACTACTACAACTTGAGTTGCCTATGCGAAAACACCGTTTTGTACGTGACATCGTTATTGGCTACAGTATTTTCAAAAATTGACACCGGACTCGTCTAGATGAATCTATCATAAGACCGGAAGTATGGGCAGCCTAGTGACACTCGAATTCTCAGTACTAATCTAACGTCTAACTAATTAATCATTCACTGCGAATTTATTATATAACTTTATTCTTTATCGCAAACAAGATGCTCCTTCTTTAAAATCCTGTGAATAGTATTTTTCAAGAACTAAAAATTGCTTGAGTAGCTGTGGTCTTCTGTATGCGCACAACACAAACACTCACAGCAAATACGTGTGGCGATGGGTAATTGCCGGTCTATATTACGCAAAATCTATTAATAATAAACATTGGTTTATTTCCTATAAGTCTGAAATAAACAAAGGGGAATAACCTTTTACCTTGACCCTTGGCCAGTAGGGCGTGAAAACATTTTTTAGTTTATTCCGGCGCACAAATTCAGAATGAGTGGCCTCGAAAAGTCTGTCTCGCCGAGATGTCGCTCCTCACCGTGCGGATTGAAGCCCTGGCCTGGGGTTGTTCAATAAAAGATTTTAAACGTCTTGTTAATTTTATTAAAACAGAGATGATCAGAGCAATTCTAAGCACATATATGATAAAAAGGGTTGGGGAGCTGTGCCATAAGGGCAATAGGGTTGGGATAGGTATAGGGCTAGACGTTACAGCCAATTGATCGAAGCGGGCCTCTGCGACCAGTCCGTCTAGCCTTAAGTAAGTTGAGTGCAGCATGTCCTTGGATTGCTCCTACCACTAGAATTCCGTCCTTAAGAATGCACGTAGTTGTTGAGGTTTGTTGCCACTCGCAGCATTAGTGCCCCATTGGGGGGTCTTAACAGAGGTGGGCATGTCGGTGTATTCTAGAAGCAAGCACAAGGCGGGTACATTTCACAGTGGATAAACATGGCTGATGATGAGAGGAGGTTATTTCATCAATTTATCATGTAAGCTGAATGGCATCGATGGGGATCGGCAAATGCGCATGCGTTGAAACTGACTGATAAGAGGCGGGAAATAGAGAGATAAAGGAGATGAAAGTGAAGTAGGGAGCAAAACGCGGAAGAACGGAGGAGGCAGGAGGAGGTGGACGGAAGGGNGGATGGCCCCTGGGAAATTCCGATTTGCTATTACGTTTGCAAAGAATCCAGGGCCGAAGCACTTGAGCCGCCCGGCGTTTGGCCAGGTCTATTTATTTACGGGAACGCGTCGTTACACGCCAACATTATTAGGGTCAGGCAACAATGGTTCGCCAGTATTTAACAGCCAAGTAAGGGGGAACCACCACTGTGAAGCCGAAGCTCGTGGGAGTGGGCAGGGTTGAAAAAATAAGACTGTCCCGATCCGTCGGCCAATTCCCCCCCTCAAGGGGGGCGCCTCAGGCACTGGGCAATAAACCCAGCCCTGCCCCTTTAAATCGAGGGGGCAGGTGTTGCCTGGGGGATGGCCCCCTGGGATCGATGCTATTAACTTGTAAAGATCCAGGGCCGAAGCCACTGGACCCCCGGCGTGGGCCAGGTCTTTTATTTACCGCGTACCCCACTTGTACGGGTCAGGCACAAAGTCCCTATTAACGTGGGACCACCCACGGCCGAAGCTCGTGGAGTGGCAGGTGAAAAATTGCGTCGATCCCGTCGGCATTCCCCCTCAAGGGGGGCGCCTCAGGCACTGGGCAATAAACCCAGCCCTGCCCCTTTAAATCGAGGGGGCAGGTGTTGCCTGGGGGGATGGCCCCCTGGGATCGATGCTATTAACTTGTAAAGATCCAGGGCCGAAGCCACTGGACCCCCGGCGTGGGCCAGGTCTTTTATTTACCGCGTACCCCACATGTACGGGTCAGGCACAAAGTCCCTATTAACGTGGGACCACCCACGGCCGAAGCTCGTGGAGTGGCAGGTGAAAAATTGCGTCGATCCCGTCGGCATTCCCCTCAAGGGGGGCGCCTCAGGCACTGGGCAATAAACCCAGCCCTGCCCCTTTAAATCGAGGGGGCAGGTGTTGCCTGGGGGGATGGCCCCCTGGGATCGATGCTATTAACTTGTAAAGATCCAGGGCCGAAGCCACTGGACCCCCGGCGTGGGCCAGGTCTTTTATTTACCGCGTACCCCACATGTACGGGTCAGGCACAAAGTCCCTATTAACGTGGGACCACCCACGGCCGAAGCTCGTGGAGTGGCAGGTGAAAAATTGCGTCGATCCCGTCGGCATTCCCCCTCAAGGGGGGCGCCTCAGGCACTGGGCAATAAACCCAGCCCTGCCCCTTTAAATCGAGGGGGCAGGTGTTGCCTGGGGGGATGGCCCCCTGGGATCGATGCTATTAACTTGTAAAGATCCAGGGCCGAAGCCACTGGACCCCCGGCGTGGCCAGGTCTTTTATTTACCGCGTACCCCACATGTACGGGTCAGGCACAAAGTCCCTATTAACGTGGGACCACCCACGGCCGAAGCTCGTGGAGTGGCAGGTGAAAAATTGCGTCGATCCCGTCGGCATTCCCCCTCAAGGGGGCGCCTCAGGCACTGGGCAATAAACCCAGCCCTGCCCCTTTAAATCGAGGGGGCAGGTGTTGCCTGGGGGGATGGCCCCCTGGGATCGATGCTATTAACTTGTAAAGATCCAGGGCCGAAGCCACTGGACCCCCGGCGTGGCCAGGTCTTTTATTTACCGCGTACCCCACATGTACGGGTCAGGCACAAAGTCCCTATTAACGTGGGACCACCCACGGCCGAAGCTCGTGGAGTGGCAGGTGAAAAATTGCGTCGATCCCGTCGGCATTCCCCCTCAAGGGGGGCGCCTCAGGCACTGGGCAATAAACCCAGCCCTGCCCCTTTAAATCGAGGGGGCAGGTGTTGCCTGGGGGGATGGCCCCTGGGATCGATGCTATTAACTTGTAAAGATCCAGGGCCGAAGCCACTGGACCCCGGCGTGGGCCAGGTCTTTTATTTACCGCGTACCCCACATGTACGGGTCAGGCACAAAGTCCCTATTAACGTGGGACCACCCACGGCCGAAGCTCGTGGAGTGGCAGGTGAAAAATTGCGTCGATCCCGTCGGCATTCCCCCTCAAGGGGGGCGCCTCAGGCACTGGGCAATAAACCCAGCCCTGCCCCTTTAAATCGAGGGGCAGGTGTTGCCTGGGGGGATGGCCCCCTGGGATCGATGCTATTAACTTGTAAAGATCCAGGGCCGAAGCCACTGGACCCCCGGCGTGGCCAGGTCTTTTATTTACCGCGTACCCCACATGTACGGGTCAGGCACAAAGTCCCTATTAACGTGGGACCACCCACGGCCGAAGCTCGTGGAGTGGCAGGTGAAAAATTGCGTCGATCCCGTCGGCATTCCCCCTCAAGGGGGGCGCCTCAGGCACTGGGCAATAAACCCAGCCCTGCCCCTTTAAATCGAGGGGGCAGGTGTTGCCTGGGGGGATGGCCCCCTGGGATCGATGCTATTAACTTGTAAAGATCCAGGGCCGAAGCCACTGGACCCCGGCGTGGCCAGGTCTTTATTTACCGCGTACCCCACATGTACGGGTCAGGCACAAAGTCCCTATTAACGTGGGACCACCCACGGCCGAAGCTCGTGGAGTGGCAGGTGAAAAATTGCGTCGATCCCGTCGGCATTCCCCCTCAAGGGGGGCGCCTCAGGCACTGGGCAATAAACCCAGCCCTGCCCCTTTAAATCGAGGGGGCAGGTGTTGCCTGGGGGGATGGCCCCCTGGGATCGATGCTATTAACTTGTAAAGATCCAGGGCCGAAGCCACTGGACCCCGGCGTGGCCAGGTCTTTTATTTACCGCGTACCCCACATGTACGGGTCAGGCACAAAGTCCCTATTAACGTGGGACCACCCACGGCCGAAGCTCGTGGAGTGGCAGGTGAAAAATTGCGTCGATCCCGTCGGCATTCCCCTCAAGGGGGGCGCCTCAGGCACTGGGCAATAAACCCAGCCCTGCCCCTTTAAATCGAGGGGGCAGGTGTTGCCTGGGGGGATGGCCCCCTGGGATCGATGCTATTAACTTGTAAAGATCCAGGGCCGAAGCCACTGGACCCCCGGCGTGGCCAGGTCTTTTATTTACCGCGTACCCCACATGTACGGGTCAGGCACAAAGTCCCTATTAACGTGGGACCACCCACGGCCGAAGCTCGTGGAGTGGCAGGTGAAAAATTGCGTCGATCCCGTCGGCATTCCCCTCAAGGGGGGCGCCTCAGGCACTGGGCAATAAACCCAGCCCTGCCCCTTTAAATCGAGGGGGCAGGTGTTGCCTGGGGGGATGGCCCCCTGGGATCGATGCTATTAACTTGTAAAGATCCAGGGCCGAAGCCACTGGACCCCCGGCGTGGCCAGGTCTTTTATTTACCGCGTACCCCACATGTACGGGTCAGGCACAAAGTCCCTATTAACGTGGGACCACCCACGGCCGAAGCTCGTGGAGTGGCAGGTGAAAAATTGCGTCGATCCCGTCGGCATTCCCCCTCAAGGGGGGCGCCTCAGGCACTGGGCAATAAACCCAGCCCTGCCCCTTTAAATCGAGGGGGCAGGTGTTGCCTGGGGGGATGGCCCCTGGGATCGATGCTATTAACTTGTAAAGATCCAGGGCCGAAGCCACTGGACCCCCGGCGTGGCCAGGTCTTTTATTTACCGCGTACCCCACATGTACGGGTCAGGCACAAAGTCCCTATTAACGTGGGACCACCCACGGCCGAAGCTCGTGGAGTGGCAGGTGAAAAATTGCGTCGATCCCGTCGGCATTCCCCCTCAAGGGGGCGCCTCAGGCACTGGGCAATAAACCCAGCCCTGCCCCTTTAAATCGAGGGGGCAGGTGTTGCCTGGGGGGATGGCCCCCTGGGATCGATGCTATTAACTTGTAAAGATCCAGGGCCGAAGCCACTGGACCCCCGGCGTGGCCAGGTCTTTTATTTACCGCGTACCCCACATGTACGGGTCAGGCACAAAGTCCCTATTAACGTGGGACCACCCACGGCCGAAGCTCGTGGAGTGGCAGGTGAAAAATTGCGTCGATCCCGTCGGCATTCCCCCTCAAGGGGGGCGCCTCAGGCACTGGGCAATAAACCCAGCCCTGCCCCTTTAAATCGAGGGGGCAGGTGTTGCCTGGGGGGATGGCCCCCTGGGATCGATGCTATTAACTTGTAAAGATCCAGGGCCGAAGCCACTGGACCCCCGGCGTGGCCAGGTCTTTATTTACCGCGTACCCCACATGTACGGGTCAGGCACAAAGTCCCTATTAACGTGGGACCACCCACGGCCGAAGCTCGTGGAGTGGCAGGTGAAAAATTGCGTCGATCCCGTCGGCATTCCCCTCAAGGGGGGCGCCTCAGGCACTGGGCAATAAACCCAGCCCTGCCCCTTTAAATCGAGGGGGCAGGTGTTGCCTGGGGGGATGGCCCCCTGGGATCGACGCTATTAACTTGTAAAGATCCAGGGCCGAAGCCACTGGACCCCCGGCGTTGGCCAGGTCTTTTATTTACCGCGTACCCCACATGTACGGGTCAGGCACAAAGTCCCTATTAACGTGGGACCACCCACGGCCGAAGCTCGTGGAGTGGCAGGTGAAAAATTGCGTCGATCCCGTCGGCATTCCCCTCAAGGGGGGCGCCTCAGGCACTGGGCAATAAACCCAGCCCTGCCCCTTTAAATCGAGGGGGCAGGTGTTGCCTGGGGGGATGGCCCCCTGGGATCGATGCTATTAACTTGTAAAGATCCAGGGCCGAAGCCACTGGACCCCCGGCGTGGCCAGGTCTTTTATTTACCGCGTACCCCACATGTACGGGTCAGGCACAAAGTCCCTATTAACGTGGGACCACCCACGGCCGAAGCTCGTGGAGTGGCAGGTGAAAAATTGCGTCGATCCCGTCGGCATTCCCCCTCAAGGGGGCGCCTCAGGCACTGGGCAATAAACCCAGCCCTGCCCCTTTAAATCGAGGGGGCAGGTGTTGCCTGGGGGGATGGCCCCCTGGGATCGATGCTATTAACTTGTAAAGATCCAGGGCCGAAGCCACTGGACCCCCGGCGTTGGCCAGGTCTTTTATTTACCGCGTACCCCACATGTACGGGTCAGGCACAAAGTCCCTATTAACGTGGGACCACCCACGGCCGAAGCTCGTGGAGTGGCAGGTGAAAAATTGCGTCGATCCCGTCGGCATTCCCCCTCAAGGGGGGCGCCTCAGGCACTGGGCAATAAACCCAGCCCTGCCCCTTTAAATCGAGGGGGCAGGTGTTGCCTGGGGGGATGGCCCCCTGGGATCGATGCTATTAACTTGTAAAGATCCAGGGCCGAAGCCACTGGACCCCCGGCGTTGGCCAGGTCTTTTATTTACCGCGTACCCCACATGTACGGGTCAGGCACAAAGTCCCTATTAACGTGGGACCACCCACGGCCGAAGCTCGTGGAGTGGCAGGTGAAAAATTGCGTCGATCCCGTCGGCATTCCCCCTCAAGGGGGCGCCTCAGGCACTGGGCAATAAACCCAGCCCTGCCCCTTTAAATCGAGGGGGCAGGTGTTGCCTGGGGGATGGCCCCCTGGGATCGATGCTATTAACTTGTAAAGATCCAGGGCCGAAGCCACTGGACCCCCGGCGTGGCCAGGTCTTTATTTACCGCGTACCCCACATGTACGGGTCAGGCACAAAGTCCCTATTAACGTGGGACCACCCACGGCCGAAGCTCGTGGAGTGGCAGGTGAAAAATTGCGTCGATCCCGTCGGCATTCCCCCTCAAGGGGGGCGCCTCAGGCACTGGGCAATAAACCCAGCCCTGCCCCTTTAAATCGAGGGGGCAGGTGTGGCCTGGGGGGATGGCCCCCTGGGATCGACGCTATTAACTCGTAAAAAGGTCCAGGGCCGAAGCCACTGGACCCCCGGCGTTGGCCAGGTTTACATACTAAGAACATGCAATTGTATTTATATAAACAACAAAATAGCAGTTTACGGGAAAGCTAATTTGCATATGAATATTAAAAATTTGATTTTAATAAATACGTGCTCGGTATTATTGATTTCTTATTGTTTGGTTTTATTTTAATCAATATAAGCACAAATCTTGGGAATAAATCTTAAAGGAAATCAATTAATAAGAAGAAATAACTGTAATTTTATTTTGTACTTTCTATTTTAACTAAATAAGTTGAGGTTTAAATAAGTTGAGTGGTAAGTTTATTGGCCGACGCTGCAGTGTTTCGATCTATTAATTAGATCATCTTCAGGGCATTTGTTGGTATATGGAAGGTGATAAAAAAAAATTATCAGAATAACGAGAAAAGCAAGTGATAGTCCTTGTTTATCAATCTGTTCAAAATGTGAAATCTGAAGAAAAGACGCTGAAAAAAGTGGACGGTTTGAAATATGACGTCAAATATTGTCTTTTACGGTGTGAGTATCAGAGTGTGTGAGTAGTAGTAGGAGTGTAGTATGGAGAGAACCAGTTTAGACTTTTGAAAAGCTTTATTTCACTTTAATCTGACTACGATCTGACTGACGTTGTCAGAGTGCTACTTTTATACAGAATCAGATATCCAAGGGGAGATAATTAAGGTGGATTTATTAGTACAACATGTAATTAAATATTCTTGATTGTCTTGACCAAAATAAAAGAAGTTATATGGACATCGAGGTCTATTTTGGTTGGTTGGTTGGATTTTACAACACGTCAACCCTTGTTGGGTGATTTTATGCCAAAGATGTTTTCTTGATATGTATTCATTTTTTAACTGATTTTTTTTTCTTTAACCCATAGATGGAACGCCTAAACAGATACTACCACTCCGAGTCAGAGTGGACCTGAGAGTAATGGCGATGAAGGGATACCTCCCAACTCATCAGAGCTCCCTAATTGGAAGTTCCAATTAGATTCAGTTTAACGTATATCCAGGCACTAGGACGCCTCAGCCACTACTGAAACAATGAAAGGTTTTCTATGAAAAAGAAAAAGAAAAAGTTAATAATAATTCTGAGTGGAGAAGTAGTGCTCAACACTAGCCAGACCACCTGCTCCAAGTAATCAAGCTAGGACATGGGTTTAATTGGATTAAAACTCTAATTACCTGACACGTGAGGTCTAATAAAGAAAACACAAGAAAATTAAAGCTGGGGTCTTTGTAGAGAAGATTGGTTTCAATTTTCGTTTATTTATTTCTTATTGATCATTAGTTGTGCATTTTGGAGATTTTTTAAGGGTGCCACTTTGGTAGGCGATGTGTCAACGTGATCTACAAAAGTCACATTTATTTTAGTATGTGATCTGTATATATATATATATATATATATATATATATACACACACCACACACACACACATAATATATATATTATATATACTACACACACAACACACACACACACACAATCACACACATATATATATATATATATATATACAATATATAATATATATAAGGTTTGTAAAATAAAGTATCGATATTTTTTGTACTTTTTGACGACAGCCTTGTATTCTGAAAAAAAATAACGTTCATTGTTCATTTCTAATCTTTGTAAATACAGCTTCAAACTCGATATTTTTATGACACACCTGGCAAATATATATATCTATATATATATAAATATATATATATAATATACATATATATATATATATATATATATATATGTGTGTGTGTGTGTGTGTGTGTGTGTGTGTGTGTGAATAAGTATAAAGTTTTTGAAAAAAACAAAAAAACTTAATATATCAAAGATTGGCATTTAGAAAGCTGACTCTAAAGCGTTTTGGTTTTAATTAAACCATCAACAGGACTCAACTTCGTTAATAATCATAAATCTCATGAAACAAAAATCGTGGAAACAAGCAAAAGTTTGTGAGCGTTTGTTTATGATGCTAAAAAGGCTTCTCTCGAAAGAAAAATGTAAAACGAAACGCTACGCAGTGATAGCGTTCCCATGCAAATAGTGATGAACGAAACACTAATCCAGAAATCGTTGGTTCTAGAAAAATGTTATAATATTCTCAATAAATATTTTTGCTGTGTTTAATAATTCATGGAAAGTGCGAAAATATTGTTATATGAATTCAAAATTTCTGGACAGAATGGATACAGTTCCACATTAGGCAGCAGTTTCGGTCATTATTCCTTGCACGTCTGTATCCGAAGTTTCATGTATTTCTTTTCATATGTGCCCTTTGTTTTTCAAAATGGACAGGATAATAAAGAAAGAAAATGGATATAAAATCCGACAATGGGAATAAGTATAAATTTTTTGAAAAAACAAGAAAAATATGTCAAAAATTGATATTTATAAGGCCGACGCCAAAGCGTTTCGGTTTTAATTAAACATCATATATATATATATATATATATATATATATATATATATGTGTGTGTGTGTGTGTGTGTGTGACACAAGAACATTTCTTAAGCGGAGTCTAACAAGAACAAGTTTGAATTCAGAGTTTTCCATCTAGACTGATTGTTTGATGGTTAAAAAGCCAAGTCTGTCTGATATCATACATTTCCCAAGAGTATTAGCGCTCGTCCAGGATTTGAACTCGTCACGTCTTGTCCATTTCCTTCGACGGTAACCACTATCCCACGCGCCCCCATTAAATATAGGAGGGTAATCCCAAAGGTAAGGTCGCTAAAATATTTAGAAATCACAGAATCGTTTATTGTGTATTGTCAATGATATTTACATCATTTTAAACTTTGAACATGTATCTATTTTTCTACATAATCGCCATTTCAGTCAATGCACTTTTGTAGGCACTGTAGCAGTTTTTGTATGCCCGTGTCATACCCATTTTTTTACGGAAACATTAATGAAACATGAGACATTAATTGTCAGTACTCAAACCAAGTATCAAGAAAAAAGAAAAAAAACATGTGAAACCAAGAAGCTGAAAGAATCGAACCCGCTATCAATATTCTGCTAATTTAACTTCCTTACCATTACACCATTGCAAAAATAGTTTGTTTTTTGCTCAGAACTGAGACTAAAGCATCAGTTAAAATTTTGCAAATCAGAAATCATTAATTTGTCTAACTTTAACACAATCAACACCTGGAAAAACTTTCAGAAAAATTGAACGGGGTGGGTGACAATTTTACTTTTTCTGTATGAATTTGACATGGAATTATCCGTATGCAAATTGAAATAGAAGATAGGAAAGAAAGAAAGAAGAAAGGGAAAAGAAAAGGGGAAATAAGAAAGTAAATAAAAAAGATAAGAAACGGGAGAGGGAAAAGAAGAGAGATGAGAGGGGCGGGTAAGAGAGACAGAAAATTGTTAGGAACACCTTACAAAATAGACTTAAAACAAATATAGAGTTACTTCCCTTTGATTTGACAAAGCGTTTGTTTACATTTGAGTTCAGAGATCATGGTTAAGCTCGCTTGAAAGTAGAAGCATTTTCTACTCTGAGTTTTAATAAATCCTTTGTTAATTTCATAACAAACCTGGTCTCGCATTATCTTTCCTATCCTCCATATAATTTAGCTGTATGTTAAAAACATAATAGAAACAAAGAAGATACGTATAAGATATAATAATAAGAAGAGGTGTGTGACAGAGGAAAGGCTAGATAACAAGTTGTAGGCGGGTTTAATTGATGAACGGAAGAAGAATTTTTTCCTTAATTTTATCCTGAATTTGATAAACATTTTTGGTAGTTTTAATTATTTTGTCATCAATGGATAATGGCCGCTTGGCGAAACCAACATGGCGCAGATGTGAGTGAAGAAAAAAAAGATAAATGATTAATGGGTTTGCTTAATTTGAAAAACAGGAATGACAACAATCAAATAATTAGAAATTAAAGAAATAGGCAATTCATTATAACGAAAGGAACTCTCTGTTTTCGATTTGGCGTGAAGGTAGGATTCCTAGATTGTAATTATCTATGTCATACCAGCTCACCACCATGTCGCTGAAGAAGCGTTGAACCTCGTCGTCATTGCAAATTCTCTACACCATATGTGGACGTTTTTAACACCCGTCCATGACTCGCCAAACACTTCTGTAAATTGTGTAAATTGTGTATGAATCTAAATCGATTTCATGCCTTTAAAGAAGAGAAAAGATAGAGGTCAGCACGCGGAAGCCATAACGCTAATCTGTTTTAAATTGAACATAATAAAAAGATGAAAAGAACGAGAAAAAAGAAAGAGTTAAATCAGTATGAGCATCCCATTATGGTGTAATGGTTAGCACGCTAGTCTTGCAGATCCATTACTACTGAATAGCCCTTAAAATCTATCGGCTGGTTATCTCAAGCACTAGTACCGATATGATTGTCTCGACCCTATTGCCCTTATGGCAAACCCCCATATTTTTTAATCATATATGTGCAGACTGGGCTCTTTAACCTTGATTAGGCAACCAGTCTAGGAGAAGGAAAACTCTGAATTCAAACATGTTGAACTCCGCTTAAAAAATTGACCTTGTGTCACATCCTACTCGTGCGGAGGGATTGGTAAATATATTTATGTGCTAGAAAGTTGTGGCTTAATGTCCTGGGTATGACGTTAAACGGTAGCTGATGGTAAAGTTCGAATTCTAGAACTCTGTGTAGTGTGGAATATGCCTTCATCACCATTACTCCCAAGTCCACTCCCACTCGGAGTGGTAGTAACTGTTAAATACCCATCTCTCTCTCTCTCTCTCTCTTTTCTCTCTCTCTGTAATTTTTCATTGTCCCCCTCTCTTTAATTTCTTCTTCTTTCTCTCTCTCCCCTCTCTTTCTCTCTCTCTCCCAGTAACTTCTCTCTCTCTCTCTCATCTCTCTCTCTCTCTCTCTCTCTTCTCTCTGTCTCTCTCTCTTTACTTCATCCTCTCGGTTTAAATAGATAAAAAATGAGTTTTACAGAAATACAATGTAAAGAAAAATTGATAACTATTTGTTAGGTTATTTCCTAGTTGAGTAACATGATATTACAGGGTGACCCAGAAAAACAGAATCCAAATTATTTATTTATTTTACCATTAAACTAACCCTAAATCCTAACCCTAACCCTAACCCAGCCAGGGTTCAAGAGAGAGAGAGAGAGAGAGAGAGAGAGAGAGAGAGAGAGAGAGAGAGAGAGAGAGAGAGGGAGAATCATTGATATAAGTTTTCTTTATATTCTTCCTTAATCTCGACTTAACCGATCTGTCTTTGGCTCTCATTAACTTAATTCGTTCGATCCAAGTACCAGCCGCTTCAAGCCCAAAACGCCTAGCCATAACTAGCTTCTACCATTCCCAACTCCCAACTAACTCCTGCCTCTTTTTCAGAACATCCCCAAAATCTCCGCACGTATTTATCCAATTTAATTTCCCCGATTACTCCCAGGCCACCTAGTTTCCTAGATAAAAAGAAGCCAATTCCTCCCAGACACCATCAAGTCTGATATTTTGGCGAAATTGTTTATAAAGAAAACATAGGATCTGGTTTTGTTTATTTCTAGCCAGTAATGGGAAATTAATTATCTCTTTTTCTCATTATCATGTTTTAACCTATCCTTGGATATCATTTTTCCTTCAGGCTTTGATACACCTGCTTATCTCTTTAACCCGAATACATTACAATATCCTACCCGGGGAAAACGGGTTGGGTAAATACCTACCCAGAAAATTCATAAGCCTCGAATAATGTAATCTTTAAACTTATGAGAGATGGTATTGGGTGAATACAGTACTTATACCAATACCCAACTTTCTCTCGTTGTGCCATTTTGATATTTAAAAAAAGTTGAAAATCGACATACCCACAAAAAGACAAGGTACGAACACTTACCTCCTATAGCACAAACCATTCAAGTAAGACAATCAAGACATGCTAGATACTGCTGAAAAAGTAAGAGCAAATTCAGAAGGGACTATCTTCTATGGACCTTACTCATGGACACACTAGTGTTTGTCAACCAGTAAGACCTTACATCGATCAGCTCTGTGCGGACACTGGACATTATCTCGATATAGTTTATTTTGGTATGAGTCCGACAGTATATATATTTGCTAACCCCACTGACCGAATAGGATGTGATACAAGGTATATTTTTTAAGAGGAGTTTAAATTAAGTTTTTCTTCTAAACTTGTTACCAAACTGTAAGGTTAAATAACCAACTCTTCCCTACTATTTAGCCATAGCTGGAGGGATGATAATTGGATTCATGCATTTCCCAAACGTATTAGCGCTATGTTAAATGCAAACAGCATTGTCTAGAATTTGAACTCGTCTCACCATGTCCATTTTCTGAACGCCCGCCTAACTCCTATCACACTAAAGTGAACAAAGTGCTAAGTACTTCTAGAAAAGTAAGTATGAATTCATATTTAACGTTCTTTTGTGGACACCTACACATGGACACACTTACATTGATCAGGTCTGTATGAATACTGGATGCCACGTGGAAGACTTGTCAGGAGTGATGACCAATAGGTATGAGTGGTGAGAGTAACTCATGCAAATCTGACTTAATGATTATGTGGTTTTAAGTGTCTAATAATAAGCATTTGTAAATATTTATAGTTTAAACACTCTAAGGAATTATTCTTAGTTCTAGAATATAATTAATATTAAGTAATTCATAGTTCTAAAATATAAGTAATATTAAATAATTCTTAGTGCTAAAATATAAGTAAATATTAAGTAATTCTTCGTGCTAATATTAAATAATTCTTAGTTCGTAATATTTAATAATTAACTATTTTATAGTAGTATATAAGTTAATATTAGATATTCTTAGTTCTAAAATAAGCTAGTGCTAAAAATATAAGTAATATTAAAATAAAGTTCTAAAATATAAGAATTTAAGTAATTCTTAGTTCTAAATATAAAGTAATATTAAATAATTCTTAGTTCTAAAATATAGTAATATTAGATAATTCTTAGTTTCTAAAATATAAGTCATATTAAATAATTCTAGTTCTAAAATATAAGTAATATTAAATAATTCTTAGTTCTAAAATATAAAGTAATATTAAATAATTCTTCGTGCTAAAATATAAGTAATATTAAATAAATTCTTAGTTCTAAAAATAATAAAGTAAATATTAAATAATTCTTAGTTCTAAAATTAAGTAATATTAAATAATTCTTAGCTTCTATAATAATAAAATATTAAATTAAGTATTCTTAGTTCTAAATGCATAATCATTCTATAGTTCTAAAATGCCACATATATGTTTCGAGTATTCTTTATAAATGCTAATAAATTTTTCTAAGTAATTATGATTTCAAGTAATTATTTCTATTTCTAGGGAGAATCGAAATAGCAAAGATTTGCTAATTTAGTTTCAAAGTATTACACTACGTAACTTTTAACTTCTATTCTAAAACTATTTCTTAATTCCAAAATTTCATTGGCCTTTATTTTATTTTTGATAAAATAGGTCGACTGAAATCAAAAATGGATTTTCTGACGATGTTAATTTTCTAATGCCTAAAGATTATTTTATATTCGGTTTAATACTGAAGTAGGTTGATTCGACACTCTTTTCATTTTTATCTTTCAAGTGCTTTTACTCAAATTATTACCTTATGAGTACATATAAAGATTATCCATGACTCCATGTTGTTGTTTGTTAATAATAATAATAATAATAATAATAATAATAATAATAATAATAATAATCGACAAGAATAGAACTTGTCATCTCGTGAATATGCTGTCCCAGCCGACCACCGAGTGAAAATGAAAGAAAGCGAAAAGATAAACAAAATACTTGGATTTTGCCAGAGAACTGAGAAAACTGTGGAACATTAAGGTGAAGGTCGTACCAATTGTAATCGGTGCCCTTGGAACGGTCCCCAAACGGTCTGGAAATCAGAGGAAGAATCGAGACCATCCATACTACAGCACTGTTAAGATCGGCTTGAATACTCAGAAGAGACCTGGAGACCTGATGAGACTAGCTGTCACTCAGCTTCCAGTGAAACATAAGCTACGACAGGTGTGAAAACCTCTATGATAATAAAGAATATATCAGAAGAACAAATATCTGGGCCGTCCCCATTATAAGATACTCTGGACCATTCTTAAAATGGATCAAATTAAAAAAAAATGAATGATGATGCACAAGGTATAACACCGAGAGATGATAGAGGCACACGATATGTATCAAGAAAATGGCTGTTCGCCAACATTGAGGATTGTGAAACTGTCACAATACAAGGACTCGAAGAATACACAAACATTGATTAACAAAAAAGAAAAAAAAAAGAAAAGAGAACATATCAACTAGTAGATTTTGCAGTCCCAGCAGATTACAATAAAAGAAAACAAAAAGATGGACAAATACCTGGACTTACCAGAAAATTGAAAAAACAAAAAATGACTGCAGCATTGTTAAGATCGGCTAAAATACACAAAAGAGTCCTGAAAAATCGAGGAGACTTGTTGTCACTCAGTCTCCACTGAAAGACCACAAGCTGATACTGATAATAATTAATTCCAAGTCCTGAAGTCGACTTTACATTAAGCTTACTATAGGAATAATTAAAAGCATTTTCTTAAAATGGGACACAATGTATTTGGATATAACAAATATGCCTTTCAACCCCTGAGGAGAAGAAAAACCTATAATCCCTAATACTTTCAAATTTATAAAAGTATCTTCAGTGGTATGTATAGCATGTAATGAATTAAATTACTTAAGCCTACAATTAACCGATATATATATATATATATATAATATATATATTATATATATATATATATGTGTGTGTGTGTGTGTGTGTGTGTGTTGTGTGTGTGTTTTTGAAGAGTGGATGACTTAACGGAGAAGATAAAATATCGAGCTAGTCATAATTTTGACTTCCGAGAAAAAGAATTGAATAAATCGGATATATATGTATATATATATATATATATATATATATATATATATATATATATATATGTATGTATGTATGTATGTATGTATGTATGTGTGTGTGTGTGTGTGTGTGTGTGTGTGTGTGTGTGTGTGATTTGGAAACTCAGAAATGACTTAATAATAATAAGTTGATATTATATATTCATCAGTGCATTGATACGGAGCAGCATTTGTATTCACCCCCTCATCATTGGATTTCTCGAGATCAAAATGCAGGTAGATACTCTATTGTAAAAAACAAAATGATTGTAAACATGCTAGATAGATGGATTGAATGTTACAAGTATGCTTTTCGATCTCACCAGTGGAATAGGGATGGCTAGAACCTGGCTAAAGGACTTTGAAATTAATGTTAACAAAATCACTCGCGACATGTATAGTAAGTTAATCTTATTATAATGGAGATTGTGGGTTTGTTTGTCTGTAACCGAAACTATATTACTATACAAGTCACAATTCCCTTTGTTATTTACACCCCATTTACCATGATTTTATTTTTTATTTATACCTCAATTATTAATAAAATTGTTTTACAATACTTATAACGTTGACCATAACTACATACTAATAACATGCAATTGTATTTATATATACAACAAAATAGAGGTTTACAGTATGAATGGGAAGGCTTATTTGCATATTGATCTTACAAATTTGATTTTAATAAATATATGCTTAGTATTATTGATTTCTAATTTTTTGGTTTTATCTTAATGAATATGAGCAAAAATCTCTTCAATAAATCTTAAAAGAAATCCCTTAACAAGAAGAAATAACTAATATTATTCTTTACTTCCTATTTTAACTAAACAGTTAAATTAGGAAAATTTACCAATGAAAGACGGGAGTAACAGAAAATGATGGAAGAGTTAGTTTCAAAGTTGTTCTATTTTTCAATCATACCCCCTCTGTTCCAAATCTTTTTATCTGCATTCTTATTCAGTTTAATTAGCCTTTAAAATTTAATATGATATTTTATTATATGAAAACTTAAGTACTTGCACCCGGAGAGTGCATATATTTGCTAGTATATATATATATATATATATATATATATATATAAAAAATTATATTATCTTCTAAATTTCGAACCTCACCACTAGATCCAGTTTAGTGTCATATCTAGGACATCGGATGCCATCTTGAGGACTTTACCAAAAATGTAGACTGATCGTATACGCGATATTTTATTCTTTTTTTCTTTGTTTTCTTCTTTAGTAATATTATTGTCATTTTTATTACATTCTGCTGATATTAAGTGATCAACCATGTTAATCGCACACCAGGCGCATCATATTCATATCATGATTTGGCACAACAAAATTACATATGCAAATTTCTAAAGTCATGTACATAAAACATTTAAAATCACCCCTACACATAGAGATTTCAAAAAGAAAATCTTTTTTATGCAATAAGATCGTAATATATTGGAGATACGTGAGTTTCAACGGAATTTTGTTCTTAAATAAATCAATTTAAAGAAAATAAAATTCATGTGAGGTATGATGGAGTTTTTGGAGAAATTGAATTAATTTTTTAAATTTATTCATGTTTATTGTTTAATTCCATCCTTAAGCAACACGGGTTGTCATCTTCAGCCAACACACGCACACACACACACACACACACACACACACACAGACACACACGTATATATATATATATATATATATATATATATATATATATATATATATATATATATATATAATAAAAATGAAAATAAATCCGACAGTATATAAGTATAGATTTATGAAAAAAATATTCAGAGGATGTGTATATTTATGAATGAATAGACAGGGATAATTGTTGTGTCTAGTCACACTGAGGAGGTGTGAAACGCCGAAACACGTGTTTATGGATGATCTATCTATCTATCTATCTATCTATCTCTCTCTCTCTCTATATATATATATATTGTGTGTAAAATTTTACACAATTTCTGTCATTTTCAAAGGAACCGTTTCGTCTTACCTGATGAATGCTTTCAGCAAGAAACCGCTGGTTGTAATGCCGTTCCCGTAATTAAATAAATAAAAGCAAAAACTTTTATTTGTTTTGATTTCTCATTGAACTATCAACGCTCTATCACAGATATTGAGCACTCTTCTAATAACACTGTACGTTGGATTACTATTACTTTTTCTAGTATACTAGTGCCAACCATACACATTAATATATATATATATATATATATATATATATATATATATATATATATATATATACGCCTCCTCAGTGTGACTAGATACAACATCTATCCCTGGCTAGGAGCGAACTCCGACTGACTATTTGCCAGCCTGATTTCTCAACCTCGTGTGTGTGTGTGTGTGTGTGTGTGTGTGTGTGTGTGTGTGTGTGTGTGTGTGTGTGTGTGAGTGAGTGAGTGTTTGTGTGTGTGTGTGTGTGTGTGTGTGTGTGTGTGTTCATTGCCATTGCGTTATAAAGCAACATCTTATTCAATGAACACGCGTGTAAATCGGCTGCAATTAATCGGTGCCTCGATTAATTCAGTGGATTTAACCCTGAAGATCCTTATGGTGAAACTCGAGTAGGTTTCTATTGTATCCATTTCTTTAATATATATATATACATGACAGAGATAGAAAGGAGAATGGGAGTAGTGCATATAAGACAAAATGAAAACAAAAGTATGTCGATTTCTTATCACACAATTAAAATGAGAGAAAAGCAAGGCAAAGCAAAATGGACAATTCGCTTGTGAAATTCCGATGTATGAAGACAAAAGAATCAATGAAGTATGAAGCATTTCAAAGGATCACTCCAGTATGTGGCGCTTAATATGGCTGCTGCTGACCATTACTGAATCTATGGCGGATCGGCGGGGGGGGGCGTTATTAGCATCATTAGTTAGCGAAAGGAACCAGTCGTCAGAACCAAATGCTTAATTGCATATTCTTACAAGCTGGAGCAAGTTCGATCCTCAGTAATGTCTTCAAAACAAACTCTTGTCTAAAATCACCAGGCTTCGATGATGATGACTTTTATCATCCTTTTTATATATATATATATATGAACTCGTCAACCCGAGTTCAATTCCTGGACGAAGCTGTTGGTTTTTCACATGACGCTAATACCCTTGGGGAAAGGTATGAATACAATTCTCCCTCCAGCTATTGGTAAATAGCAGGGTAGACTGGACTCTTTAACCATGGCTAGGTAACCAGTCTAGGAGAAGGAAAACTCTGAATTCAATCCTGTTAAACTCCGCTATAAAAAATTGACCTTGTGTCGCATCCTGCTCATGCGGAGGGGTTGGTATATATATATATATATATATATATATATATATATATATATATAATAGCAGGGTAGATTGAGCTCTTTAACCATGGCTAGATAAACAATCTATGTAACGATATCTGTGTATTTATTTACCCAAGATCTTTACATGGACAAGATGTATATATATATATATATATAATACGCTCCCAATTTCGGTAGAGCACTCTATTTAGGAGGTATATAATTGCAGATTCACCGTATTCGGCTCAGCCAAATCTCACTTTGTTTACAAAGTTTGAGAACTCTAGGTGAAGGTCATTTCCGCTTAGAAATATAGCGATTAAATAGCCTGCTATACTTGGCGACTGACTGTGGATGTGTGGGTAAGAGGCTTGGCGAGCGTAAGTGACCCTGGAAATAGATTTAAAAATAAAAACGGAAGTTCCAGGTTTTGACCGAAAACGGATATGACGCCGGAACGAGAAACTAGTGGGAGTCAGACGTCGGTTCCGGTCCCTCCTATGGGTGTGGGATAGAAGTACACAACATGATACTTTGTTAAAAGATAGAATAATTTGACGATACTCTTTCTCTTTCTCTCTGTCTACCCTTCTCTCTGAAAAGAACCCACGAGCCTAGAAATAAATACACAGCCTCTTGGGACTATACAACTTGCGTGTATGTTGTTTCTGAACTAACAACTCTTACTACTTCTAACGGCGACTACTACTACAACTTGAGTTGGCCTATGCGACAAACACCGTTCTTGTACCGTGACCATCGTTATGCTACAGTATTTTCAAATTGACACCGACTCGTCTAGATGAAATCTATCATAAGACCGGAAGTATGGGGCACCTAGTGACACTCGAATTCTCTAGTACTAATCTAACAGTCTAACTTATTAATCATTCCACTGCGAATCTTATTATATACTTTATATCTTTATAGCAAACAAGATGCCTCCTTCTAAAATCCTGTGAAATCAGTATTTTTCAAGAACTAAAAAATTGCTTGAGTAGATGTAGGTCTTCTGTATGCCACACACACAAACACTCACACAAATACGTGGTGCGATGGGTAAATTGCCGTCTATATTACGCAAAAATCTATTAATAATAAACATTCGGTTATTTCCTATAAGTCTGAAATAAACAAAGGGGAATAACCTTTTACTTGACCTTGGCCAGTAGGGCGTGAAACATTTTTTAGTTTAATTCCGGCCACAAATTCAGAATGAGTGGACTCGAAAGTCTGTCTCGCCGAGATGTCGCTCCTCACCGTGCGGTTGAACCCTGGGCTGGGGTTGTTCAATAAAAGATTTTTAAACGTCTTGTTAATTTATTAAAACAAGAGATGATCAGCCAAATTCTAGCACATATATGATAAAAGGGTTGGGGCTTGCCATAAGGGCAATAGGTTGGGATAGGTACTAGGGCTAGACGTTAACCTAGCCAATTGATCGAAGCGGCCTCTGCGACCACCCCGTCTAGCCTAAGTAAGTTGAGTGCGAGCATGTCTTGGATTGCTCATCCACTAGAATTCCGTCCTTAAGAATCACGGGTTGCCACTCGCAGCAATTAGTGGCCCCCATTGGGGGGTCTTACAGAGGTGCAGTCGGTGTATTCTACAGCCACAGCCGACAAGGCGGGTACATTTCAAGTGGATAAACATGGCTGATGATGAGAGGAGGTTATTTACATCAATTTATCATGTAAGCTGAATGGCATGATTGGGGATGCAAATGCGCATGTTGACTGACTGATAAGAGGCGGGAAATAGAGAGATAGTAGAAGTGAAGTAGAGGACAAACACGGAAGAACGAGGAGGAGAGGAGGTGGAGGAGGGGAGTAAAAGGAGAACGAGAAAAGAGGAGGAGGAGGGGGGAAGGAGGAGGGGAGGAGGAGGGGATCTAAAAGAGAGAAACTGGGAATGGAAGTAATTTCAAAATAAGAAAATAAGAAATAAAGAAATAAGAAAACAAAAACAGAAAATAAATGGATTAACGACAAGCATGGAAGAAGAAAGAAAAGAAAGAAAGAAAGAAAGAAAGAAGAAAAAGAAAGATAGAAAAAATTGAAACCAAGAAAAAAATAAAGAAATGATGAAAGAAGAAAGAAAGAAAGAAATTGAGAATCAAAGACAGAATGAAAGAAACAACGAAAAGTAAAGAAAGAAAGAAATGGAAAAGAAAAGTAAACCAAAGAAAAAAAGAAAGAAAAGAAAGAAAAAAACAAAACAAAAAAGAAGAAAAAGAAAAGAAATAAAGAAAAAAAAGAAAAATACATAGAAACAAAAAAATTAAGGAAACAAAGATATTCAAATAGGCAAAAGAAACAAAGAGATAAATTGAAATAAAGGAAAGGAACAGAAAAGAAATAAACAAGCAAAGAAAGAAAGAAATAAAGAAGAAGAAAAGAAAAAGAAAGAAAGAAAGAAGAAGAAAAGAAAAGAAAGAAAGAAAAGTAAAACTAAACAAACAAAAGAACAAAGAAACAAAAAAGAAAAAAACAAAATAATGAAATACTAAATACAAAGATTAAATTAGATAAATAGCCAGATATTAATGACATATAATATATATATATATATATATATATATTATATATATATATATGTATATGATATATGATATATATATATATGAATAGATTTTTGGTACAGGATAACTTATATAATACTAAAATTGGAGGAATCATATTTATGTAGGGAGGTAATATGTTATTATAAAATAATATAGAATAAGGGAATACGATATATATAATATAATATATATATATATATTATATATATATATATATATATATATATATATATATATATATATAAGATAAATCTAATGAGTATAATTTATGTTTCTTTGCTCCATTACAAATGAGCTAGTTAAAACTAGAGCTAAATTTATATACCAAACTTGTTGGTAATCCTCGCGGTGAGAAAAAAACCAGCAATATAGTTTGATTGGAAAAATATACTACCAAATTAACCGGGGAGAAAAATTTTTTGGAAAAAGAAAAGACCAAGAATGTCGTACCAACAAAAATAATTATTGGAACAGTATTTGGCAAATTGTACCAATAGATTACTATAGTGAGACAGACAGACAGACAGACAGAGAGATGAAGACAGAGGCAAACACACTGACATACGTCTGTCCTGTTCCTGGTGCTGTCCTGTCTGNGATAGAAAGAAAAAAAAGAATTGTATATATATATATATATATATATATTGTTGTTTGGCAACCTTCCTTCTATTAAAGACGATGGCGTAAAGTCCCCTTTTTTTTAATCTACAGCTACGTAAGTGGGTGAACAGACCAATTTTTGAATGGCAGTCTCTGGTACAGTGACTGCAAACAAAAGGTGATGCTTTCTGGGGATGCTGTTGTCTCTCTTTTCTTTTAACTCTCCTTTCTGCAGCGGCTTCTTTCCCCTCTTTTTCACCCCTTTTCATTCCTTATTTGACGAGAAGGCGCCATGTCGTACGGTCTTCTGCATAGGTCTCCCATGTGTTTATGTCGATGTGGCATATATATATATATAATATATATATATATATATATATATATGTGTGTGTGTGTGTGTGTGTTTAGTTGTAGAAAAAGTTTTATCCTGACCGCGGGTCCCCCAGATGAAGGTGTAATAGTAGCACCGAAACCGCGGTCGGGATATAACTTTTTCTACAACTATTATTGCTCTATATTTACAATATATTGAGCCCTATAGGATTAATTACTTACGCTATGTTTACATAGTAGTACCCATCAATGAATTATATATATATATATATATATATATATATATATATATATATAATGGAAAAGATGAGTTACCGGTGAATATGGTCACGGTGGTTGATGTGAAGTTCATAAAGGTAAGGCAGTGATATAACAAATAAAAAAGTGCTCAATACGTTAGTAGAGAAAATTTATTTTAATATAGATCCAAGTGATAACCTACTCGAGTTTCACAATGTTGAGAATCTTCAGGGTTAACTCCGCTGTGTAAATCAAGATGTTGGTTGATTGTAGACAATTATATATATGTGTCTTTTGCTATGAACGGTACATTATGCAACATCTTGATTTACACAGTGGAGTTGACCCTGATGATCCTCAACATGGTGAAACTCGAGTAGGTTATCACTTGGATTTATTATTAATATATATATATATATATAATATATATATATTCACCAACCCCTCCACACGAGCAGGATGTGACACAGGATCAATTTCTTAAGCGGAGTTTAACAGGTTTGAATTCAGAGTTTTCCTTCTTTTAGACTGGTTACCAATCAAGGTTAAAGAGCCCAATCCGCCCTACTATTTGCCCATAGCTGGAGAGAGAGAGAGAGAGAGAGAGAGAGAGAGAGAGAGAGAGAGAGAGTAGTTGGATTCATACCTTTCCCAAGGGTATTAGCGTTATGTGAAATGCAAACAGCTTCGCCCAGGAATTAAACTCTGGTCGACGAGTCCCCTCAGCTGATTTATATCTATCTATCCATATCTCTATTCCTTATCTATCTATCTATCTATCTATCTATCTAAGTCTATTCCTTATCTATCTATCTATCTATCTATCTATCTATCTCAGCTCATTCATATCTATTTATCCATCTCAGTCTGTTCATATTTATCTATCTATCCATCTCAGCCTGTTCATCTATCTATCTATCTATCTATTTATATCAGCTGATTCAGATCTATCTATCTATCTATCTATCTATCTAAGGCTGTTCATTATCTATCTCTTCATATATATACCGATTTTAGGCCGCCTCGACGACTTTACTTTTTTTACAAGCAGGACCATTGAAAAATTACACGAAAAAATCAAGAGGTGCTATTTGAGCAAAAAAAAATCGATTTGCCAATTTATTACGCAGAGATCTAATTGTTGCCTTTGCAATAATACAGTAGAATATAAAAGGATGAAGATTATATAGCGGCAAACAAGAAAGCATACCAACCTGAAAATCAGCATTCGGTTTCGTTTGTTTTATTTTACGGCATATCAACCTCGGTGGGTCATTTAATGCCGACAAAGTTTTGAAATAAATTAATTCTTAATGGATATTCAATTGTTTTATAAAGTCGTGTTTTTCTATTTAACCTCTAATGGGATCCTAACAGGTACTACCACTCCGGGTCAGAGTGGACCAGGGAGCAATGGTTAGGAAGGGATGCTACACATTCCCCAGACCTTCAGAATTGGACCATCACTATCAGATAGAGTTTGACGTCATATCCAGGACATGCAGACCCTCAGCTACCGCTTTCTAGCACTCATATGAGGAAAAGGGTTGGGGGCTTGCCATAAGGGCAATAAGGTTGGGACAATTAAATAGGGGCTAGGGCTTGACTGGGCCAGCATTCGGAATTCTGGATTATACCTGTATTCCAAAAATTATCTTATATATGGTCGGAAATATGCAACTGTCTCAGCCACTTCACAATCCTTATTATGCAAATCATGTCATGAGCAGCTCATCTTCCAGAATTCCGTCCTTCAGCATCACGGGTTGCTACCCACGGCCAACACGTTGCCCCATGGGGGTGGTCTTACCCTATTTTATTCTAAAACCCCAGCAGACAGGGCTGGTAGGATATGTTGGGTTACTGCCTCTAGAAGCAAAGTTGAATAATGTGACATAGTGACTCACTGACATTGGCATTTATTATTAGAGAAGACAACATTAATTTAAATAAAGATTTTCTTCAGTTGTAAAAAACAAAAGATAATAAATCTCTGTCAACGTTGTATTCCAATTTTATGCTTTTCGACCACAGCCTATTTATTATCAACATTAGAACTTGAATTAAAAAAAACTTTTATAAAAAAAGACATCCAATGACAATTACATCAACTCTAATTAATTCTGTTACAGATCGTACAAGGGAGAACACGGTGATATTGAGCGAGAATCATTGCAGGAGAGAGAGAGAGAGAGAGAGAGAGAGAGAGAGAGAGAGAGAGAGAGAGAGAGGGAGGGAGAGAGAGAGAGAGAGAGGGTTAGATAGATAGATAGAAAGAGAGAGAGAGAGTTAGATAGATAGATAGATATAGAGAGAGTTAGTTAGATAGATAGATAGATAGAGAGAGAGAGAGTTAGATAGATAAATAGATAGATAGAGAGAGAGTTAGATAGATAGATAGATAGATAGATAGAGAGAGAGAGAGAGAGGAGAGAGTTTAGATAGATAGAGAAAGAGATAGAGTTAGTTAGTTAGATAGAGATAGAGAGAGAGAGTTAGATAGATAGATAGAGAGAGAGAGAGAGAGATAGATAGATAGATAGATAGAGAGAGAGAGAGAGAGAGAGAGAGAGAGAGAGAGAGAGAGAGCATCTAATTCGGCTTTTAACAGCATAAAGAAAAAAAGAAGCTACGTTAAAATAGATGTAATGCTGAGAAGAAATATGAATTCACCTGCATCATCATCATCATCAACATCATCTCGCACTAGCAGCACGGATTCCCCAAACTCTCTCTCTCTCTCTCTCTCTCTCTCTCTCTCTCTCTCTCTCTCTCTTCTCTCTCTCTCTCTCCACCCGTCCCTATCGGTCATAATAATCGTTTGTAAACAATTATAGGTTCAAGTAATTATTCTTTATCTATTAATAATGGAGATTCGGTCTCTATTTGTCTGCAACAAAAACTACGTCACTGCTTACGTCACAATTACCAATATAGTCAATACATAGAACAATTAATATTAATGAAATAAATAAAAGCTGTTCCTTATAATTTAGCTTTTGAATCTTTTCCATTGTAATAAATAAACTATATATTATTGAAATAAATAAATTATATAAACTATGAAATTAATTAAAAATTCTATTACTTCAATTGGAAAAAATCATTTGCGAAATTTGTAATCAATTTTAAGAATTATTTTTTTACTTACTCTCACCCTTTTTTCAGTAACAAAAAGTTAATTAAAGTTTACAAATAAATAAATACTTAGCATTTTGTGTAAAATATTCAAAATAATTATTTAATTAATAAATAATAGATGCGCGCAACATTTTATTTGATGGAGACCAAACTAAGTTTAATTTCAAATTGTCTAATTCTTTTTACTCCTTTAATAGATTTGATGATTTTACTTACCGTATTTGACGGCATATAAGACGCACGGACATATAAGACGCACCTCCATTTCAGCAGGTCAGATTCAGGACGAAAAGTTTTTAGTGTATTTAAGCATATATTGTTAAAATATACACTCCTCTTATCCTTGATTATAACAATACCAGCAATAAAATAAGGATGCATGGAGTTTAGGGTGTTACATAATTGTTAGTACCCTAACACTTATTTACAGTAGTGTGGAAACCAAAATGGCTCTTATAAGTTCAGTCGGCGGCCTTGAAGGATTGAGTGACAAGGCTTGACCTCATCCTGGTCCTCCGTCCGGTGGATACAGTGAGAATAGGCGAAGACACTCTTCCGGTTTAGATTAGAAAGAGAGTTTTAGTTCAGTATCGGCCAAACCACGAAAGTGGTTAGTCGTGTTAAGTGCACGACCGACTCAATCTGTGCAGGTAGTCTGGTAGGGATTTCGGAATAGAATATGATCTAAAGCAAATCGAAGTCTTGTGTTATTATCTAAAAACTACCAATGACACAGGGCTTCTGATAAAGAGAAAGAGAATGGAAGATCAGACACGAAGTCCCCAAGACGAAGTCCAGACGCAAGAAGAAGAACGTAAGATACCAAAGATGAGCAGAAGAATAATAGAAGCAAAGAGAGTATACAACAAGGGTAGGTAAAAGTACTGAGCGTAAGCTGGGTTGGTGAACATCCTAGAGAAGATTAGCCTAGGTCTACAGGAGGTCTCAAACTTCACCTACGATGTATAAGACGCAGGGCAATTTTTTCAGCCAGCATTTCGGAAAAAAGTGAGTCCTATATGCCATTCAAATACGGTGTTATTGGATCCTTTCTGTCCACTAAGGACGATGGAGTAGTGTCCAAAAAAAAAAGAAGAATTATCTGCATCTGCGCAATTGACTCTGCAGGCCAATTCTTGAGTGACAGTTTTTGGTGCACTGAATGCATACAAACTGTGATGATTTCTGGGGCTGTTGGCTTTTCTCACTCTTTCTGGCTCTCTTTTCTATCGATGCTACTCTCCTCTCTGCATCACTCCCCTCCGTGCCTTGCTTAACGTTGAGGCGCCAGGCCGATCTATTTTTTGCATCTACCTCCCACGTGTTTGTGTCAATATGGCATATTCTCATAGCTCTCCTGCAGACATCTTTAAATCGTAGGCGTGGCCTACCAACCGATTGGGAGCCTTTTGCTAATTCACCATACAAAAGATCTTTTGGGATGCGTCCATTTTCCAGTGTAAGCCGACCAGTAAAAACCTACATCAATCAGATCCGTTCAGATTCTGGATATTTGTATAAGTACCGTACTGGCGTGTCCATGTGTTGGTGGCCACGGAAGAAAGTCAATTATGAGTTCATCCTTGCTTCTCCAGTAGTTTTCAGTATGTCTTATTTGTCTTACTCTGATGGTTTGTGTGATAGGAGGTAAATGGCCATTCAGCTGCTTTTTGTGGAATACTGTTTCCAGGATTTGTTCACGGCAGCACACTGCATCCTTGTGTAGTTCTTATTTAGCATTTTCTCAAAGCGTTTCATGGTGTCCAAGTGGTACAGCCATACAAACCAGTGATACGGTGACAACCTGGAAGAATTATCGTTTCATCAAATTTCTATATGATTAATTATATATCAATTGCAGTCTATGTGTATATTGACATCGCTTTCTGTAAATGAGATATTGCAACTAAGGTTTGGGAACTCGTCTATTTTTTTAAGAGGTTTGCTTTTTGATTTGGATATGTCTCCATCTTGTTGAAAGGGATTGAGGTGTAATATTTACAGTATTAATCGGTCAATAGCAATCCATGTTTTTCTTATGCGTATATTGATATCGCTTTCTGTCGATGAGATATTACTACCTAGATATAAAGTTTAACCATCCAGTGAAGAATTGTCTCCGCACGTAAAGATCTTTATTTCTGATTTGCTATGAGGTTATCTATGCAATACGACCAAAGTCTCGGACCAGAGTGGTGTGCTCTAAAAACAATTTTAAAAAACGATTGTCCAAAGTATGACAGTCTGCATCTGGTGGTGAGGCTCCAGTTCTGGAGATCTGGGGAACATGAAGTACCTTTCATTGCATTACTGTTGGAATATTTCGATATATAAGGTGTGCTACAATTCACCACCTAAATTTATAGATTGGGCGAGGTCACGTGGTTTATTCCTCCACTAATCAACAACCATAATGAGTGGCTGATTGACTATTTAATCACTGATACTGAACAGACGTCCATTTGCAATCATTGACGAAGGAACTTACAACCAAAGGATTCTTTACTAAGGATTTCCTCTGAACAAGCGCTCTTGCTTGAAGCCATAAAATCGTAACAATTACTCCTAGGTCAACTCTGACCCAAAGTGGTAGTACCTGTTAGGGTCCCATCTGTGGGTCAAATAGATATGTTTAAGAATTATTCATGTTCAATAGAACCGTGTACAATAAAGAAAAATACCTCTTTAGAAACTACAACACAAAAATGTAAATATGAAATTTACAATGAACAAGATTCCCTAACGTAAATATGAAATTTACAATGAACAAGATTCCTTAACCCCTTGGCATAACAACACAAAAATGTAAATATGAAATTTACAAGGAACAAGATTCCCTAACCCCTTAGCATAAAATAATTACAGACAGGTTGATATGAGGGCAAAATCAATAAGTCAGTCAACCAACTATTTTAGCGTTTCTTACCGACGACCGAAGAGATTGATTTGCATATTCAGTAATCGGTGCATCACCATCAGATTTAGTATAGTATCAAACCGAGTACACTCCCCTACATGAGATACATTTAGCGTATTCTAAGCCTCAGCGACAGGACTGACTAAATTGGTTCTGACATAAAAAAAACTAACACTACACGACTGGATACACAAATGTGAAGGACGCATGCGCGTACACACACACACACACACACACACACACACACACATATATATATATATATGTGTGTGTGTGTGTGTGTGTGTGTGTGTGTGAAGAGATGGAAGTGAATCCGACGGTATGTAGTACAGTGAGAAATCTGAAAAAACACGGGTTTAAATAAAATGAGTGGTAAGATTATTAGCCGACGCTGCAGTGTTTCGATCTGTTAAGTAGATCTTCTTCATGGCATTTGTTGATATAAGGAAAAGAAAAAACATTTATCACAGAATAACGAGAAAAACTGCGATAGTCCTTGTTTATCAATCTGTTCAAAATTTGAAGTTTGAAGAAGAAACGCTGGAAACGTAGACGGTTTGAAAAAAGACGTCAAATATTCTTTTTATAGTGTGTGTGTGTGTGTGTGTGTGTGTGTGTGTGTGTGTGTGTGTGTGCGTGCGTATGTATCGAAAAATGACATTGATCATTTTTAGGTGTTTTGTGTGTGTGTGTGTGGTTGCGCGTGAATATATATATATATATATATATATATATATATATACCAAGGTGGCTCAAAAAGTAATGGCATTTTGTTTAGGACAAGTATATTTAGCAATACTGGAACATGTATCATACATGAAAATGAAGCTGGTCATCTGTGGATCACATCCCTACTTCTCCACAAACCCCCATTCATGGGCCTCATAAAAGAGGGTTTGAGAGGCAAACATTATTCCAATGACAAGGAAGTGAAATCTGTGACGAAGTGGCTCAAAGAACATTCAACAGAATTTTATGGGGCAGGGATACATGCTCTCATTCGAAGGTGGAACATTGCTATTGAGAGAAACGGTGACTATGTGGTGAAGTAGGGATGTGATCCACAGAGGACCAGCTTCCTTTTTGATATATAATACATGTTCCTGTGTTGGTAATTATACCTGTCCTAAACAAAATGGCATTACTTTTTGACTCACCCTTGTACACACACACACACACACACACACACACACACACATATATATATATATATATATATATATATATATATATATATATAAGTAACGTTGACGGTCTGGCCTATTATTGGTATCAGCCGGACAACGAAGGAGTCTATCCCTTTTTGCTAGCGTTAGACTAGGGAGATTGTTTTTACTGAGGTGAAGCGCTATACCTACCGTCAGCTCTCCACTTTATTGCACATATCAGATTACCCAATCTGTGCTATGTATACGCTGAGTTGGCGAGGACCGGTACCGAACCCAGAACCTTGCGATTCCTTGGCAGGTGCACTACTTTAGCTTCTATATATCCTGTCTGAACTTCCCTGTAAATGTATGGTTGTTGGCCCACACTCATGGAGATCGCCCCCACCCACAATCAATGTATTGTTTTCCTTTTGTATCTACTAATTTGGCAGCAGACTTAACTCCGTAGCGATGGATTTATTATTATTATTATTATTATTTGACTCAGCATGACTCTTACATTCGATGTTTTTTTTTCAAAGAACTAAATATATAAATCGGTTGTTGGGTAAGTCTGACTTTGATTCGGCGTTTTTTTTTTTCGTTTTTTATCACCTCGAAAACGGAGAAATCCCAAATGAAGCCAAGTATTTAGCGGGAAAAAAGTTTTTTCAAAGTTGGTTAGCTGAAAAATATCTCATTTATTTATTTTTTATTTTTCTTTCTTTCTCTTTTTATCCCCTTTGCTATTGTTCCAAGTTATCTTTTTCTTCCTTTCTCTCTCTTTCACTTCCCCCCATTCTCTCTCTCTCTCTCTCTCTCTCTCTCTCTCTCTCTCTCTCTCTCTCTCTCTCTCTCTCTCTCAGAAGTCATGTATTATCCAGGTTTTGAAAAACAACACCTTTAGTTATTTCAAAAACATATTCATTGATAGTGATTGTCGCAATTAATTTTCTATCTCTCAATTTGAGCATTTATTATAATTATTCTCAATAACAGTGATTTGAAATCAACAAAGGTATATTAGGTATATATAGGATGGTGTGTAACTTCTGGGAACCCGGTAGATATATATAGGTTATTTCCTATAACTCCAACCTAAAAAAGGGGAACCACTGATTGACTGATAAATTATTTATTTATTCATTGATCTACAAGGAAAAAGAAGACGGGGTTAGGGTTAGGGTTTAGGGTATGGTTATGGTTAAGGTTAGGGTTAGGGTTTATGGTTAGGGTCTAAGGTTAGTTAAATGGGAAACTAATGGGTAGATTAATTAACAGATAACATTCAATCAGAGTGGTTCCCATTTTTTAGGTTGGAGATATAGGAAATAGCCTACACACACACACACACACACACACACACACACACATATATATATATATATATATATATATACAAGTTGTCAAAAAAGTATCGAGATTTTTGTACTTTTTGACACACCTTATATTCTGGAAAAAATAACTTTCCATCCATTCTTCATTTCTATATATGTAAATACAGCTTTAAACTTCGTACTTTTTGAGACACCATGTATTCTGAAAAATATTAATGAATGGAACGTTATTTTTTAGAATGCAAGGTGTGAAAAAAGTACAAAAAATCTCGATACTTTTTTTACACACCTTATATATATATATATATTCAGTCACAAAAAGGGTCTCGGTAGTTTAACACACAAAGAAACTCGTGCATCCCGTCTCTATAAAGAATCTTTGTTCTAAGTTACCTCTCTCTTTCCTCTCTCACTCTCTATTTCGCCATCTCTCTCTCTCTCTCTCTCTCTCTCTCTCTCTCTCTCTCTCTCTCTCTCTGTCACACACACACACACACACACACACACCATTTATATTATATATATATATATATATATATATATATATATATATATTCATGCCCCTCCTCTACCTACCGCAAAATTCTAACCGAAAATACACGCACACTGCATAAAGAAAAAAACAAACAAAAACTTCAAATAATCGAAGCTTTATATATCAAACAAACAAAAAACTACCTTAAACAAAATAAACTTTGAAGTAAGTCAACATGTTCTCAAATGCTTATAATTTCCCGCCTATCCCCCTTCCACTATTCCCCTCCCCTTCTCACAACTTGTGCCCCATCCCACAAAAAATCACTACTGCATCGTTCGTTCGAACCACTACCATTCCTACAACCTCCCCCTACCAATTGTTATTACCTCCCACTTCCAATTCCTTGCTACTACTCGTTCTCGTTAAAAACGAGACACGAAACCATACCATCGTTTCCTACCTGATGATGGCAAACTGTATTGCCGAAAGCGCTCGTATTGAAACCTTTGGTGGACTGTTACACCAGTTCCACCCTGACACCAAAAAGATGGCGCGAAAATTAGAAAGGATCAACTAAAAACTCGTCCGACAAGTGTTGTCTGTACAGTTCAACAAAACTTGTATAAAAGAAAAAATGCTGCCAAAATACACTTATATATATATATATATATATATATATATATATATATATATATATATATTCAGTCAGAAGAAAGGGTTTTTAACGCTTAAATAAAACAAAGATAAGCGCCTATCCCGCCTCTATGAAATGCATTAAATAAAATAAAAATATTTCTTTTCACATTTTGGCTTATTCATAAAATGTCGTTAAGAATTTCTACTATCACTAATTTTGTCTTGATAATCATATAACATTTCCTTATATGATAAGTATTTAACTTATTATATTATTAACTTATATACCATTATATATATTATATATACAAGCAAATTTGTCTGGCGTAGGGCAGTATTCCGGTAGGCCCTGCATATACCTTAGTCGATTCGTGACAGGCTCGCTACGCTCGCACCCTTGGCAGCTTTGTGAAGGGCTTGTTGCTCTAACAACCTTATCCTACAGTATTCCAAATATCGTTATATAATCTCATATATATTTACCAACCCTTCTGCACGGGTAGGATGTGATATATGATCATTTTCTAAAGCGGAGATTAACAGGTGTGAATTCAGAGTGGCGACCTGTGATGCTTAAGGACGGAATCCTGGTAGCTGAGCAGTCCATGACATGCAACCTCCACTTGGCCCTTAGGCTAGACGGTCGGTCGAGAGACCCATTCCGATCAATCGGCTGGTCCCTTCAAGCCCTAGCACTTATAATTGTCCCAACCCTATTGCCTTTATGGCAAGTTCTAACTCTTATCATCATATGGGTGCAAGAAGGCGGTGGCTGAGGGTCTTCATATCCTGGGTATGACGTTAGGCTCTATCTGATGGTGAGATTCCAGTTCTGGAAGTCTGCGGAATGTGGAGCACCCCATCATCACCATAGCTCCCAGGTCCACACAGACCCAGAGAGGTAGTACTTGTTAGGGTCCCCTCTACTGGCTAAATAGAAATACTGTGTGTTTAAAACAAACTGATTACCCATCAAGACTGAATGAAACAAAAACATCTTTGACATAAAATGACTCAATGGGTTGACATGCTGTAAAACCCAACCAACCAGCCAACCAACTAAGCAACCAACCAACCATCTAACCAACAAACCAACCAACCAGACAAAACCAACCAACCAACCAACCAACCAACCAATTAACCAACCGACTAACCAACTAACCAACCAACTGACCAACCAACTAACAAACCAAACAATTAACCAATTAACTAACCAACCAACTAACCAACTAACTAACCAACCAATTAACCAACCAACTAACGAACCCAACCAACTAACCAACCAACCAACCAACTAATCAACTAACCAGCCAACCAATCATCCAACCAACCAACAACCAACCAACCAACTAACCAACCAACTAACCAAGCACTTAACCAACCAACCAACTAACCAACCAACCAACTAACCAACCAACCAACTAACCAACCAATTAACGACGTAACCAATTATTCGCCTTTTACCTTAAAACATTTACCTATTACATATTTTCATATATCTTTCTACTAAATACCTATTAACTATTATATTATTACTGATTCGCATCATATAGTGCGTAATATATATTACGTATTATAATATTATATTATATTATAACCCTTACCTATCACAGATTACTTCTTATTTGGTTTCTTTTCCCCTTTTTCTAGTCATCTAAAACCTTTTATTCATCGGCCTTTACCTTTTACCCTTTTACTTTTTGTATTCATCCATTCACTGTAAAGAACTTTAAGATGTTTCTTGAGGCAGTTGCTATTAATGCATACTGCTCTAACCTTTGTATAAAGAGGAGGTCCAACAATAATGAATGAAACACGCATGTAAGAATTCTTTAGGTCTTAATGCAAAAATATGGGACCAACTCGTGTATAACCTCTTCTGTTGATGTCAACCTACGGCCATTTAAATGAGTCTGTAATCCCCTGAACAAGCGATAATCAGGAGGAGCAAGGTTAGGAAAATATGGAAGATGAATCAATTTTTACCGAGCTTCTCTAAGGGACCTTTTTAGTCAATTGAGCTGTGTGAGGACGGACATTATCGTGATGGAATATTAATCCATTTCTATTGGCTAAGGATTCTTTGTTTAATGTCATAGCAACCTCTGTGTGTTATTATAATGCCACTGACCTCTTTATTGTTTATAAAAGTCATGGGAATTTCTTCTGAGATAATAGTGTTGGCTGGATTAGGACCAGGTGGGTCATTCTCAGCAGATCCAAATTTCTTCCATTGCTACATGAAAAAAATAGGTTTAAATTTAGAAAGACAACCAACATAAAACACAAACATTTTAACACATGAAATCAAAAATTGACAAATTCTAAAAGAACCTGAGAATACAGAAACGCGAGAGAAGACATAAGGTCTATATCAGCTGCTTAAGTAACAAATATTCACAGAATAAAATAATGAAAATTTTCATATAATTTTCTCAAAATCAGTAGTTTTGGTTGAATTATAAAATCCTCAGAATGAAAACAAACAGAATTGTACTTTGTAGCTTAAAAAAAAAAAAAAAAAAAACTTTTATGGTTAAGTTTTGGAGTAGAAATTTTTTTTTTTAGACCCCCCCCCCAAACTTAAGGATTTGCACTTGATTGAGGCAGAGGACTCTACTTTCTCTGCATATCAACATTTGTTCTTTTGTCCATTTCCAATTTTGCCGTAAGATATATATCTTATGAATGCGTACAGGGTGGTTGTCAGTGATACACTATCTTTATCGCCGATTACGGGTTCTTGTGCATCATATCGGCTCCGATAGCAACCCCAACTTCAATCGGACATCTTAAAGTTGCCACCCTGCAAGCTACGTGCTGCTAGTCTTGACATTTTTGCTATAAATGAAACTAAAAAAACTCGACCTCTGATATCGAGAAACCACAGTCAGTGTGAGCCAATGAAAAAGCCCATTCCCCCTACAACTAATATATAATGGAATAATCTGTTCCCCCCGCTTTCAGTCTAATTTACCTTCCACGGATTCAGATTGCGGTAAGTTCACCCCCTTATATGAACTTAATTGATTTTATCTATTCCAACTTACCACCTTCTGTGATCTTACTATAACCTGATCAACAACCATTAAACAGTGAACCAGTTTTAACAGACATTATCGTGATGGAAGATTAACCTATTTCTGTTGATTAAGGATTCTTTATTTAATGGCATATCAACCTCCGTGTGTTATTTTAATGCCAAAGTCACCTTTCTAGAACTACTAGTGGAACTATTTAACCCATAGCTTGGTAATGAGAGGCTTTCTACCTTTCCCAAGGGTATTAGCCCGAAAGTGAACGTAATAGCATGACTGGCGTTTGAACTCTCTTACTATAATGTCACTGTTCAGTGCATTAGCCACTACGTCACGAGGATTCCTTCTTTTTGTTCAGTCTACAAAGTCCCGGGCTATATGCATTGATAGCAACTACCTCGAGTATGGTAAGATGTTTCTTGAGGCAGTTGCTATCAATGCATTCCATCCTAGCCTTTGTAGAAAGGGGAGAGTCAAACATCAATATGTCATATTTGGAGAGACATTAAATCATCCAGGAGATGAGGGGTGAGACTCCCCCAATGGGGCCACCTGTTGGCCGTGGGTGGCGACCCGTGATTCTTAAGGATAGAGCCCAGGTGGATGAGCAGTTCATGACATGCAATACTCCACTTTGGCCCTATCTTGGGCTAGACGGGCGGTCGGAGAGGCCCCTCCGATCAATCGGCTGGTCACGTCAAGCCCTAGCACCTATATGATTTTCCCTATTGCCCTTATGGCAAGCCCCAACCCGTTTTTATATCATATGGGTGCTAGAAGGCGGTGGCTGCGGGTCTACATGTCCTGGGAATTACGTTAAACTCTATCTGATGGTGAGGTTCCAGTTTTGGAGGTTTGGGGAATGTGGAGCACCCCTTCATCACTATTGCTCCCTGGTCCACTCTGATCCGGAGTGGTAGTACCTGTTAGGGTCCCATCTATGGGTTAAATAGAAAAATGTATTTATAAAAAATTGTATTATCCATTAAGAATTTTTTATTTCAAAACTTTATCGGCATTAAATGACCCACTGAGGTTGATATGCCGTAAAACAAAACCATTTAAATGAATCATATTTTGCCTGAGACTTTTAATTGTTACTGAAAGTTCTTTCTAAAAGTTTCGGTCGAAAGGGCTCTAAATTTTCCATTTTTTCTCTATCGGTTTCATTTATTACTACACTAGAAGCGGCTACCCGGCGTCGCCTGAGTAGAGGGGGATTTTTTAGATTAGTCCCGCAGATCCATTATTACTTAATCGTGAGTCGAATCCTCGTGGGATGCCCCATTTAAAAACCTATGTAAAAAAGATAGACCTTGCATTGATCCAGCCACTCTGAAAATAAATGTTAATGTCTACTATTAAAATATTAAATGAAAAAAAAAATTCCATTATGTTATCATTTTAATTTTAATTTTTTAATCCTTTTCACAAATATATATCAAATCTTCATTATTTTTGCTCAAAATCCAAGCCCTGGTAATATTTAATGTGTACATATATTTACTTTGTCGTTAATTGTTTTATTTTCGAAGTTTCCTCCGGACATACACATACTACCCTTTATATATGTATAGATTTACATAATAAAGTATGATCCCCTACATGAAAATAATCATTTCTATGTTATTGTACCATATATATATATATATATATATATATATATATATATTATATATATATATATGCATGTGTGTAAGTTAGAAAAATGAAAATGAATCCGACAGATATGTTTTTAAAAAGATAACTGGAAGAAAAATATGTGTTCTTTAGTATGGATGAAATTCATTGTGGTTATTTTTCAACATATGTTCTGATCAAAATTTGCTTACCCACACAGTATTCCATTTAGAATTATTTTGAATATAAAATTAAAATAAAACAATAGAAAATAAGATATCAAGCATCTGATATTGTTTCATTTTATTTTATATTCATTTTGAATAATTCTAAATAGAATATTTTGTGTGTAAGCAAATTTTGATCGAAACACATGTTCACAAATTACCATATAAATTTCATCCATACAACAAAATTGTTTTTCGTCAAACTATCTTATATATATATATATATATATATATATATATATATATATATATATATATATATATATATAATTATTTAGTTATCATTCCCACTTTGTTCCCTTTGTTCTCATGAAATAAGTCCATTAATACTTTTTCTTGTCTTTTGTTGAATGCATTTCGAGTTATGTCACGCGTCATGACATCTTCGCGTTGCGGATCGCGACTCGTTTTTCAAAAATATAACGCTGAACAAATACAGTTACACAACAAAAACATTTTTGTAAAGATTTTTTATCTCCTGTCATCTATAAAACATCTATCAATTTCTTCACCCCTTAATACATCCTGATGAAGGTTTAAAGAAACCGAAACGTTTAAGTGTCGATAAATAAATTCATCTGATTTTTGGAACACATGTTTTTTCAAATTTCTTAATATATATAGTCGTCCACAGATACCGTGTTTCGACGTATCACGTGTCCTCGGCGTGGCTAGATTTAACGGACTACCCCCGACCGGGATAGAAATCCGACAGATTTTTCAACAGTTACACTTCTTAACCACTGGGCCATCAGCCACCTGCAGGCAAGAGGTAGAATTTTAACTGATAACTACATACATAGATATATATGTTACAACAACTGGAGAACTCACATCTGTTTTATCGGAGAGCATTGCCCTTTTAAGCTTAATTCGTTTATTAGGCAAAGTTATAAGGTACATGCGAAAATTTCTTTTTAGACTATTTATTTGAATTTGAATTTGAAATTATTTTGCCCATTCGAAAGAAGAAACATTTAAAAAAACTTCTGATGATTAAAAAAAAAATGTTTACATTTTTGCACCGTTAAATCAATTGAAATTTAACGTAGCCAAAAACATGGTATGGCTAGAGGCTTTTTTTTAATTCTACAAAAAATCAATTAATAGTGCGATTTTTACGAAAATTTCCAGAATTGCTTACCTTTTGATGAAAATATGTCTGAAATAGTTTTTTTCCGAAAATATATTAGGGGAAATATTTTTTTACGAGGTCTACCCCCCCCCCTTTTTAAAATGAAAATGAAAAAATGATCCGACAAAAATCGATTTTTACTTTTTTCTATAAAGATAAGAGTCTGAATAATTATATCAGAAATTTTTATAAGTTTCAATGCCAGAGATTTTTTAGGAAATCGCCAGTAGAAAAGTTTTGGTGGAAAAAAGTTTTTTTTTTAGAAAGTTTTTAAAAGAAGTTGATATTCTATAAGAGAAGTGTCGAAAAATACACTGATGATATAGCATATTCATTTCTTGGATGCAAATTATTTTTGGTATTCAAATGTCTTCAACTGACCTTTATATATCTGTAGTAAGGACACCTGGCTAATTAGATTTTAATTTGGGAGGTATATGTGATGTCTGGGAGGAGTGTGTTTCAAATTAATCATTACTGCTCGGCCTTCTTATTTGTTTATTTAGTTGTTTATGCGTCACCCCAAATCTTCCGGTCTATATCAAAGTAGGGTCATTAGGTTTCACGATAAATACATTTGGTGCAAGTATACACACACATACAGACACAGACATACACAGACATAGACACAGACACTCACAGACACAGAAACACACACAGACACACACACA
>CM042154.1:100687166-100709666 GCA_023376005.1 Doryteuthis pealeii
TAACTTATTTTTTGTTCTAGTTAACCCATATAGGAGACCCTAACAGTTACTACCGCTCCTGGTTAGAGTGGACCTGGGAGTAATGAACTCAACACTCACCAGACCTCAAAAATTGGAACTTCATCATTGGATTCAGTTTAACTTCATACCCAGGACACTAAGACCCTCAGGCACTGATTTCTAGCACATATATGAAAAAACGGGCTGTTGGTTTACCATATGTGCACTAGCGTCGAGACAATCATACAGTTGCTAGGGCTTGACGTGATCAGCCGATTAATCGGAGGGGTCCCTCCAACCACCTGTCTAGCTTAAGTAATCCACTAGGATCCGTCCTTTAGCATCATGAGTCCACACCTATGGTCAACAGTTGGCCCCATAGAGGGGATTTTCTCCCCCTGTGGAGGTGCAGTCTGTATATTCTACAGCCCCAGCCGACAAATTCAAATTTCAACTCTAACCTGCTAATTAGAGAGGTTTGCTATTTATTGTTGAGATGTTTCCATCTCGATTAAAACATGATCTCCGTTTTATCCGAGTTCTCATAAAGGCTAATGCCTCTAGCTGCCTTCTCTAGGCTATGCAGCAGTGATTCGGCTTGGGCAGGTGTATTTGCGTGAAGTGCTAGATCATCTGCGTGGTCTGCGTCTGTAATATATTCTGTCGGATATCATCTGCTTCTTGAAAACCTTTTTCCTTCTAATGAGATTCGTTGTACGTAGTCTAGGTATATCATAGATATAAATGGTGCTTATTTATCTCCTTGTAGGACTCCAGTGACAATCTCAAAGAATACTGTGCCACCATCAGACGAAGACTACCATATACATAATATATTTTTCCGGTATTTTCTTAAGCGGGAATCTATCTATCTATCTATCTATCTAATTATTTTCTTATCTAGCGCCCTGTCGGCTGCGACTGTAAAATACGCCGATTGTACCTCTGCAGATGGGCAAGACTCCACCCCCCCCCCACACACACCAGTGTCACCACCTATTGGCCATGGGCGTGACCCGTGACGAAATCCTGGTGGCTGAACAGTGTATGATATGCAATAATCCAGTATGGGACTTACTTAGCCTAGACGGATGATCAGAGAGCCCCCCCTCTGATCAATTCGCTGGTCACATCAAACCCTAGCATGTATATGATTGTCCCGACTGTATTGCTCTTATGGCAACCTTCCAACCCTTTTTATCATATATGTACTAGAAGGGGGTGGCTAAGGGTTTTAGTGTTCCGGTTATGACGGTCCAGCACATTAGCCACTACGCCAAGGAGACCTCCAGTTGGTTAGAAACACTGAAATACCAAAAGATTAGTTACCCTTTAAGAGTAATATATTTTACGGTCTCTGTATATACAGGGTGTTCGGAGTATATACAGGGTTTTCTCCGTAGGTTGGACGTATTGACGCACACTACGCATCATTTAAAAACTTGGACCCTTCTCCATTCATATACGTGATGACAGATAGAATGGATGAATGGAACCCGCCTGAATCATTGAAGAGAATAACTTGTATCATGATGATCTGCGCCGGCCATCAAAATAAGGAGATTATGGTTCCTGAATACTGTAAAACAATCAGACAGGAACTAGAGAATTGCAATGTAGACTACGAGGCTGTGGCTAAAAGAAAGTAACATAACAGACGATCTGATTGCGTTCGTACAGCAGAATGCCTCGGAAATCTGCAGAAAAAAGTGTTGGAGGACCTTCAGATGCCTACGTGGAATTACTAAACACTGTAGTCAAGCCCTAGATAACAAGGGTAGCCAATGGTAGGCCATATGTATGGCAGCAGAATTAGGCCCCCTGCCACACCTCTGGGAAAAATCAAAAATGGTTGTCGGCGAATTTTTACGACTCCACCAGTCCCAATGTTTGGCCTCTGAACTCCCCAAATCTTAACCCCATGGATTATGTATGGGGCGCTGTTGAGAAAAACACCAATCGCCATGCCAGTACTACAAAAGCCCAGTTAATTGACAGAAGTAAGGTAGTTTGTGAGAACCTTCCCAGGAAAACTGTAGCATCAGCTAGCTTCAGGTTCCGGAGCAGGATTGAGGCTGTGATCGACGCTAATGGTGGTTATTTTGAGTGAAACTTGTTGACAGTTGTGTAATTTCCGTGGCTGTTGAATTTCTTTACAATCCATTAAATTTTGTGGTTACCAAGTAATAACATTTTTTTTAGAATTGTTTGACAACAGCAACAAATTTAAAGAAAAAGTAAAAGGAAAAAAGTCTGTCTTTTAGCGAAAATGTTCATATTGCTCAAAAGCATTTTGGTCGTTGTTGAAAGGCCTAAAAAGAAGTATGGAAAGAAGGAAAGAAAAATGAAGATAAACAAAAGAACGAAGAATAGAAAGTAAAGATGGAAGGAAGGAAAAGAAAGGATAAAAGGAAAATAAACAAAGGAAAGAGGAATAAAAAGAACAAATGTTACATAACTCATAAGCAGCTTATGAATTGTGTACGTACTGTTGTTAGATAAATTTTGAATCAGAGTTCGTTAGATTCAAAATCGGAGGGAGTTAAGTGGAACCGTTAGGGTTATGATTGATTAGTGATGACCCTGACTTAACCCTTCGGAAGCGCGCTAGTAAGGTATGAGTTTTAGTTGCGACGAGATTTTCGCTGAGTGCAGACATTGTTGTCAGGTCTCAAGATGTCACATCTCACCGCCACGGTTTGTGGGCTGGGTTGTTTTAAATAAAAGACTTAAACAAGTCTTGTTAATTGATTAATTAAAACAAGAGATGACCAACCGAACAAGAAAGAAGAAACAGTTCCACTGAATCAGTAAGCAAAAGAGTTAACAAGGAAGAACTTCTGATCTATCATCCTATCTCTAATCGGTCTGTGTCTCTATCGCCATAAACTTCTTCAGCATAAAATGACCCAACAGGGGTTGACATGCCAACCAATCGACTAATAAAACAAACCAACTTTTTATTATGTTGTCCCATGTTGTCAAAAGCCAGTGTTGGTTGTATGGTCATAGTGGTTGTATCTTATGAACAGTATAAATGGTTATTGTTATTATAAAAAATAAATATTCCATAACAGATAAGAAATGTATTAAATTCATTGTTAATATCTATACATATATAAAGGGCAGTTGTGTATATATGTATGTCCGGGGGAAACTTCGAAAATAAAATAATTAATGACAAAGTAAATATATATATATATACATTCACTATCACCAGGGCTTGGTTTTTGAGCCAAAATAATGAAGATTTTTATTTATATTTGGGAAGATGTTTAAAAATTAAAATTTGCATAGTAACAGAAGGTAATTGAAATATGATGTTGATAGATTGAATTAATCGCCTCATTTATATTGGGTTTTTTTTTCAATTGTAAATTATTGAATTAAAATTTCTTATTATATTGTTATATATTTACGCGGGGATTTTATGGGGCATCCAGTGAGGATCTAACTTATGATATGTAATAATGGATCTGCGAGACTAATTTTAAAAAATCCCCCCTCTACCCAGGCGACGCGGGGTAGCCATTTCTTATGAGTTGAATATTGTTATGGAAAATGTTTAGTTCGGTTTGGTTTGTTTAATGACATATCAACCCTGTGGGTTATTTAATGCCAGAACTGTTTGTGTATGAGATCAAAGTAAGTACTCAAGTTTCCTTTATAGCAAAGGGGTATATAACACAAAAAGGAAGGAAGAAGGAAGGATAAAAGGAATATAAATAAAAAATAAAGAAGGAAGTAAACTCGGCTGAAATATGATTAAATAACAAAAAGCTGTCAACGGATAAACAAAACCATTAAACAGAACGCTTTTTGATGGTTATGTACAGAATATATACATTTATTTTACAAAGGGGCGAGGTAATTTCTTTGTCAGTTGATTGGCGATCTACAGCTGGTTTTTGGCTAAATTATCAATTTTGTACCGAGTGGCAAGACATCAGAGTGTATCGGTAAAGTTGTGGCAAGGGCACCGAGCTATGGTGAGCTCCCTGGTTTTGGGGTGTCTGACTCCGGCGGACGTTCTCCACCTCTCTCTTCTTATCCTTCTTCTCAGTCTCTATGACTCCGGCTGGTGGTCTGTTATTCATAGGATCCAGACCTCCCCACCCCTAACATATGTCTCTGATTGGCCAGCTACTCGATAACATTGCCTACCTGTCTAAATGGCCTTGTGTCAGCCTTAATTGTAGTTTTCCATTGGTTTTTTCCAAGTGCTACAACTCAAGGCCAACCATTGTTTCATTTATTTAAGTTTTTGAAAATGTTGACCAACTTTCAAAACCTGGAATCTTATTTGTTAAATATTGCTTTATTTTGTCACAATTTAAAATTCCGATCATATTGGTCAAATTCCATAATTTAAGGAATTTATGCCTACGTGAGAATTCTTTGTTTAGATAAATTTATATTTTAATATAAACATTATTATTATTATTATTATTATTATTATTATTATTATTATTATTATTATTATTGCTTTTTTCTTATTTTTACATTAACTTTTCTTACAGTAACGTTTAACTTTTAACAAACTACCATAATTAATAATTAGGGTAGTTTTAATTGATTAGTAATTAATTAACAGATCGCCAATCAACCCATAACACTTTAATAGTGTTATAAAAAAGAAAATAAAGAAAAGAAGAATAAAAGGAATGAAAGCAGGAATGAGTAAAAGAAAGAAAAATAGGAAAATAAACAAAGGAAAGAAAAAGGAAGAAGGAGGTGAATAACAGAAAGAAGTGTCAGAGAAAAAAAATTAAGAATAAATGAGGACTACATTGAAAGAGCTGATGTTAGGGGTGGCACTCCGCCCCAAACGCGAAAACACAATCTCTTTGATCTGGCGCTAGTGAAAAGGGGATAGACTCCCTCACTGTCTGGCTGATACCGACTGTAGGCCATCCAGACGACTTTATATTGAAGGAACGAAAATATTGGAGCAAGGAAAGAAAAATAATCTGAAAAGGTTCAGGACTGCAGAAAAGAAAGGAAAAATGAAAAGGGTGTAAAAGAGACAGAGACGGAGAGAGAGAGAGAGAGACAGAGAGACAGAGAGTCAGTGACAGAGAGAGAGGGGGAGAGGGGGAGAGAGACAGACAGAGATAGAGACAGAGAGAGGTGGAGATACAGACAGAGAGAGAGAGACGGAGAGACAGAGAGACAGACAGACACAGACAGAGAGACAGAGAGACAGGGGGGAGGGAGAGAGAGAGGGGGGGAGATACAGAGACAGAGAGAGAGAGACGGAGAGAGAGAGACAGACAGACAGACAGATATACAGAGAGAGAGAGACAGACAGACAGGGAGAGAGGGGAGAGAGACAGACAGGAGAGAGGGGGAGAGAGGGGAGAGAGAGAGTGTGTATGGAATTGGGAGAGAAGGTGTGTGAAAGAGACACAGATGTGTGAAAGAGCTAAACACAATATGTGTCTATGTGTGTGTATGTGTGTGAGTGTGTGAAATAGAAAGAGAGAGAGAGATGGGGGGCAGACAGACAGACAGACAGACAGACATATGGTGTATGAAAGAGACAGAGATACACAGTATGCAGTATATGTGTATGTTCATATGAAAGAAAGAGAGAGGAGCTGTTATCGTGTGTGTGTGTGTGTGTGTGTGTGTGTGTGTGTGAGAGAGAGAGAGAGAGAGAGAGAGAGAGAGAGGGGGGACACACATACACACACGAGTTCCCTATCAATGTATCAGTGATACGGGGAAAAGAAAAAATTCAAAACAACTTCAAGAAAAAAAAAGGAAGGAAGGAAGAAAATAAAGAAAGAAAGAAAGAAAGAAAGAAAGAAAGAAAGTGATTTGAATACAAATTATTAAAGCGAACTTAAAAAACAATTATCCCCCAAAACAGATAACAACAAATATCTCACGAATTCACATAATTTTTAACAAAATTAATAACGGCTGACATTTTGTCACTGCAAGATGATATCCTGTTGAGACGCTCAACGCAATGCCTGACGGGATTGATCCTTCTTATCCGACTGGCTCTGTATTTTTTTTGCAATGAATGTCAGTATAAACACAAGTTATACCATCGTGTACAGGTTAGCATTACGTTCTTCCTTTCTCACGCCCCCCCCCCTCTCTCTCTCTCTCTATCTATCTATCTATCTATCTATCTATCTATCTATCTACCCTTTTCTCACTATCACTCTCCGCCTATCTTTAATTGCCTCCTCTCTGTCTGTCTGTCAGTCTCTCTCTTTCTCTGTCTATCTCTCTTTGTCTCTGTAATTGCCCCATCCCCTCTCTCTTTATATATATATATATATATATATATATATATATTATATATATATATATACATATATATATATATAAAGGATATGAAAACACCACAAAAATGCTGTTAAAGTGAAACCATTTCATAACATATTCATAGCTGATATTGAACAATATTTCGATTTTATAAAAATCATCTTCAGAGCTTGTTTATACTCCGTACTATCAAGAGCGGAGACGAAAGTCTTATGAACAAACATATATATATATATATATATATATATATATATATATGAGTGTGTTCCTCTGTGTGTTTATGTGTGTCTGTCTGTTAGTCATTCAGTCTGTCCGTATATCCCTCATTCCTTACCCCTAACCATATCTATTTATTTCTTTCCGTTTTGAGTTTCATTATCTCTCCCCTGTCTCCGTCTCTGTCTCTGTATGTCTTTCTCTCCCTTTGCATCTGCCTCCCCCTCTCTCCCCCCTCTCTCTCTTTCTCTCTCTCTCTCTCTCTCTCTCTCTGCCTGTCTGTCTGTCTGTCTGTCTCTCTCTCTATATATATATATATATGTGTGTGTGTGTGTCTGTATATATATGTGTGTATGTGTGTGTGTGTGTGAGCGTGTGTGTGTGTGTGTGAGAGAGAGAGAGAGAAGAGAGAGAGAGAGAGAGAGAGAGAGAGAGAGAGAGAGATTGAGTGAGAAAAGTCTTTCTGTCTGTCTCTGTCACTCTGTCTCTATTTGTCTATTTGTCTGTCTGTTTCCCCATCTTACTCGATCGTGAATTCTCCGTTCTGGGAGCAAAAAACTAAGAGAATGAAGAGGAATGGAGAGAAATCCGAGTCACACAAACTGATTAACGTCGGGGATTCTCGCAGCGTGACTGTCTCAGCAAGACAAACAAACATTATCACTAAATAAATAAATAAATGACATAAAAATCAATAAATACAAAAAAAAAAAAAAGAATTCGTCTGTATAATCTTTTTTGATTATACAGACGAATTCTTTTTTTTTTTTTCCTTTTTTAAAATTTCAATCATAAATCAAACTCGTGAACTGAACAGTCCATGTTGAATGTTTTTGATCTTTACCAATTAAATTGCCAATAATTTTTAAGACATCTGACTTGCTCAGGCACACTATTCTTATTTTCATACAATAAGTTATTTTGTTTTTGTGACATTGTAATAATAATAATAATAATATAATAATAATAATAATAATAATATAGTTTGGTGGTTGATTTTGAAGGCAATGCAAGTGTAAAGAAAAATAAGGTAACTATGGTGTTGTTGTTAACCTGTGATTTATTCTTAATATTTCGAGATAAAAATCTCTTCTACAGAAGATCTCTGGAACTGAAGTTGTTGCTAGAGACTGTCCATTTGGTTCTGTCTCACGCCTTCCAAACTCTCTCCCCCCCCTCTCTCTCTCTCTCTCTCTCTCTCTCTCTCTCTCTCTCTCTCTCTCTCTCTCTCTCTCTCTCTCTCTCTCTCTCTCTCTCTCTGTGTGGTGTGTGTGTCTGTTCAACAGTTTCTGATTATCATTCCAGATCTGTCTCACCCTCTAAGCATAAACTTTTTTGTTTATTAACAAGACCATCTGATTCTTTGTGTGTGTGTGTGTGTGTGTGTGTGTGTGTGTGTGTGTGTGTCATTATCATTCCAGAATTTGGCCTACCCCCTTTTTTGTTATTGGTGGTCTGTTTGATTATTTATGTGTGTGTGTGTGTGTAATTACTCATGTGTGTGTGTGTGTAATTTCCATGTCTATCAAAATCACCTGTTGTTCTGTTGTGTGTTTGTGTGTGTGTGTGTGTGTGTGTGTGTGTATGTGTGTTCTTAAGTCCCAACACCATGTGTGTGTGTGTATGTATTATCTGTATGTGTGTGTGTATTTGTTGGGTGGGTATGTTCTGTTTGTGTGCGTGCCTTGTTCATATACATTCAAATGTGTGTATGTGTGTGTTGGATTTAGGAGGTTAGAATGAAACTCTTTATAAAACCCTTTTATAATAATAATAATAATAATAATAATAATAATAATAGGGAAGGTGATCCACTGGGAATTATGCAAGAAATTAAATTTTGACCACACAACAAAATGGTATATGCATAAACCAGAATCTGTTCTTGAGAACGAAACGCACAAAATTCTCTGGGACTTTGAAATTAAAACGGATCACCTTATCCCAGCAAGAAGACCAGACCTAGTGTTGATTAACAAAAAAGAAAGAACTTGTCAACTGGTGGATTTTGCAGTGCCAGCGGATCACAGGGTGAAGTTAAAGGAAAATTAAAAAATTGACAAATATCTGGACCTTGCCAGAGAACTGAAAAAGTTATGGAATATGAAAGTGAAAGTTATACCAATTGTAGTTGGTGCACTTGGAACAGTCCAAAAGCATTAGAAAAGGGTTTGGAAAGTTTGGATATCAGAGGAAGGATTGAAACCATTCAGAACACTGCACTGCTGCAATCTGCCAGAATACTCAGAAGAGTCCTGGAGACCTGAGGAGACTTGCTGTCACTCAGACTCCAGTGAAAGACCATCAGCTAACACTGATGTGAAAACTCAAAAGGAGTAAATAATAATCGAAGAAGTTACACCTGAAAGGACTTGGATATGGTTAAAAAGAGGAAAGTTCAAGAGGGAAACTGAATCACTAATAATTGCTGCACAAAACAATGCCAGAATAACAAATTATATCAAAGCAAAAATTGATAAGACACAACAAAACAGTAAATGTAGACTGTGCGGTGACAGAGATGAGACTGTAAACCATGTATTAAGCGATTGTAGCAAACTTGCAGAACGGGAATACAAAACTAAGCACGACTGTGTTGGAAAGGTGATCCATTGGGAACTGTGCAAGAAACTAAATTTTGACAACACAACAACTACGTCGTAAGGAAGATGTTTTAACCTGATCTTTGGATTATATATATATATATATTCTTTTGTCCATTCACCACGATACAGACGATTACTTTCAAACAATACGGGTGCTTCTATCTTTTCTTTTCTTTTTATGTTTTTCACATTTATTTATTTACAAACTGCATCTTTTTTTTGTTGTTTTTGTTTTCACTCAGTCTTTTGAAAAAAATATATGCATATATGTGGATATGCATTTTAACTAAATGGATAAAAAGAAGGTCCTAATTAGAAACATTCCTACCAGCAACTCACCTGGCTTATTATATATATATATATATATATATATATATATATATATATATATATATATATATGCAAGGTGTATCAAAAAAGTATCGAGATTAAATCTGTATTTACCTAGATAGAAATTAACAAAGAATGGAACGTTAATTTTTATCAGAATACAAGGTGTGTCAAAAAAAGTACCATGTCTAAAACTGTAGATAGAAATGAAGAATGAATGGAACGTTATTTTTTTTCCGAATACAAGGTGTGTCAAAAAGTACAAAAGATCTCAATACTTTTTTGGCACATCTTATATATTATATTTAAATTCCCTCCTGGGGTGGATTTCTCCTCAGGGGTGGATTTCAGTGTTTTTAATAGGTAGGGGATTTGGACCATAGACTCCAACTGGCTCCAGGGCCGTACAAAACGCATTGTGCCCGTGCTACTGAAAGATAATTATGAGTTTTCTCTCTGCTAGCTTGTGTGTTTTGTTATTGTGTTATTATTTTGTTATGTTTTATTATTATTTAATTTTGTTATTGTTTTGATATTGTTTTGTTATTGTGTTTTGTTATTGCATCTGCTAGTATCTCTCTCCACACACACACATTCTCTCGCTCTCTCTCTCTCTCTCTCTCTCTCTCTCTCTCTCTCTCTCTCTCTCTCTTGCTCACACACACACACACACACACACACCACACACACTATTTTATATATGTATATATGTATATGTATATGTATGTGTATATGTATATATATATATATAAAGTTTTTTTACTATTTTACATACCGTCGGATTCACTTCCATTTTTCTCTTCACATATACATATGTGTGTGTGTGTGTGTGTGAGTGTGTGTGTGTGTGTGTTTTATAAAAATTGATATTTGCAATTTACAGTTTTACAGAAAAATTTAAATCATTTCGTAATGTAATTATTGACTCGTTCAAATGATTTTAAATTTTAAATTTAAGACGACCCAGACATTTATGGTAAATGTTTCGACACCTTTATTTTTGAGTTAATATATACCTTTCATCAGACATCAAAAACTCAGTCCACCAATAACTCACAAAGTGAGCTCGTGATAAAAAAAACTCAATAAGTCCCGGGCCTAACTAATAAAACAACAACTTTTAGGCAAACTTCGACTTTATTCATCAACATCTTCTAGGGTATTTCTCTGAATGTTTGAGATGAGGCTTGAAGATTAGTATTATTAGTGTTATGTAATTCCTATGACATCAGGAGAACATTCAGGAGTGACTCAACTCTTCGTAAACATCTCGTCCGAGTCAAGCCCTCAACAGAATATAACATGACTAAAAATTGTGTGTATTCCATCCCATGCAGCTGTGGCAAAGAATACAAAGGTGAAACATGCCGCCCACTGAAAGTAAGACTAGAATAATACTAATCTTTTCGGGTGATACACTGATTCCAACGCTTCTCTAACAATTCGATGCTTTTTTTGTAGAACGATTGTCTTTCGCCTCACTTTCCGATATCAATTCTTCATTGGAGTCAAATCTATTTCACTGGGTCATTCTTTTTAGGTCTGCTAACAGCCAGTAATCTGGAGAATATGGTTGGTACGGAAGCAATTCGAAGTGCAATTCATGTAGTTTTGCCATCATGGCAATCGACTTGTAACACGGTTCATTGTCTTGGTGAAAGAGTCCTTTTTTCTTCTTCATTTGTGGCCGTTTTTTTTGGCAATTTCTTCCTTCAAACGCACAAATAATGCTATATAATATTCGCTATTGATAATTCTTCCTTTCTCAAGGTAATCGATGAACAAAATACCTTGCGCATCTCAAAATACGAAGGCCAACATCTTGCCTGCTGATGTTTACGTCTTTGGTCACTTTGGACGGCGTTCACCTGCTGCTGTCCCCTCAGCTGATTGCCGATTTGCCTCCGGAGTGAAGTAGTAGATCCATGTTTCCTCCATTGTCACATATTTACGCAAAAACTCATTTTTGAAACATTTGCAAACAACGCACTGAATCGTCGACTCGTTGTTGTTTTTGACCGACTGTGAGTAAACGTGGCACCCACTTTGAACACAGTTTTCTCATTGGCAAATGTTATTGCAAAATGGTGAACACACTGCCTTCTGATATTTTCAACTCCTCTCGTACCTTACGCTACTTCAATTTACGATCGGCCAAAACGAGTTTGTGGAGTTTTTTGGTGTTTTCCCGGACAACTGCCGAATTTGGGCGACCTGAGCGTTCAGCATCCTTTATGTCTGTACGACCGCGTTTAAAGTCAGCATACCACCTCTTAACCGTAGTTTCCGATGGAGCAGAGTTCGAATAATATTTATCAAGCCATTGTTTTGCTTGAACAGTTTTTTTTCCTATCAGAAAGCAATGCTTAATCAACACACGAAATTCAGATTTTTCTATTGTTTTGAAAATTTGCAACAGTAGCTTCACTTAAATAACTGTAATTTTTAAACTAATAATCCGATTGGGCTCAGACTTTGATGCATGCCATTTGAAGGTTAGTACTTTATAAAAATCATATGGATTTTTTTATTAGTAGCACCATCTATGTGTCAGGCCGGGACTTATTGGGGGATGTGTTAATATTGCTCTCTCTCTCTCACCCCTCTCTCTCTCTCTCTCTCTTCTCTCTCTATATATATATATATATATATATATATATATATATATATATATTACTTCTAAGCTCTATTGGTGTGGAAAAAACAGGTGATTCAGTTTTTCAAAATAAAAGAATTTTTCAAACTGACATCTGGGGAAAAAGATGAAAAAAGAAAGACCGGCAGATCTGTACTTTCTGAAAATAATCATCAGTATCATATGTAGACTAAAAGAGAAAAAAAAACCGGGGGAGTTTTTTAAGTTGTGTATGAAAAGTGCTCAATACATTAAGTAAAGCCTTGTTATAAGGACCTACATGAGCCAGACTATTATATATAATATATATATATATAATATATATATATATATATATGGGAGTAAAATGAGGATATATATATATATATATATATATTATATTATAATATATATATATATATATATATATATATTTTAAGAAATTTGAAAAAACAAATGTTCCGAAAATAGGATGAATTTATTTATCGATGTTTAAACATTTCGGTTTCTTTAAACCATCATCAGGATGTATCTTGGATCGCGACTTGTCTTTCAAAAATTATAACGCTGAACAAATACAGTTACACAACAAAAAAGATTTTATAAACATTTTCATCTCCTATCACCTATAAAAACATCCATCATTTTCTTCTCCCCAAGATACATCCTGATGAAGGTTTAAAGAAACCAAAATGTTTAAACATCGATAAATAAATTCATCCTATTTTCAGAACACTTTTTTTTTCAAATTTCTTAATATTGTCGGATGATTAAAAATTGAGGAATCCTCCGACGTATCCACTCTCACTTACTTCTTCTCACCCTCCTTCCACCTTTTCAATATATAAACACCCTGTAATTCTAGTCTCAAATAAATTCTGACGAAACTTCGTTAACATACCGAGGTGAAATATCAATTGAATTAAGTTGTCTTTAATCCGTTATTCGTCAATTTTTAATCACATTTCGTTGGATTTTAATCAGTTACCGGTTTAGCTCAGTAGGTAGAGCATTCGGCTAGGAATCTTAAGGTTTCTGGTTCGATACTGGCCCTCGCCAACTCAGCGTATGAGTAGCACAGGGATCTGTGCGGTAAAGTGAGGAGCTGATGGTAGGTTTGGCGCTCCACTTCAGATGCTAAAATAATCTACTTGGTCTAGCGCTATTGAAAAGTGGATAGACTCCCTCGCTGTCTGGCTGATACCGATATTAGGCCACCCAGACGACTTTACTTATATATTATATATATATATATATATATATATATATATATTGTGCTTTATAGATTTATTTTATGATTGCTAAATTAACTCTGATATGATAATTACAGCTATCATTTGACAAATACATTTTGCATATATTTTTGGACTGTATATAAATATGGACGTTGTATATATTTACACATATATATATGCCATTATATATAATATATATATATATATATATATATATATATATATATGTGTGTGTGTGTGTGTGTGTGTGTGTGTGTTTGAGAGAGAGAGAGAGAGAGAGAGGGGGGCAGACAGACAGACTGACAGATCTGCAAGAACACGTGTCCAAGTGACTACATGTTCACTGATGCATATTTAGCACCCCCTTATCTGTTTACCATAACCTCATAAACGACCGGAAGTAGTCAACTGTAACTTCCGGTATCTTTCTCTCCCTCTTTCTTTTGCATCTGGCTGACCGTTAAACATTAAGTAGTCGTTCCTTTCTACTCCGCCAGGAGGCGTCATTGTGCTATGGAGTGCGACAGCAATGCAATTGTTCCTCCCCCAAAGCCGCAATCTCCGCGCGCCAATTACCGGAAGTGGATACAGTTAACCGATGACGTAAACGTCACGCATGCTCGCTGATGTTTGAAACTCGTTGTTATAAACTGGTCTTATTTGAAGTAGAAAGTTCAAATCAGTTCGTTTTTTATCATCTGTGTACGTATGAGAATATTTGCATAAATACGACTGAGTAGATATATATAAAGATATGCAAAATTATTGTAAACTTTGGACAGAAATAGACATAGCACCTTAGTAAGTAGTAAACATTTGCTAAACATAGCGGGGTGGGGGAGGTTCCTTGTGAAATAATGGCTAATGTGCTGGACTGCGACATCATAGTATGCGAGTTCGGACTCTAGTCACGCCATTATGTTCAATTTTGATTGATATTATTATCAATCCTGGAGGACTATTTAATTTTCTGCCATTTTGAATAGCCTCAAAACAAATATTTTAATTCTTTGCCCACTTTAAGTTGCTCAGAGCGACTCTATCCCCACTGTGATCCTACTGATTGAACAGAAGAACTTATAATACAATACAGGGTGTCCAAAAAAACAGAACCCACAAATTTTGTAATAAAACTGTTGATTTTAATTTTAATTTTTTTCTTTCGGAATATACAGTCAACTTGGTGTTTAAAATATTGTAAAAATAATTTTCCCCCAATATGTCATGGTCAACCAAGGAAAACATATTTTGCGTGGAAGCCTATTTCACTAAAAAATCATACACGGTAGTGCAAGCCAATTTTTGGAGAAAGTTTCAATGTTGCCGTGCTCCATCAAAAACAGGATTTTTTACTGGGTCCAGAAATTCAAAGAGTTTGGAACTGTGAAAAATCTTAATTCTAAATGTCTAAGAGACACTTATTCTGGTCGGAGGGTGAGTGCTCGGACAGAAAGAAACATTGATGCTGTACGTGAATCAGTGGCGAGGAGGCCAGAGAAATCACTTCGACGACGTAGTCAAGAGTTGGGAATCTCTCAAGAATCTTTGAGGCGGGTTCTTACTTCAGATCTTTATTTGTATCCTTACAAAATCCAAATAAAGCAAAACTTACGGATACGGACACATAAAAAAACATAAACATATGTGAATGATTTTGTGACATAATCGAAACCACTCCAAATTTCTTGAATCATGTTTGGTTCTCTGACGAAGCTCACTTTCTGCAGTCAGGACATGTAAATAGTAAAAATAATGTTTACTGGAGCACAGCCATACTAGAAGACATAATACAGAGGCCGTTACACTGAACAAAATGCACAACTTGGGTAGCAATTTCTAAAAATGGCATTATCGGCCTTAATTGGTTAGAAGACGAAAATGAGAAATCCCAAACTGTGAATACGGAGCACTACGTGGCAGTACTGAGAAAATTTGGGGCATTTCAGTCACGATGCAAGCTGATAAATCAAGATGAACAATGGTTTCAACAAGATGGAGCTACACCCCACACATCGAATGATTTCCTAGCCTGGCTTAGAGAATTGTTTCAGGAGAGGCTGATCAGGAAGTGTGACGTTGAATGGGCACCATACTCACCGGGCTTGAATCCGCCAGTTTTTTTTATCTGTAGGGGGACCTCAAGGATAAGATGTACCAGAACAACCCTCAAACAATTGGTGAACTAAAGGCAGCAATTACAGCAAAAATCAGAGAAATCCCAAAAGAGGAATGTGTTGGCGTGATTGAAAATTTTGCGTGACGTGTGCAAGTTTGCCTCCAACACCACGGTGGCCATTTGGAGCATATTTTAAAGAGAGAATATCTTTAAAAGCAAAGCAACCAAGATAACTAAAACTTTGAGGAATGATTGTACAAAGACTGAAGTTTAAGTCCAACAAGTTTTTTGATATTTTATAGACGTTGATAAAATTAAAGATAATTTATTTGAGCTCTGTTTTTTTGTTGTTGTTAGGGGAGGGGATCACCCTGTAATAGGACTTTATTTGAATAGAATAAGTTCTGAGGTAAAACAAATAAATATCCATACAGGTAAAAAATACCGAGAAAATTTGTTACAGCCGTTGGGGAAATTTGGTAGGCAAAGAGTTAAATTGGCTGGAACTATCCTAAATGGACGCTCAGAAAACAGGCTTTTTATTTTACTCCTGCATTTTTTTCACCCCAGCACTAGCGGGTGATTTTTCACTGAAGTTTGAGTGACTGCGAGTTTCCTCAGGTCTACAGGAACTCTTCAAATTATCCTAGCCGATTTTAGTCTGGATAGTTTCAATACTTCATGCTTGGAGCAGTTCCGAGCACACCAACTAAAATTAGTATCAATGTCCTCATGTTCTACAGCTTTTAAAAAAATCTCTGGTAAGATCCAAATATTTATCTATCTCTTAACTTTCTTTTATTTTCACTCTATGATTCGCTAAAACGGTAAAAAAATCCACTAAATGACAAGTTAATTTCTTCTTGTTAATTAATACTAGGTCTGGTCTTCAGGCTGGGATTAGGTGATCCGTTTTGTATCTCAAAGTCCCAGATAGTTTATGCATCTCATTCTCTAGGAGTGATTATTATTATCATTATAAAACATGGACCGCTATTGAAAAATTATTAACCATATAGTAATTAATCATATGGAGTCTCGTTCTCTAGTACACATTCCAGTCTCTATATTATTATGAATTCACTTTTTGTGGGACTTTTACGCCAATTTTAACTGGTTATCTTTCATTGGAGTCGGAGTAGGAGCATGTCTCCTCGAGTCTCCAAGAATCTCTTATTCTAGCCAATCTTAACAGTGCTATAGTCTGGATGGTCTCAATTATCCTCTGATTTCAAATTCCTCCAGTCTCATTTCCAAGCCTTTGTGGGTAGTTCCAAGTGCACCAACTACAATTGGTATTACCGTCATCTTTATCTTCTACGGGTTTTTTTGTTTCTCTGACAAGGTTCAAGTAATTATCTATCTTTTCGTTTTCTGTCATTTTTATTTACTCTGTGGTCCGTCCCAATGGCAAAATCCCAGAAATGCCAAGTCCTTTTTTTTTTTTTTGTTAATCAATACCAGGTCTGGTCTTCTGACCGGGATCAGGGGATCCATTTGTATCTTAAAGTCCCAGATAACTTTATATATCTTTATTATTTTCACTTATTTTGAGTTTTTCACATCAGAGTAAGCTGATGATATTTCACTGGCGTTAACAACACTGGAGTGACAACAAGTCAGGTCTCCAGGACTCTTCTGAGTATTCTAGCCGATTTCAGCAATGCAGTAGTCTGAATGGTCTCAATTCTTCCTCTGATTTCCAGATCCTCCAGTCTATGGAAGTTTATTGGGCCGTTCCAAGTGCACCAACTACAATTGGTATGAAATTCACTGGCAAGGTCCAGGTATTTATCCATCTTTTCATTTTCCTTCAGCTTCACCCTGTGCTATTATTATTATTATTATTATTATTATTATTATTATTATTATTATTATTATTTATAGCGCTCATAATGGTAGTAATTGAGTTAATTGTATGGTCAATTTTATGGCAGGGCGTTTTGTTTTTTTGTTTGTTTGTTTGTTTGTTTGCTTTTTTTCATATTTTTCAGCTTTGTTTTGTTTACTTTTTCAAATGAAACAGGATGGGTATTATTATTATTATTATTATTATTATTATTATTATTATTATCGAAATGGAAGAAAATGGTAATTTGTTTCCTAATTGAATGTACTAACAACGTGAGGTGAGTCGGGATGATGGAAAACCGAAGCGAAAGTGGCTAATGATTTTGAATTGTTTGAAGAAAGGTTTGAAAGGTTATTCTCTTGAATCTGTCATGGAAGGACGTGTTGAAAAGCGGGAAAATAGTGCCACGTGACTGCAACGTGCAAATTGGCCGGATATGTAGTATTTCCAAAATGTATATCCATGATCTTCTTACACATCCGAAAAATTCTTCTTCTTCTTCTTCTTCTTCTTCTTCTTCTTCTTCTTCTTCTTCTTCTTCAATAACAACAATAATAATAATAATAATAATAATAATAATAATGATAATAATTTGAGATACAAACGAATAACCCAATCCCGGCCGGGTCTAATATTAATTAAAAAGAAGAAAAGTCGATTTTGCTGTTCCAGCGAACCACCGATTGAAAATGACAGAAAATGAAAAGATAGACAAATACTTGGATCTTGTCAGTGGCAGAGAAATCTGTAGAACACGAAGGTGACGGTGATACCAATTGTAGTTGGAACATTCCTCAAAGGCTTGGAAACTCGGTTGACTGTTCTTTGAGCCACTTCTTCACAACAGATTTCATTTTTCATAGTCACCAGATTTAGCGCCTTCAGACTATCATCTCTTCGGCCCTGTGAAAGAGCGTTTGAGAGGCAAACATAATTCCAGTGACGAGGAAGTGAAATCTGTAGCGAAGAAGTGGTTCAAAGAACAGCAAACATAATTTTAAAGCCTTTGAGGACTATTCCAACTACAATTGGTATTTTACGCGGGCTGGGATACATGCTCTCATTCGAAGGTGGAACATTGCTATAGAGAGAAACGGTGAGAAAAGATGGAGAAGTAGGGATGTGATCCACAGTAGACCAGCTTCATTTTGATGTATGATACATGTTCCTGTGTTGGTAATTATATCTGTCCTAAACAAAATGGCATTACTTTTTGAATCACCCTCGTATAAATGTACAATTAAGGTAATTTCCTAACCTCCAGGCATAAAATAATCACAGACGGGTTGACGTGCCATTAAAGTCAGCTAATCAATCAAATCTACTTGCTCAGTCCTTATAAATGTGATGTCCACACAGTACAGAAACTCACTTAACATTATCTAACCACCGACTGCATAACGTAATTGGAGAGAACCTGTTTATACATGCGTTGTAAGGTACCTTCTAATTAGTAATCAATTTATATAAATGCTATGCGAAAAGATTTTGAGATATCCAAAAGGAATTTTTCCCCTTGGAATTTAAAGAAATAAAATTCGTAATCTGATAAATTATATTGCTGGATGCATGGACGCTGGGTGCATGGAAGCGGAAGTTGCTAGTTCAACACTTTATACTATTTCTATAAACCGGAAATGCAAGATTATATTCGTCAATCTTTTTTCTTTTCTTTTCTTTTTCTTTTCTTTCTTTTTTTTCTTCTTTTTCTTTCTTTCTTTCTTTCTTTCATCCTTTCTCCTGATTCCATTCCTTCGCGAACTGATTTTATTTTTCTCTTCCAATATGATTTTATATTTCTTCCTTTTATTCGTTCATTCCTTTTTTATTTTTTATTTTTTATTCTGTCATTCCCATTTTTTTCCTTTTCATTCGTTCATTCCTTTTTATTTTGTTCATTTTTTCCTTTTTATTCGTTCATTCCTTTTTAATTTTTTTCCTTTTTATTCTTTCATTCCCATTTTTCCTTTTTATTCTTTCATTCCTTTTTTATTTTTTTCCTTTTTATTCTTTCATTCCTTTTTTTTATTTTTTCCTTTTTATTCTTTCATTCCCATTTTTTTCCTTTTTATTCTTTCATTCACATTTTATTTTTTTATTCCGATTTTATTTTTTCATTACTTTTTTATTTTTTATTTTTTCCTTTTTATTCTTTCATTCCTTTTTTATCTTTCATCTTTTCCTTTTTATTTCTTCATTCATTCTTTTTTCTTCTTTATCTCCTTTTTTATTCCATCATTCATTCATTCTATTCGTCTCACATTTAAGACAATTTTTTCTTCTTCTCTCGTTATTTCCTTTTTTCATTCTTTATTTATTCTTCTTTTTCTCGTCTTATTTCCTTCCCTCATAAATTTATTCTATTCTCCTTAAATGTTTTAAACGATTCTGAACTACATTAATGAGGTGACTTGACATACTGATAGTGTAATTAAATCTGAAGTGTTTACTGGTCTAAAATAATTAAGAACTACTAATTAATCTATTAACTAGTTTGTTAGGTCTCCTTGGGCATCTTCCCTTTTGTACATCTTTTCTCATCAGATTTTTGATATTATCCGTTTGGTTAAGCTCTCTGTAATTTTCTTTGGAATTTTCTGGTGGCTGCTAATTACGCAAAAATTGCATAGCTCTCCTTAACGGATAGAGCGTTTCTAGCGGACTAATATGTTTATCTTAGTAAATAGAAATTATACGTGCCCCCCCTCTCTCTCTCTCTCTCTCTCTCTCTCTCTCTCTCTCTCTCTCTCTCTCTCTCTCTCTCTCTCTCTCTCTCTCTCTCTCTCTCTCTCTCTCTCTCTGTATTTTGCCAGCAAGTTATTATTTAAGCAGTTTTCGTTAAAGACCACAGAATATTTCTTTTTTTTATGATTTTCGGGTGTAGAAGTTCAAGTCTTCTTGTTATTTTCCGTACATCCGGGTCTAGATCGTAAAAATGGCCAAGCGCTTTCACCCATTTCCCTGGTCATTTGGGTTGGTTGATTTTTCACTTTTTTAAAAAATATCAAATTCTCTCAAATAGCGAAAGTTGTACGTTGCTATAATAAATACTGATACCAAAAACTAGATCTGTTACTTGCACCAATGTTCGAGGAAATAGCATCAATAATCGTCAGTTAAAATGCTCTAAAATCCTCGTTTTCGCAAAATTTTGGCCTAGAAATTAGTTAGAAAATGTAGAAATTTCAATATTTAAAACAGAAATGTAACAAATAAGATATTATAACTAAAATAAAAATTGAAAATATTCATCCATCATCGCGGACACCTCCGATATGCTGATTTTTACCTCATTAATTAATTAAGCTGTAACAGGGTTAACAGTTTACAAGACTGAAATCCATTTCCTCAAATGAAGGCAATGTTTTGAGGGAAAATATTTTTGGGGGTAATTCTTTATGTTAACTAGCAAATATATGCACCCTCCGGGTGCAAGTATTTAAGTTTTGATATAATAAAATATCATATTAAATTAGAAAGGCTAATGAAACTGACTAAGAATGCAAATAAAAAGATCTGCAACAGAGGGGGTATAATCGAAAGATAGAACAACTTTGAAACTAACTATTCCATCATTTTCCATTACTCCCCTCTTTCATTGGTAACTTTTCCTAATTTAACTATTTAGTTAAAATAGGAAGTAAAGAATAATATTACAGTTATTTCTTCTTGTAAATAAATTTCTTTTAAGATTTATCCACGAGATTTTTGTTTATATTTCTTAAGATAAAAACCAAACAATTAGAAATCAATAATACCAAGCACATATTTATTAAAATAAAATTTTAAATATCAATATGCAAATTAGCCTTCTCGTTCAAACTGTAAACCGCTATTTTGTTGTATATATAAATACAATTGCATGTTATTAGTACGTAGATATGGTCAACAGTCTTAATGATGTAAAACAATTTTTATTAATAACTGAAAGTTTAAAAGAATGAAATCATGGAGAATTTGACGTAAATAATTAAGGGAATTGTGACTTGAGTAGTAATATAGTTTCGGTTACAGACAGAAAAACACACATTATAATAAGATTTGCAACTTTCGCCATATTGGAGATATTACAGTTCTAAAATCAACCTACCCTACTGGTCATCCTCAGTGGGGTTGTTGGTTGTAGTAATTGTTTGGTGCGAGTTTTATTCGTTTAGAAGATTTTTTAATCAGTTAGGGGTTATTTTCCATAAGTCTAACATAAACAAAGGGGAACCACTCTTGACTGATAAATTATTTATTTATTTATTGATCTACAAGGAAAAAAGAAGACGGGGTTAGGGTTAGGGTTAGGGTTTAGGTTTAGTTTAATGGGAAAATAAATAAATAATTTATCAGTCAAGAGTGGTTCCACTTTGTTTATGTTAGACATATAGGAAATAACCCAGTTAGGAGAGTATATTGTTGGAGGGTTGCTAAGGTTAATGCGTTAGTTATTAAATGTGTTTAGTATATTGTTGCCGGTGTTAAATGTTATTCTATTCATGTTCATCCAACAAAATAGAAAAAAATATAAATGGAAAAGGGAGATAAACCAAGACATTCAATTCAAGTCAGGGATAAAACTTTATATTTCGTCTTTATTTCATCAAAGACTGCATCAGAAATGAATTTACAAATTAAATTTACAAATTAAAATTTGAAAATAGATATGTACAGACTGACATATGTATACACACACACACACACACACACACACACACTGGAACACATCACCCCTGATGAGGGGCATTCGAAGTGCCGAAAGTACTCGGGATATGAACTTCGGAGGACTAATCCACGAATTCCATTCAAATATAAAAAAGTTGGCCAGAAAACTTGAAAAGATCATCAATAAAATTGTTAAACAGGAGACGTGCCTTTTATTTAATTCGACATGCATATATATATATATATATAATATATGCATGTCGAATATATATGAGACTATATACACACAAACACACACACACACAAACACACACACACACATATATAATATATATATATAATATATATAAACACTATATGATAAGACTAGACACATATTGAGTCTCTGGTCAAAATAAATTTATCATCGTCAACTGATGGTTTGTTCTTTGAAAGTTACACACACACACACACACACACACACACACACACATATAATATATATATATATTATATATATATGTGTGTGTGTGTGTGTGTGTGTGTGTGTGTGACCCTATTTATGCTCCCCATTCCCTAGGGTTGAGCACTCTGGGGGGGATTTCGCTGACGGCCGC
>CM042154.1:100714666-100717166 GCA_023376005.1 Doryteuthis pealeii
CCCCATCCACTCCCCACTGAAATGTCTTCAAAGTCATCTTACCCACAAGAGATTTTGAATTCCACCAATAGATAATCAACAGTCGATCTCCATGCGGTTGAAGTAGATCGGCTAATTGCTTAAGATATATCGATCTCAGGAGATGATAAATTATGACGGATTGCCGACGATGAAACGACAAGCAAGTTTTCAATCCGGTTGGTGTAATCAGCTCTGACAAACTCAGATCGTTTGCACAATTCCCATAAAATCGCCGTTCCCACCCTACTATGCTTTGTTTTGTATTTCCTTTTGGGTCAGTTTGCTGCATTGTTATTTTACTTTATGTAAGTTTTCCCCTGAAAAGTTGTAGCGTATTTATTCGGATATAATACACAACCCTCTTGATACTTAAATCGAAAAGTTTGGCTAAAAATCAAACTGTGATAGTTGTTTATATATATGTAAATATATACGAGGGAGTCAAAAAGTAATGCCATTTTTTCATGACAAGTATAATTACTAAAACAGGAACATGTATCATGCATCAAAAAGAAACCGGTCCTCTGTGGATCCCATCCCTACTTCTTCACATAGTCAGTGTCTCTCTCAATAGCAATGTTCCACCTTCGAATGAGAGCATGTATCCCTGTTCTTTGAGCCACTTCTTCACTACAGATTTCACTTCCTCGCCACCAGAATGTTTGGCTCTCAAACCCTCTTATCGTAGGACCGAAGAGATGATAGTCTGAGCAAACATTATTCCAGTGACAAGGATATTAAATCTATAGTGAGGAAGTGGTTCAAAGTACGGTCAACAGAATTTTACGGGGCAGGAATACATGCTCTCATTCAAAGGTGGAACCTTAGTATAGAGAGAAACGGTACTATTATATATAGCAAACTTGCAAATCGGTCAGAAAATTAAAACATATTACAGGGTGACCCTAAAAAAAAAAACCCAAATCATTTATTTATTCCCCCATTAAACTAACCCTAACCCCAAACCTTACCCTAAACCCTAACCCTCTATTTAAAATTAACTGTTTTATTACAAAATTTGTGGGTTCTGTTTTTTCTGGGTCGCCCTAATTTTTCGATCGATTTGCAAGTTTAGCCATATATATATATTATATATATATATATATATATATATACTAGCAAATATATGCACCTCCGGTGAAGTATTTATGTCTAATGTAAAAAATATTATATTAAATTAGAAAGGCTAATGAAACTAAATAAGAATACGATAAAAGATTTGAAACAGAGGAGTATAATAAAAATAGAAAACTGAAATTTACTTTTTCCATCACTCTTTCTTTCATTGTTATTTTTTCTAATTTAAGTATTTAGTTAAAGAGGATGATAAATAAAATGACAGTTATTTTTTCTTGTTAATGGATTTCATTTAAGATTCATTGAAGAGATTTTTGCTTATATCATTAAAATAAAACAAACAATTAGAAATCATAATACCTAAGCACATATTTATTAAATTCGATTTTTTAATATAATATGCAAATTAGCCTTCCCATTCACATGTAAACCGCTATTTTTTGTATATATAATACAATTGCATGTTATTTGTATGTAGATATGGACAACACTAATAAAGGTGAAGCATTTTATTAATAATTGAGGTTTAAATATAAATAAAATCATGGAGTATGTGATATAAATAACGAAGGAAATTGTGACTTGAGTAGTAATATAGTTTCGGTTACAGACAGAAAAACACACAATCTCCATTATAATAAGATATATATATATATATATATATATATATTAGTCGTCGTGGCGAACGGGTTTGGTAAATCGTGAGCATCATTGTGTAATGGTTAGCATGCTAGTCTGGCAGATCCATTACTACTGATGGTAATTTCAATTCTCGCAGGAAACCCCATAATTACACACCTAACCCGTGACGAATGTTTGAACTATACTATAGTTATTATACTAATGATCAAAGAAATACTACTGATAAACATATGCCCTACTCAGTAGTATTTCTTTTGAGGTTTCACTCCAGTATTGAGTAACACTTTTTACAAGAGACCAAATAGCAATTCTCCTCGGAGTTTTCCTTCTTCTAGACCAGTTGCCGTACCAAGGTCGAAGAGCCTAGCCCACCCTACTATTTAACCATACTTGGTGGGGATTATAGTTGTATTCATACCTTTCTTAAGAGTGCTTTGTGAAATGCAACCAGCCTCGTCCAGGATTTGAACTCGTGTTGCCGTGTCTATTTCCTTCGATGACAACTATTACACCACGGTCACCTCCAAATTCTCCTCGGTGCTTTAGTAATGTTGTCGTGGATTCTTTGATATCCAATGTCTACGGTCTTCTCTCGTCAAGACAAATATTATGCGTCGCTTGCGGCATTAAATAAGACTCATGCCACAACACAGACAATCGCCATCTGGAGACGATCAGTATTAGAGGAAATTGCGGCAAGCATAGTATCGTTGACTTCCAAGTCGTTTTTATTTATCTTGAGTACCAGGTCGAAGGGCAG
>CM042154.1:100719666-100754666 GCA_023376005.1 Doryteuthis pealeii
GGAGTAATTGCAAAAATTCACCGCTTCGGCGCAAAGCTAGTCTCATTTGTTACAAGTTAGAGACCTCTGGTGATTTATTTCCGGTTTAGAAATATAGCGATTATTCTCTTTCTATCCTTGAGCTGCTTGTGGACCCATCCGTAAGAGATTGACGAGCGAAAGTTCGTTCGGGTCTCGAACCGACCAGAGGTAGCTGCTGAAAAATAAGAATAGCTGCACTGATGAGGGTAAACCCGAAAACGCGCGTCTGTAGATTGCTTTATATATATATATATATATATATTATATATATGTAATATATATATATATGTATATATTATATATATATATATATATATATATCATACACCCAATTCCAGCCGGATGTTAAAAAGATGGACAGACAGTTAGAAATGATCGAACAAAAACTCGTCCGACAAGAATTGACCGTTGTTTTAACAAAACATGTTTAAAAAGAAAGAATGCTGCCAAAATATACTTATATTATATATATATATATATATATATATATATATGGAGGATGTGTACGTGTGTATTTGCGCGCGCGTGTGTGTATGTGTGTGTGTGTATGTATGAATGTATGTATTGTTCAACTGCTTGAAGCGTTTTTGATGTTGTGGCTTTAGTGGTTAATCCAAAATGTGCTCAGTATATTCCATAAAATATAGGGCATTAATAATTGTAGAAAATGTTTTTCTGCCTGCCATGGTTTCGGTGTTCAAGGTGTACCTACTTCAGAAGAACTCCTGAAAAAGGTGGACCTTGAATACCAAAATTGTGGTAGAGAAAAAAAACATTTTTCTACAACTATATATATTATATATATATATATATATATTATATAGAGAGAGAGAGAGAGAGAGAGAGAGGGAGATTGGATTGAATATACTAGGATAGATAGATAGATAGATATCCCCAATACATAGATTCCTTTCTGTCTCATGTCAAATCATCCAGGTCGTATCACCTAACCCCTTCAATTCCAAGTGTAGATTATGATAAAGTTACCCAATCCCGAAAATTTGAGCTTCCCATTCCAAAAATTGACGGAGTTATGTCGATTTTTAGCTCTTCAAATTTTTTGGGGGAGGGGTTCGCAAAAAATGGCGACTTTTGTAACTATTTTTATATGTAAAATGAGTTCTAGAGCTTCCCTACTATTAAAAATTGGTTTATGAAAGGATTTTTGCCCAAGGAATCCAGAAATGCTATCAAAAAGTTTTAAAGTCACCAATTTTAAATTATTGATGATTATTGATGTTCTCATACCAAGATCAATATCCCGATGTGGCAATGCGTCTACGACAACAATTTTTCTATTATTTCACATACATTGAACATTATTTGTACCAAAAAGATAGTTTGATATTTGCTCAGAACCGAAGCTACAACATTTTACAAAAATCTGTTAAAATTTGAACTTCAATTTTTGAAATGTTTTCTAGGTGTGGTGTATCTTAAAGTTAGTCAATCCCAGAAATTTGAGCTTCTAATTTTAAAAAATAGCGGGGTTATGTTGATTCTAAAAATCCACATAACTCTCCAAATTTGGGTGGGGTGTCGCGAAAAATGGCGACTTTTGTAATCTATTCTTATCTGTAAAATGAGTTCTAGAGCTTCCCTACTCCTAAAAATTGGTTTATAAAAGTATTTTAGCCCAGGAAATCCAAAACTGCTATAAAAAATAGTCTTAATGTTAATCAATTCTAAGTTATTAATGATTTCTGATTCGCAGAATTTTAACTAATGGTGTAGTTTCGGTTCTGAGCAAAAATCAAACTATCTTTTTGGTACAATTAATGTTCAATATATGTAAAATAATAATTGTTGTCATAGATGCAGTTCCACATCGGGATATTGATCTTGCTATGAAAAAATCAGAAATCATCAATAACTTAAAATTGGTTGTATTTAAAAACTTTTATGATAGTATTTCTGGATTTCATGGACAAAAATGCTTTTATATACAAATTTTTAGTAGTAGGGAAGCTCTAGAACTCATTTTACAGCCGACATTTTTTTCGCGTACCCCATCAAATGTGGAGAGGTAAAAATCGACATAACTTCACCAATTTTTTGAATTGGAAGCTCAAAATTTAGGGATTGTCTAATGTTAACATTGTCCACACATGAAAAAAATTCAGAAAGACTGAAGGGTTGGGTGACAATTTAACAGTTTTTTGGATGATTTTACATGGAATTACCCATTTGTAAAAAGTGCTCAATACTCCAAGTAGAGCATAATTATGAGGATCTACATGAGTCAGACAGTATCTACCTAGGTTTCACCCGAATGGCTCCGCAGGATAATTCTAACCCTGGGCATATATATATATATATATATATATATATATATATATATATATATCAACCCTCTGGTCCAGCGGAATGCGACACAGGTCAATTTCTTAAGCGGAGTTTAACAGGTTTGAATTCAGAATTTTCCTTCTCCTAGACTCCTGGATACCTATCCAGTGTCAGAGCCCAGTTTTCTCTACTATTTACCCATAGCTGGAGGGAGAATACTCCTCGATACTATATATATATATATATATATATATTGTGTGTGTGTGTGTGTGTGTGTGTGTGTGTAGTATATCTCAGAAAAATTTATATCATTTCGTAATCTAATAACTTGACCACATCTCGTTCAAACGATTTCAAATTGAAAACAGCATGTGTAGCAAAAACGCAAAATTATGGTTTTCTTTCTTTATTTTTCAATAGAAACGAAAATGCCTTTAACCATGGACAGAATTTTTAGTTGTTTCTAAACTTGATATCAATTTTTTTGAAACGCCCTGTTTTACATCAAGTAAGCAATTACAGCCACAAGCCACGATTCTTAATACAAATAATTTCCACACAGTTTTATGATTTCACGAATTCCCATCTAATACAAATAATTATAAAGTTTCAAGTAATTATTTCTATTTGATAATAATAATTTATTTGTACACAGTTTTATGGTTTTAAGGAACTAATAATAATCCTTAGTAATCAATTATAGCTTCCTAATGCAAGTAATTTACAGTTATATGTTATTGAAGTTTTCTGGGAGAGTCCCCGTGGTGTAATGGATAACGTATTGGACTGCGACATCGTAGTAAGCAAGTTCGGATTCCTGTCAGTCTATTACGTTCACTTTCGGACTAATACCCTGAGAAAAGTTATGAACTTAATTATCCCCTCAGCTATGGGTTAAATAGTACCAGTCATATTCTTCTATAAGGGCTTTGGCATTGAATAACCAACGAATGTTGATATGCCATTAAACAAAGAAACCAAACCAAACCAAGTTTTCCTAATCTATCTAATATGAATAGTTTTCAAACATATATATTCGAGCCACTCCATTCATATACACACACACACACACACACACACACACACACCACACACACACACACACACACAATATATATATATATATATTATATATTATATATTATTAGAGCGTTCGGCTAGAAACCACAAGGTTCCTAGTTCGATACCGGTCCTCGCCAACTCAGCGTATGAGTAGCACAGGGATCTGTGTGGTAAAGTAAGGAGCTGATGGTAGGTGTGGCGCTCCACCTCAGATGCTAAAAACAATCTCCTTGGTCTAGCGCTATTGAAAAGGGGATAGACTCCCTCGCTGACTGGCTGATACCGACTTTAGGCCGCCCCGACGACTTTACATTATATATATATATATATATATATAATATACCAAACTTGTTGGTAAACCCTTGCGGTAAGAAAAACCCCGGCAATAGTTTGATTGTAAAAATATACTACCAAAAATCACCTGGGGAGAAAAAAATGTTTTTGGTAAAAAGAAAAGACGAAGATAGTCGTATCAACCGAAAATAATCAGTTGATAATACTTGGCCAAAAGAAAAAACAATTTACATGTGTATATATATATATATATGAAAAAATATATATACATATAAAAACTGCCAGGATATTCAAAAGCTAACAAGTAAAGAGTGCTCAATACCTAAGTAGAGCAAATAATAAAGTTAAACCTAATGAGTCAGATATACCTACTAACAGTTTCGCTTAGTGCTCTTCAGAGCTAAGATCTGAATTGGTGTATGAATCAATATATATATATAATATATATATATATATATATATATATATATATATATATAGAGAGAGAGAGAGAGAGAGAGAGAGAGAGAGAGATCTTAGCTCTGAAGGGCACTAAGCGAAACTTTTAGTAGGTATATCTGACTCATTAAGTTTATCTTTATATATATATATAATATATATATATATATATATATATATATATATATATATATGGGGGGGTATACGAGGGAAAATCCAAAGGTGAGGTCACCAAAATATTTAGAAATCACAGAAACTTTTTTTGTTTACATCATTTTAATGTTTAAGCATCTATCTATTTTTCTAAATAATCAGCATTTCGGGCGATGCACTTTTGAAGGAGCTGTGGTAGTTGTTCAAGCTCATGTCATACCAGCTCGCCGACATGTCGTTGGGGTAGCGTTGAACCTCGTCGATGTTGCAAACTTTTGCAAACGTTTTGATGGCCATGCACGACTATTTATATATATATATATATATATATATATATATATATATATATATAGACGTACTTTTCGCCTTTCCTCAATCAGTCGTTCGATGACCAGGTAAGAAATAAGACATTCTCTTTCGTCCATATTTCCCTCTTAGCGTGTTAATCATATTGTTTACCGTTGAGTGTATGTGTGTGCGTTTACTCTGTGTTTATTTATTTAGAAGGCACATGTAAACGATAGATTCGTTCACACAGAGATCACTGATTGACCATGGATATATATATTACGGTTTTGTTAATGAATTGTTATTATTTTCTATGTGAATGAGAATTAATATTTATTCGGGTGTTTCAGGAAATTAAAAAATGGATATTCCAATCAATTTGATACATAAGTAATTCATTTCTTTTAATTTTAAGAAAATCAAATTCCACATTTGTTTTGTTTTGTTTTTCAATCTTTGACAATAACAATAACAACAACATAAATAATTGTATTTTTGATTTCACACATTAGATGTCACTGATCAATAATCCAGTCACATACCCATAATTCTTTCTTTATCTATTTGTAAAATAGATAGATAGATAGATAATCAGACTGAAATAGATAGATAGATAGATAATTTATCGCTTTTTTCGTACTAAGCCGTGTCTTTTTATCGACTTTATTACACTTAAATGTATTGTGAAAATTGTTTAATTGTGATATACCTTCTCCGGTCCGTAAACCCTCGATTTTTCTTCTCCACGTAATGTTGCATAGCGGCTTCTTCAAACTCACGCTGCTAAATCGGCGTACGTAACGTAGCGGGTAGTCACTAACCCTAGATGATATATGAAGTTGTCGTTTAATGAAATCTACAACACATGCGTATCATAGGAGTTGACTTTATTTCTCCCCGTCGGCTGGTGGGTGGCGAGCGTGACAATAGGAATGCCCAAGGGTTGACGATGACTACTACTACCGTTGGGATGACTGTCGCTTGTTGAGGTAAAGGGGTGGCTGGTGGCGTCTCACCGCCCTTGGCCGCGACGGACAGTGTCGACGATCACTCACTGTTCGCCGTCCGCTCCTGACTGTCTGACTGACTGCTGACGACCTTTTATATATCTAAAACGCATACGCGTTTTCTTTGTTCGCTTATACCGGGAAAAAGTCCTTTGTCATTTTTGTCGTCCCCTCTCTGTTTAATTAACAGTAAGGCACATTCGTCTTACTCTATATATTTCTTAATTCATTAACCCTGTTATATAGTATTATTTTGAACGTGACTGCTACCTTATGACCTGTCTAATGGTGCCTACGAACCGCCCGGACTTTCACTGTTATTATTTTAGCCCCTTACTCTAAACCTGTTTGTAACTCTTCATTTTAACTCTTATTCCCTTTGTCTTGTATTTGGCCGTTAAGACAAGACTGTCAGACTTTTTGCTACACTGCCAACGTCACTCTCTGTCCTTTGTCTAATTCAAGGCTCGTTCGCCACCGCATTTCAACTTAATTTACCGCCCTTGCTTTTCTGTAACTGCTACATACTAACCTCTTGCTTAGTCGGTTACTCTGCCACTTTTCCCTTTAACTGAATTCCCGTCAGTATTTCCCGTCATTCTCCTACCTGTTAGAACCCTAGAATTTTATTTCATTGTTTGCTGTGACTGTCATTTGTTTTCCTTTCCATATTTCATTTTTTTACACTTTCGTGTAAAGGAATAAAGTCCTGAATTTCTCTACCTACTGATTTTCGTTCTTCTTTGCTTGAAAGAGTTTAACTACATATCGAACGCGGTTACTACATCTTGGACAGAATAGATGTGTCAAAAACGTATCGAAATCTTTTGTACTTTCTGACATACCTTGTATTCTGAAAAAAAAAGTTCCATTCATTGTTAATTTCTATCTTGTTAAATGCAGCTTCAAACCCGGCACTTTTATGAACACCTTGTATTCTGAAAAAAAAGTTCCATTCATTGTTCATTTCTATCTTGGTAAATACAGTTTCAATATCGATACTTTTATAACACGCCTTATATAATATATATATATATATATTATATATATATATATATATATATATATATATATAGTCAAGTAGATGAGAATACCACTACTGGATTACTCGTAAAATTCTACCTTAGAAAAGATTTTTGTTTATCTTGGTACAGGGCTTTGTTTTCAATTGCATCAACGGACAAAGAGAACAACGACAGACAGACTGACAGTTAGATAGACTGACAAATAGACAGAGACAGTACAAATATACGAGTGACTTTGTATCTTGACTGTTATTCTTTTGTTTAATGAAAAACAAAATAAATATTTTCTGTCGTCTTGAGAAATGACTACGATTGTAAAAATCAGCGACACTAGCATTCATTCAGGAACTTACCGCCTCACAAAAATGGCAGTGGGTTAAATTGAATAATAAAAGATAAAAATAAACACATAATACGTTCATCCTTTTATCTTCGAAAACAAAATCTTACAATTAATAAAATATTTTCAACTCACATTGAATTCAACGATGCTTTCATTCTTCAGAAAACCGTTTGACATTTTAAGGTTACCAATAAACCCCCATTGTAGGCGGGTGACACGCATGCATGCTTTGTGTTTTCTTCTAAACTTTAGGCTTTCAGCTATTAATGTATGTGACTTCCGGTGAAACTTTTCTGTTTCCTCTACATGCGATTACATTATTATTATTATTATTATTATTATTATTATTATTATTATTATTTCGGCAATTTTTGTTTGTTTGTTAACGTTAGAAGTATTTTTTAAAAATCTAATTCGTTTAAAGGCATTGAGGAAAGGCCAAAGGTCACAGTCGTCTGTAAAAATGGCGATGAATTGTACTTCGTAATTCGTGTCAAATCACAAACACGCCGACAATGAAGTGAATCAGCATTGAATAGTAAAAAGTAAAGTCGGCAAAGTGACCTATTGTCGGTATCAGCCGAATAGCGAGGCAGTCTATCCTCTTTTCGCTGGAGCTATACCAGGGAGATCTTTTTGCGATACACCTACTCTCAGTTCCCAGATACTTTACCATATAGATCAGATTACCCAAGCTGTGCCGCGCATACGCTGGCTTAACGAGGACCGATTTCGAAACCGGAACCATGCGATTCCTAGGTGGATGCTCAACCGACTTAGCCTAGAAAGGCGGCTGGATAGGCCGCTTCCGATCAATCGGCTGGTCACGTCAAGCCCTAGCACCTATATGATTGTCGACCTTATGCTCTTATAGCAAACCCAATCCTTTTTATCATATATTTGTTAGAAGGCGGTGGCTGAAGGTCTTAATGTCCTGGGTATGACCTTAGACTGCATCTAATGGTAAAGCTCCAATTTTGAGCTCTTGGGAGTGTGGAGTACGACTTCATCGCCATTACTGACATTCTGATTCGGAGTGGTAGTACCAGTTAGGGTCCCATCTATATGTTAAATAGATAAAAAATGTGTTTAAAAATTGAGTTTTAAAAAATTGAATGCTTAAAAAGAATGAATAAAACAAAACGTCAGGAGTTGTCATGCCGTAAAATCCAACAGAGTTTTGCGCCATTCTGCTTACTAGAAAGGTGCTATCTTGAAAAATAGAAACGGATATAGAAAGATGAAATTGAGCTATGTTTTGGGGTCAGCAATTTTGAAAATCTAATAAGGGAAAAACTTATATTCATCAGCTCTGTACGGATACTGATACCGTCTAAATGACTTAATAGGGACAGATTCCGGCAGAGGAAGGGGGGTGAAAAAATAATGAAACACAACCGTGCTGTAAAGGACTGATTTGAATGTTTTAACTTATGTATATATTTACCAACCCCTCCGCATGAGCAGGATGGACACAAGGTCATTTTTGGCGGAGTATAACAGGTTTGAATTCAGAGTTTTCATTCTCCTAGACTGGTTGCTTAGCCAAGGTTAAAGAGCCCAGTCTGTCCTGCTATTTAACCATAGCCGGAGGGAGAGCTGGTGGATGCATACCTTTCCCAAGTGTATTAGCGTGATGTGAAATGTAGACAGCCTCGTCTATGATTTTGAACTCGGGTCGACGAGTCCATTTCCTACACTCTAGCCATTACAGCGCCACCATGTAGAACTTATGTAACATGTCTTGAAATAAAACCTAAAGGCGGACGACTCTCAGTTGCCGATTATGATGATTTACAAGTACTACAACCCGGAAACATTTAGAAATAGGATTACGTAAAGATATGACATGAAGAGCATTATATATAGTTCTTCTAAGTTTGTGATGTAATGGTTTACGAGCTAGATCAGTGGCTATTTGTTGTATAGTCATATATACCCAAAATCGATTATATAATCGAGAAAGAAAACTCAGGTGATTGTTGCATAATGGGTGCATCTTACCCGGGAACACCATATTTGTGGCCTTGTGCCAGACACAGAAACCTTAGTGAATGTAGCATGATTCTCAGACCTTACGGGAGTGGGCAAGCAAGAACAATATGAAATTCTAATTATCACCTTGAGTCTATTCGGAGCCAGTGAGTCTGGGATTTTGCTATTAAAATTAGTTTAATCGGTTTGTCAGAGAAAGGATGGTTGACCCGTTGACCTCTTAAATGACACGAGTAATTTGGTAAAACAGTTAGAACGTTCGAAAGGTTCCAGAATATTCTAGAAAGCTCGACATCGATTTCTATATAATGAGACAACCTTAGATTTTGAGTCAGTTGGTCTGGGGCCGTGGAGTTGATTAGACAGTCGGGTTACGGATTTCGCCGAGAGTAGTCGGGGTTAGCAGTTTGGCCGAGTTAGTGGTCGGAGGCGAGCGACTGAGGCTGGTGTCGCTGAAGTGTGAAGCCTGATAAATAGTACTGACCGTTGGAACGAAGTTAAGGATTACTAAAAAAACATATGTGTTACACGAAATCGACTCTCTCTCTCTCTCTCTCTCTCTCTCTCTCTCTCTCTCTCTCTCCTCTCTCTCTCTCTCTTAATAACTTGCATTAAGGAATAAATTTATGAAAAGCACGAAATACTGCCCCCATCTTTATTTACTACGGCAAAGAAATCGTACGGGAAATCATGAATGAAAGCCATTAAACAAACAAACGTGAACAGATACTTGATTGATGCTAAGGAGATATATACTTGTCAACAAGTCAAATTGGCCGTAACGAAAAGCACGCGGCCTGTGTAAGTTGATACTCGGTTGATACTCATCCGCTGACTGACCAAAGAACTACTAGATTCTGCGGGTGTGTAAACAACCCAAGAAGTTTCCATACCTTATGAGAAAGACGACGGCCACATAACATATACGAATTAGTGCCGTGAAAGAAAAAGGAACTATGTTACATATTCCGAATTGGTACAGTGACAACAAACCGCTACTTACATGATATATAGAGAGACACACAGACTTGAGACTTTCTTGTTACTAAATTTCTTCTTTACTGTTTCTGCTAACTTCTTGTCTAGCTATTTCTTCTATTTCTTTGGTCGTCATCTTGTCGTCTAGCTGTATCCTTACTAAGGGCTTCTTCTAAGGGCTAACTTTTTAGTCATGCAATTAATTAAACCACAAGACATTCTTTCCTTGATCAACATTTATTAAACCCATTCTTATTCGCCGCGCGGGTGAGATTCAACCTCACAGTAGCACGTCTACTCTGCGTCAATCTCAAGTTGAAACTAAATTTAACTAGTTACGTTTTCTCATGGCGCGCAAGATTCGCGCCTCTCTAGGGTGAGTTGGGATCATCAAACAGAAATCTACCTGCCTACGCTTTGCTTTTAACCAACAAATCCTATTTCAAACTAATACAAGGATTGTCAACAATTAATGACACCACAAAAATGTAACTATTGTACGTGAATTAGATTCACGGGTGCTCTTATATTCCTGACCTTGTGCCAAAACTAAGATTAGATTAAATAATTAGTACATTAATTACTCATCTTCCAAGTTAGACTATTTGTCTTCTCTCTCTCTCTCTCACTCCTCTCTTTTCCTCTCTCTCTCTTTTCTCTCCCTCTCTCTCTCTCCTCTCTCTCTATCTATCTCCTATCTCTTTCACACGCACATGCACACACTCTCTCACACTGTTCTCCCCCCTCTCTCTCCCATTCTTTCCTCTCCCTTTCTCTATTCACCCACTCTCTCTTTCTCTCTCACTCACACCTATCTCTCCTCCTCTCTTCTCTTTCTCTCTTCTTCATTCTTCTTAACCCTCTTCCTTCTCTCTCACCATTTCTCTTACACACACTGCTCTCTCCCTCTTTCCTCTATATCTCTTCTTCATCAGGATTGTCCTCTCCATCCATCTCTCTTGGACTCCCTTTCTCTAATCATCGATACCTCTTTCTTCTCTCCTCCTCACTTACTCTCTCTTCCCCCTCTCTCCTCCTTTCCTCCTCACTCTCACTCTCAATTTCTTCCCTCCCTTTCGCCTCTCGCCCATTCTTGTCTTTCTCACTCACATTATCTCACCCCCTCTTTGCTTTCTCTCTTTCTTCCCTAAAAACTCTTTCCTCTCTCTCCTGCCTTGCTTCTCACACATATCGCTACCCCCTCTCTCCTCTCTCTCTTTCCCTTCCACCCTCTCTCTCAACACACAGACAAAGACAGCTTTTACTCTTTCCTCTCTCTTATGCACAATCTCCCTATATATATATATATATATATATATATATATATATATTTTTTTTTTTCTATTTTTTCTTCGTTCTCCTCTGTCCTCTCTCTTCTCTCTGTGTCTCTGTCTCACTTCTCTCTCACTCAACAATCACCACCTCATCAGCCACACATACTCTTTTTCCCGTCTCTCTCACTCTCCTCTCTCTCTCATCTACTACTTTCTTCTACTAATTTCTGTCTGTCAGTCTCTCTTTCCCTCTCACACAACACACTCTCTTTCCTCCCCTTTCTCTTCCCTCTGTCTCTGTCTCCCTCTCTCACCACAACACACAGCAAACACTCTCTTTCCTCTTTCCCTTTCCTCTCACACAACTCCCTGATATCTCTTCGCACACATACACACACACACACACCCACTCTCTCTCTCTCTCTCATCCTCTCTCTATCTTCTCTCTGTCTCTCTCTCTCTCTCTCTCTCTCTCTCATGTGTGTTTGCTTTCGTTTAAAACAAGAAAATTTTGCGCAACATTATCGCAGTTTTATTGAAGTCAAGTTTCATTACTCGTCCGACAATCAAATATTTTTCAATGAAGGTTTCGTTTTTCGTCTCTCCTAAAGGTTTTCTACAACATTGATAGGATCTGACATTGGAAGAAAAGGGCGGGAAAAGCACCAGCAGAAACCATCTTCGATATATTTCCTATTCTATACATTAATCTTGAAAAAAAAATATATCTACTTACATTGAACTGTGATATTTTTTTTTTCTTTCTCATACAAGAACTTCCCAGCGAGGTACCTCGACGTTCATTTATTATAGAACAAGAAAATCCAGTAATCCATAGTAATAAAAAAAAACACCACGCTCGTCGAGATTTTTTGATAGCGTAATAGCGTTAAAAAAGACATGGGACCCAGTAACCAATAAGCACCGCCACTGGGAGCTGTTTGAAAGACACACCTTTTGCTTTTACCGTAAACTCCAGTTGTTTGCTCAAAACAACAGAATTTTTTGCATTAGAATTTCACTGTAGAGATTTTCTAAAAGTTTGTCCATGTATATTTACAACCCAAGGCACGTTTTTATATAAAATAAGTTTTCGATTTAATTTAAAAATAGATATTTATTGTTTACTTGGTCCAACATCCTTTTATTTAAGATAAACTAAAACATATTCTGTAAAATAAGAACTATTTCATTTAAATAAACATATTGCATTTCTTTCTGATTAAATAAATAACTATTTTTGATATACAAATGTGCTTTAATTAAAAAACGTGTCTTTCGCTTAAAGTTTTAAAATAAAAAAAATCCAATTGAATTAACAAACTGAAATAAGTAATTTTTTTCTCCAGTTGGGGTGTTATTGTTACTTGGTCCAGACATCGAGAATAAAACAAATATCTAATTCAATTGCAAGTCAGATAAAGTATCAGTCAGCTCATTCTATTCCTATTATATACCCACTTTTCTCTGAATGTTTGAGATGAGACTTGAAGATTAGTATTTCTGCGTTATTCGGACTTATTGTCCCATTTCGTTGTTATTTGTACAACGTTCGGCCGATGTGTCTCCGCCTTCTTCAGGTATTTCTTTGGCTGGGACTCTGACCACTTCTCGAGACTCGGAAACCTTCTTTTCGGACTCGGGAACTTTCTTGTCATAATCGGGAGCTCAATTGTCAATTGGACACATATGGCCTAGTGGATAAGGTAGTTAGGTAAGACAGTTCTAAGTGACAGTTATCTCTGGATCCCGAGTTCAATCCTGAGTAGAGGCAGTTAGAAAATAATTTAACAAACTCCTACCCCAGCTATGGTTAGCGAATGAGAACTATACCCCCGTGGACTGAATAAAGGTTAGGTTCAAAGTTCCGTGACGGCTCCCGATTACACAAGAAAGTCCCGAGTTCGAAAAGAAGGTTCCCGAGTCCGAGAAGGTTCCCGGAAAAAAAAGTCGACCAAGGAAATACCTGAAGAAGGCCGGAGGCATATCGCCGAACGTGTACAAATAACAATGAGATGGACAATAGTCCAATAACGCAAATAATACTAAATACCCACTTGTTGTATACGATATATGTATACACAGATATAAGATAATCTACGAAACTATCTACAAAATACAACTGTCATGGAAATTTGTGTACCACTTTATCTCACTTTTTTAACTCTAAGAGTTTGGGGCATTAAATAACCCCAGGGTTGATATGCCATTAAGCAAACCAAAGCAAAGTTTGTATTCTGCTAGATGGTCCATACAGTTAAAATCCTGAATAATGTAGCCTCTCAACCCTTTTCATTGGGCCGAGGAGATGATGTGATTATTCCGGATGAGAAGTGAAATCTTTAGTGAAAAAAGGATTGGCTCAAAGTACAGTCAACAGAATTTTACGGAGCTGTGATATATACTCTCATCGAAGGTGAACATTGTATTGAGAGAAATGGTGACTATGTGGAGAAGTAGGGATGTGATCCACAGATATTCTGTCCTAACAAAAATGGCATGACTTTTTCACGTGCCCCCATACACGAGAAATATGAGGTGTTTTTTTTCGGGTCGGCATAACTGATAGTAAGGCATATCTATAGTTTCACCGTTATAGAAAGATTTATAACATTACAGAGAAATATCCACTGGTAAACTCGCATAAAAATTGACCGCTGTGTCACATCCTGCTCGTGCGGAGGAGTTGGTAAAAACATACATTCTAAACTGCTATTAATACAATTGGAAACAAAAATCCAGCTATTCTCCAGTAATTATGATGCAAATCAGAACTTCTGAAGTAATTTTTGAAGACAACAATTCTTTCATCCTTGCAAATAGTAGGACAGACGGCTCTTTACCTGGTATGGCAACCGGTCTAGGAAAGAAAAACTCTGAATTCAAACAAAAGTAAAACAGAGTCCTCTCCAACTTCTCCCCTCCATAAAATTTTTTTCTCTAATACGAAATTGTTTTCCTGCCAGCCTGTTTGGATATTTGTGTGATCATGTCCGTGTGTTTGTTCTAAAATAAATTCTTATTTTAATCAGTACGAACCGAATATATATTATATATATATATATATATATAATATATATATAAGTTAGCGCAACATGGACATGAAGTTAACGGGGGCTTGGTGACTGACAGTCTTTGCATATGCAGAAACTCTCATAACCAGCACTGCTGACCTCATGTTCACGCTACGCTAAATATAATATATAAATATATATCTGTCTGTCGGTGTGGTGTGTGATCTCTCTCTCTCTCTCTCTCACTCTCTCTCTCTCATCTCTGCTCTCTCTCTTCTCTCTCTCTATTTCCTCTTTTTTCATTATCTTTGTCTCTTTCTCCTTTTTTATTTAATTTTATCTTTCTTTTTTCAATCTTCCCTCTCTCTCTCTCTCTCTCTCTCTCTCTCTCTTCTCTTAAATTTCATCTTTTCTTTTTCATCTCTCTCTCTCCCTCCCTCCCTCTCCTCTCCCTCTCTCTCTCTCTCTCTCTCCTGGCTCTCTTTCTCTCCTAGTGGGATCATATCTATATATTCATCGATCTATTCTATATATCTATCTATCAATTTATTTCATTAATTTTGATTATGCAATATGATATTCGGCATTTTCTGACAGCAGGTGCGTGATGTGATCAAACAACATCATCAGCCCAGCATTTATTCCCTATTTTCTCCATAAAATTGAAGACGGGATTCTTTCATCCGGTGCCGGTCACATCATCTTCCCCTCTTTAGTACATTCTGGTTTTCTTTTCTTTTTTTTTTTTTTTTGTTTTTTGTATTTTCTTTTCTATCTCCCAAGAGTGTACTTTCATACAATCACTGTTCAAAGAAATTATTTCAAATATATCACCAAATAAATACTTTTAAAAAATGGCGCTTAATAACTTCCCAGGTGACACTCTAATACTATCATTAAAGTGTTAGACAAAAGGAAGAGCAGATGAGAGAAATACAGAAAGAGATAGATAGATAGATAGATAGATAGAAGAGAAGAGAGAGAGGAGAGAGAAGTGGTAGAAAATAGAAAAATAAAGGAAAGAAAACTATTTAAAATGTTAGATATTGAGAGACAGAGAGATAGAGTTAGAGAGAGAGAACAGAGAGACAGAGAGAAGAAAGAAAGAAAGAAAGAGAGTGAAGTGGTGGAATATAGAAGAAAAAATAAAGGAAAGAACTATATAAGATGTTAGATAAGAAGAGAGAAGAGAGAGAGAGAGAGAGAGAAAGAGAGAAGAGAGAGAAAGAGAGAAAAGAAGAGAAAGAAAGAAAGAAAGAAAGAAAGAAGTGGAAAATAGAGAAAAAATAAAGGAAAGAAAACTATATAAGATGTTAGATAAGAAGAGAGAGAGAGAGAGAGAGAGAAAGAGAGAGAAAGAAAGGAGAGAAAGAAAGAAGAAGTGGTGGAAATAGAGAAGAAATAAGGAAAAGAAAACTATATAAAAGTTAGATAAGGAGAGACATATGGCGAGAGAGAGGGAGAGATAAAAGAGACAGACAGATACACAAAAGACAGAGAGGCGGCGAGAGAGAGAGAGAGGAGGAGAAAGAAGGGGAAGAAAAGAATGAACTTATATATAAAAAAAAAAGGATTTTGCTTGTACTGGACGTCACGAACATTTAGACCGAAATTTTTGGCATTTTTCTCACAATATTAACTTGGCCCGTTGGGGGACCAAAAAAAACAAAAAACAAAAAACAAACGAAAAGTTATAGCCAATACCTGATCTTCACAATCATCACACGTGAATTACTTAATTAGTCAACAGGTTCACGCATTCGCGCTGGCCTACGCCTAACAAGGGCGGGCCATCTTGTTTGCTGAATTATGTTATTGATATTTCAAATCCTTAATAATCAGAATCGTTTTAGTGTAAATAAAAAATGGATTTGGACGCGAAAAGCTATACAAACTGAGAGGAAGAAGGGAGAAAGATGGAGAGAGAGAGAGGGGGAGAGATGGGGGAGAAGATGGGGAGAAAGCGAGAGAGAGAGAGGGGGGAGAGAATTAAAGATATATAACTGAAAGGTTATAATGGGGAAATTGGATTTAATAAATGGTAATAGAAACATATAAAGAATGAAACAAGTGATTAAACCGATAAATTCGTGTAATAAGATAGATAGATAAAATGATAGATAGATAGATAGATAGATAGATTAATGCGAAAGCTAGAACAATACTGAGAAAGAGTGATAGATAGAATAGTCTGAGATATATATGAAGAGACTCTGAGAATAAGATAGATAGATAGATAGGATAGATTTGATAGATTTTAATGGAAAGAGATAGATAGAAATTATGATAACAACAGTAAATAGGTAATATAGAATTATTGTGATTAATAAACACAAGCCATCAATAGTGTGTGTGTATGTGTGTGTGAGGGGCAGGGATAGAGAGAGAGAGGGAGAGAGGGAAGTGGAAAGGAGAGAGAGAGAGAATGATAAATTAGGCTGAGATAGATATGAAGAAGACTGAGATAGATAGATAGATAGATAGATAGAATAAAAAACAGTAAATAGGTATATAGATTATTGCGATTAATAAGTTCAAGCTCAATCAATGGTGTGTGTGTGTGTGTGAGAGAGAGAGAGAGAGGGGGAAGGAGAGAGGGAGGGAGAGTGAGACGAAACAGACAGGAGAGACAGAGAAATAGAATGATACAATTAGGCTGAGATAGATATGAAGAGACTGAGATAGATAAATAGAAGATAGATAAATAGATAGAGTAGATCAGATAGATAGATAGATAGATAGATTAGATTTTAATGAAATGGTATAGATAGAATAACAACATAGACTGAGATAAATAGTTATAAATTATTGCGATAAATAAGTACAAGCCCAATTTCAATTTTTGATTAAATCATAGTTTTCTAACACAAGATTTTTTTTTAATGGGCGATGTTCTTAATTTCTTAGGTACACGGTGTGAACGTCTGTGATCCACAGTCCGATTTACCCATGCAGCTCTTCGCGAATGTAACAAGTAAGAGAACTGTCTTAGCGTTGATATCAACTCCGTAAATTCTCACATGGCTTCTCTCGGACCTACTGCACACGGCACATATTTTTTCAGGATTGACATGAATTAATTGTAGTTGCTGCAGAAGGACCTGTGTAAAAATCAGTCTTGATTGTTTCTGTCATGGGATCTCAATATGACTAGAATTTCGGCCGTAGACAAATAGATCCCTACTGCAGATGTTACAAACCACTAGGCAAACCCGGCGGTGTAAAGTTTAAATTTTTGAAAATGTTTGCTTAAGGGGGGGAGTTAAAAATATAGTTTCAGAGAGTAAGTAAGTATAATCATCATATTTATCAAAAGTTTCTTTCTTTTTTTTCGTGGTCATCTTTTTTTTTGCTTTAATTTTTATTATTCTATGTGCTATTTTGTTCTTTCTTTCTTTCTTCTCATTTTCTTGGTATTCGTCTTATTTTTTCTTTTTTTCTTTCTTCTTTACAATTAAAAGTTAACCTTTACTTTGGGCCGCGTCATCTTTATTTTTGCTTGAACTTTACCTATTCGTAGGTGATTATTCTTTTTTTTTACATTCTTCTTTTTTTTTTTCTTTCTCTCTGTTCTCTTTTTCTATTCTTACTTGTCATTCTATTCTTTCTTTCTTTTCTTTCTTTCCTTTCTTCTTCTTCTTTCTTTTTCTGTTTTTTTTTTATTATTTATATATTCTATAATTATCTTCTTTCAACAAAAGTTTTTTCTCTTTTTTACCCTATCATTTTTGCGTCAGTTTTTCTTTTTCGTATGAGCTATTTCATTCTTCCAACCTTTCGTTCCACCTTTCTTCTCTTTGTGTTCTTTCTTTTCTCACTCTTTTTCCTGAAATAAACAATTTGATGTGGAAACTTCGTTCTCTTTCCCTTCAAATAAAAATGTTGCCATGCATCTATTAATTATTAAAGTTAAATTTTTTTTGAATATTTTACACATAATTTAACATAAATCATAGGTATTTATTTATTTGTAAATTTTTTAATTAACCTCTTGATATTGGTAAAAATTACTATTTCTTGTTTGTAAATAATTTTCTTCTAAAACTCATTAGATAACTTTATATACATATAAAATAACTATATGTAAAATACTGGGCTTGTATTTATTAAAATCTTGTTAAAAAAAACCGCAATAAGAACCGTCTAAGTTGCATACTCAATTTTGAAATGCCTATAATATAAGGTTATTTTTTATTCTATTTGAGGATTTGGAGTAATGTAACGTAAGCAGCGACGTAGTTTTCGGTTACAGACAAATAGAGTGAATCTATCATTATTAATGGCAGGCAAATTATGCACCCTCCTGGATGGCAAGTATCTACAGTTTTAATGTAATAAAATATATTAAATAAGAAAGGCTAATGAAACAATAAGAATGGAACCGATAAAAAATTTGATAACAGAGGCGTGTACAAACAAATAGAACAACTGAACATTTACTTCTTTCCATCACCTTCTCATTGTTACTTACTTTTCTGAATTTAAGTATTTAGTTAAAGAGGATGAAAGAATATAATTACCGTTATTTCTCCTTGTTAATGATTTTCCTTTTAAAGGTATATCCCCATGAGAGATTTTTGCTCTATATCATTAAAATGAAACAAACAATTAGAAACAATGATAGCTAAGCATATTATCATCAAATTCGTTTTTTAATCAATATGCCAAATAGCTTCCCGTTCATCACTGTAAACCGGCTATTTTATATATGTAAATGTTTATTGATGTAGATAGACAAATAATAAGGTGAACATTTTAATATTAGGTATATATATATATAATATATACAATGGGTTTAATGGGTTTTTAAATAAGTTAAACTAACATTAAATGGTTCAAAAAAAGGGGTTTANAGAGTATTTTTAAAAATCTAATTCGTGTTTAAGCATTGAGAAAGGCCAAATGCACAGTCTCGCTGAAAAATGCGATGAATTGTACTTCGTTATTCGTGTCAAATCACAACACGCCGACAATGAAGTGAATCAGCATTGAATAGTAAAAAGTAAAAGTCGGCAAAGTACCTATTGTCGGTATCAGCCGAATAGCAGGCAGTCTATCCTCTTTTCGCTGGAGCTATACCAGGAAACTTTTTGCGATACACCTACTCTCAGTTCCCAGATACTTTACCATATAGATCAATTACCCAAGCTGTGCCGCGCATACGCTGGCTTAACGAGGACCGATTTCGAACCGAACCATGCGATTCCTAGTGATGCTCAACCGACTTAGCCTAGAAGGCGGCTGGATAGGCCGCTTCCGATCAATGCTGCTGTCACGTCAAGCCTAGCACCTATATGATTGTCGACCTTATGCTCTTATATAGCAAACCCAATCCTTTTTATCATATATTTGTTAGAAGGCGGTGGCTGAAGTCTTAATGTCCTGGGTATGACCTTAGACTGCATCTAATGGTAAAGCTCAATTTTGAAGCTCTTGGGAGTGTGAGTACGACTTCATCGCCATTACTGACATTATATGATTCGGATGTTCGGTACCATTAGGGTCCATCGATATGTTGAATAGATAAAAATGTGTTTAAAAATTGAGTTTTAAAAAATGAATGCTTAAAAAGAAGAATAAAACAAAACGTCAGTTGTCATGCCTGAAAATCCAACAAGAGTTTTGCGCCATTCTGCTTACTAGAAAAGTGATATCTTGAAAAATAGAAACGGATGAAATTGAGTTATGTTTTGGGGTAGCAATTTGAAAATCTAAATAAGGGAAAACTTGACATTCATGCAGCTCTGTACGGATACTGGATACCGTCCTAATTGACTTAATAGGTGCGATCAATCAATATATATTTACCAACCCCTCCGCACGAGCAGGATATTAGCGTTAATGTATCATCAAAATGGACAGATTCCGGCAGAGGAAGGGATGAAAAAATAATGAACACCAACCGTGCTGTAAAGACTGATTTGAATGTTTTAACTTATGTATATATTTACCAACCCTCCGCATGAGTAGGATGGGACACAAGGTCATTTTTTCGGAATATAACAAGGTTTGAATCAGAATTTTCATTCTCCTAGACTGGTTGCTTAGCCAAGGTTAAAGAGCCCAGTCTGTCCTGCATTAACCATAGCCGGAGGGAGAGCTGGTGATGCATACCTTTCCCAAGTGTATTAAGCATGTCTTGAAATAAAACCTAAGGGGGACGACTATCAGTTGCTGATTATGATGATTTACAAGTACTACAACCGGAAACATTTAGAAATAGATTACGTAAAGATATGACATGAAGAGCATTATATATAGTTCTTCTAAGTTTGTATGTAATGGTTTACGAGCTAGATCAGTGGCTATTTGTTGTATAGTCATATATACCCAAATCGATTATATAATCGAGAAAGAAAACTCAGGTGACTGTTGCATAATGGGTGCATCTTACCGGGAACACCATATTTGTGACCTTGTGCCAGACACAGAGAAACCTTAGTGAATGTAGCATGATCTCAGACCTTACGGAGTGGGCAAGCAAGAAACAAATGAAATTCTAATTATCACCTTGAGTCTATTCGGAGCCAGTGAGTCTGGGATTTGCTATTAAGATTTAGTTTAATCGTTTGTCAGAGAAAGATGGTTGACCCGTTGACCTCTTAAATGACACGAGTAATTTGGTAAAACAGTTAGAACGTTCGAAAGTTCCAGAATATTCTAGAAAGCTCGACATCGATTTCTATATAATGAGACAACCTTAGATTTTGAGTCAGTTGTCTGGGCCGTGGAGTTGTTAGACAGTCGGTTACGGATTTCGCCGAGAGTAGTCGGGGTTAGCATTTTGGCCGAGTTAGTGGTCGGAGGCGAGCGACTGAGGCTGGTGTCGCTGAAGTGTGAAGCCTGATAAATAGTACTGACCGTTGGAACGAAGTTAAGGATACTAAAAAAAACATGTGTTACAGAAATCGACTCTCTCTCTCTCTCTCTCTCTCTCTCTTCTCTCTCTCCTCTCTCTCTCCTCTCTCTCTCTCTCTTAATAACTTTCATTAAGGGAATAAATTTATGAAAAGCACGAAATACTGCCCTCATCTTTATTTTACTACGCCAAAGAATCGAACGGGACAAACATGAATGAAAGCCATTAAACAAACAAACGTGACAGAATACTTGACTGATGCTAAGGAGGTATATACTTGTCAAAAAGTCAAATTGGCCGTAACGAAAAGCACGCGGCCTGTGTAAGTTGATACTCGGTTGATACTCATCCGCTGACTGACCAAAGAACTATTAGATTCTGCGAGTGTGTAATCAACCAAGAAGTTCCATACCTTATGAGAAAGACGACGGCCACATAACATATACGAATTAGTGCCGTGAAAAAAAGGAACTACGTTACATATTCCGAATTGGTACACGTGACCTATGTTACATGATATATAGAGAGACACACAGACTTGAGACTTTCTTGTTACTTCCTTTCTTCTTACTGTTCTGCTAACTTCTTGTCTAGCTGTTCTCTATTTCTTTGGTCGTCATCTTGTCGTCTAGCTGTCTCCTTACTAAGTCTTCTTCTAAGAGCTAACTTTTTAGGCATGCAATTAATTCAACCACAAGACTTCTTTCCTTGATCAACATTTATTAAACCCATTCTTTATTCGCCGCGCGGGTGAGATCAACCTCACAGTAGCACGTCTACTCTGCGTCATCTCAAGTTGAAACAAATTTAACTTGTTACGTTTTCTCATGGCGCGCAAGATTCGCGCCTCCAGGTGTGAGTTGGGATCATCAAACAGAAATCTACCTGCCTACGCTTTTAACTCAACAAACCTATTTCAAACTAACTAAAGATTGTCAACAATTTATGACACACAAAAATGTAACATATTGTAAGTGAATTAGATTCTACCGGTGCTCTTATATATCCTGACCTTGTGCCAACATAAGATTAGATTAATAATTAGTAATAATTACTCATCTTCCAAGTTAGACTATTTTTCTTCTCTCTCTCTCTTCTCACTCTCTCTCTTTCCTCCTCTCTCTTTTCTCTCTCTCTCTCTCTCTCTCTCTATCTATCATCTCTTTCACACACATGCACACACTCTCTCACACTTTCTCCCCCTCTCTCTCTCCCATTCTTTCCTCTCCCTTTCTCTATCACCACTCCTCTTTCTCTTCACTCACACTATCTCCCTCTCTTCCTTCTCTTTCTCTCTTTTCTCATTCATCTTACCTCTCTCCTTTTGTAGCAATATGACCCTTGTGAGCTAGAACTGCTATTGGAAGGAGGAATAAATAAACAAAGGCTTAAAAAATAGTGAGAACCCAAAGAGGAGAGCGATGGTTTGTACCGTAGCGTACCCGAACGAAGAATTGAGGGGCAAGCGGAAGTCGGGTGTTGACCGGAATCACTGTGTGACGTGGGGAAGAAGAAAGTCCGTCCTTTTTTTGCCAGCGGGCCTAGGGACAGACCTGATTAGAGCCCAGGAGTAATCTAGTAGTTCTCTCTCTCTCGTTCTCTCTGCCTCCCTCTCCTCCCTGGTAGGAACTAGACGAGCCACGTTAATAAAGGCTGGGAGTTGTGACGACATGTTTCTCGTTTGTGATTTTTATCGGAGTTTAGTACCGTGAGAATTGCAATCACATATATCGTTTTGGGTGCCGTTGACCTCGGAGTTCAGACACGGACTCATAAGGAACCAGTTACCACGCAACGAGGGGATACGAAAAAGAAAAGACATCGCCGTAATTGTAACAGAAACTAACGTAAAACGAAAGAAAGAGCGAGTCAAACAAACAAAAAAAAGACCCACGTGTGACGAAAAAAAACAGGAGTGACTGTTGAGAAACGAGAGAGAAAGAAAAAAAACAAAGTAAAAGAAAAAAAAAAGCAAACAACAGCGAGCATTTGAAAGAAAAAAAGGGCTTAAAAAGAAAAAAAACAAAGAAAAAAGACCCACTTGAAAAAAAAAAAAGGGAGGGCAACTTTTAAAATCTTATTAAAGGAGAATGACGGCAACAACGAGTCAACAAACAATTGAGAACATTAAAAAAAAAAAAAGAAAAAAGACCCACGTGTGAAGAAAACAAAGAATTAAGGAGAAAAAAAACAACAGCAACTAACAATTAAAGAAGAAGAAAAGGACTTATAAAAGAAGGAGAAACCCACGTGGAAAAAATATACGTCCACGTGTGAATTTAAAAAAAAAAAAAAAGACGAAAATGAACTTACAAGAAAAAAGAACTTTAAAAAAAAAAAAAAGGAAAAAATATACTAGAGTGAACAAAGTAGGTGATAATTTTTCTCTCTGTTCTACAGTTGTGTATTTTTTTCTCTTCACCTGGTTATTGATATCATTAATATTAGTATAAGTCTTCTATTATTCTGTGACTGAAATTGTTTATGCGAAATGCGAGTCTCAGACTATTAAAGAGTTTTTGCAGAATCTCACCGCAGGCTGTGTTGATGCATTAAATTCTGTAAACGAGCTTAAAAGTGTTGAAAAGGGTTGGATAGGGCTATCAAAGACAATTTAGAGGATAGATTAAGAAAAGTAACAATAGGAAAAATTTAACCAAGCGGAGTAGAAACGTACCTACCAGTGAGAATTGCAATGGCATCCTCAGATAGTGATAGAGACCAGACTAGCCGTTGTTGGGGTGTTAATAGCAAGTATCACCTCATTAGAAATTTCCCGAAAAATTAATAAAATGGATGGCACCTACCCCTAAAAGCACCATCCGAACAAATTAAAAATAGACAAAGCATGGGATAGCCCTCAAAAGTCAGCACCACGCTTTGCTAATTGAATGGCAAAACTAGCAGGGCACACAAGTCCATTCTACGTCCTCGGAACATATATCTCAGAAAATAAGAGATAAATATACAGCTATTAGAGAGAAAACTCCCATAAGGATAATAACTTCACAAGTGATGTGGATACCGAGGGCATGAACCCACACGGTGAAGGTGATAGGAACAATGAACAACTATGTCCAAATGAAAAAAGAAAAAAGAAAGAGAAATTTTAACAGACAGGTGGACGTTATAATAATAAAAATGATTTGGAGTAATGGCTAAAATGGAAAGCACAAAATAACCCAACAGTTTAATAGCATCACAAAAGATTCCCCTAAAACAGTAAGGCTAAGGTATACCACACCGTCAGATATTGACTACAGAGAAATAAAATATGTTCCCTTATGGAAAGAAAAATAGCTATGCTTAGAGTTGCAATTGAAGAAGCATTAAAAACGCTGGGAGACAAATGATTATGGTAGTAGCAGCGAGCTCACCCGGGTCAACCAGTGCTGCCACAAGGAAATGATACCCACCAGACTATGAAGATAGCTTAAAGGCCTGTGGTTCAAAGTGTTTGTTCACACAGCAGATACCTTCAGAAAAACCTATTTGGCGCTCGAAATAAATTAAAGATAGATGAATGAAAAAAAAAAAAAAAAAGAAAAAAAAAGGATAGAAAAATGAGTAAATGAAAATACGAATATGAATGGAATAATGACGAAAAAAAAAAAAGATAAATAATGAAAACTGAAAGGATTAAATGAATAGATACACAAAAGAAAAGAAATAATAGAGAAAAGAATATTGACAGCTGAAGAAGCGACGATAACGCCGTTGCTTGAAAAAAAAAGCTATAAATCAGTATAGGTCTGCAATTGATAAGAATGAAAAAAATGAGTAATTTTTTTTTAAATTCAAATTGGAGAAGTATTCCAAAGAAAAAAAGAAAGAAAGAAAAAATGAACAAATAAGTAGGTAAGGTCTAGAGCACTGTGGGAGCAATGAGGAGAATATCCCTGCTTAATGATTGTAAATGTTTCTTTTACTTTTATATGTATGTGTTTTTTGTATTATTGTAAAATTGAATGCTCGTGTGGCTCTATCGGAAGAGAAGAGTCTATATCGGATAGAAGGAAAAAAAAAAAATCTTAATGAATAATTACCATATTCTGAAAAAAAAGAGATACTTTTGAAATTTTTACGCGTAAAATTTGAGAATGATGTAGGAGGAATTGTAGCATATGACCTTTTGACTAGAACTGCTATTGGAAGGAGGAGAATAAATAACAAGGACTTAAAAAATAGTGAGACCCAAATGAGAGGCATGTTTGACCGTAGCGTGACCCCGAACCGAAGAATTGAGGGCAACTGAAGCGTGGGTGTGACCGAAGTCACGTGTGACTGGGTGAAGGAAACAGGTCCGTCCTTTTTTTGCAGTGGCGGCCTCGAGCTGCGATCAGACCTGATTAAGCCAGAGTGAATCTAGTCAGTGTACTCTCCTCTCTCGTCCTCTCCTGCCTCCCCCTCCTCCCTCCGTTAGAAGCACTAGACGAACCACGTAATAAAGTGGGAGTTGTGAGCGAAACATGCTTTCTCGTGTTGTGATTTTTTAATCGAGTTTAGTACCGGAGTATTGCACGTAAGCACTTTCTCTCTCACCTCTTCACATTTCTCTTACACACACTCTCTCTCCCTCTTTCCCTCTATATCTCTCTCTCACAGATTGTCTCTCCATCCATCTCTCTTGGACTTCCCCTTTCTCTATCCTCATACCATTCTTTCTCCTCTCTCACTTACTCTCTCTTCCCCCCTCTCTCTCCTTTCCTCTCACTCTCTCTCAATTTCTTCCCCTCCCTTTCGCTCTCTCGCCCATTCTTTGTCTTTCTCACTCACATTATCTCCCCCCCCCTCTTTGCTTCTCTCTCTTTCTTTCCCTTAAAAACTCTTTCCCCCTCTTTCTGTTCTTGCTTCTCACACATACTCGCTCCCCTCTCTATCTCTCTCTCTCTTCCCTTCCCCCCTCTCTCTCACACACACAGACAAAGACACTTTTACTCTTTCCCTCTCTCTTATGCACAATCTCCCTATATATATATATATATATATATATATATATATATATATATATATTTATATCTTCGTTTCTCTGTCTCTCTGTCTCTCTCTCTCTCTGTGTCTCTGTCTCCCTCTCTCTCACTCACACACACACTCTTCCCGTCCTCTCTTCTGTCTGTCAGCCTTTCTTTCCCTCTCACACACACACTCGCCCTTTCTCTTTCCTCTCTCTCTGTCTCCCTCTCTCTCACTCACACACACACACACACACACCACACACCACTCTTTCCCGTCTCTCTCTCTCTCTCTCTCTCTCTCTGTCAGCCTCTCTTTCCCTCTCACAACATTTCTTTCCCTCTCCCTTTCTCTTTCCCTCTGTCTCTGTCTCCCTCTCTCTCACTCACACACACACTCTTCCCGTTCTCTCTCTGTCTGTCAGCCTTTCTTTCCCTCTCACACAACACTCGCCCTTTCTCTTCCCTCTCTCTCTGTCCCCTCTCTCTCACTCACACACACACACACACACACACACACACATTCTTCCGTCTCTCTCTCTCTCTCCTCTCTCTCTCTGTCAGCCTCTCTTTCCCTTCTCACACACATTCCTTTCCCTCTCCTTTCTTTCCCCTGTCCTCGTCTCCCTCTCTTCACTCACACAACACACACACAACACACACACACACACACACCCACACACTCTTCCGTTTCTCTCTCTGTCTGTCAGTCTCTCTTTCCTCTCACACACACTCTCTTTCCCTCACCCTCTCTTTCCCTCTGCTGTCTCCCTCTCTCACACACAGACACACACAAACACTCTTTTCCTCTTCCCTTTCTCTCACACCAATCTCCCTGTATCTCTCTCGCACACATACACACACACACACACACACTCTCTCTCTCTCTCTCTCCTCTCTCTCTCTCTTCTCTCTCAATGTGTGTTTCTTTCTTTAAAAAGAAAATTTTTGCGCACATTAATCGCAGTTTTATTGAAGTCAAGTTTCATTACTCGTCCGACAATCAACAATATTTTTCAATGAAGGTTTCGTTTTCGTCTCTCCTAAAGGTTTTCTACAAACATTGATAGGATCTGACAAATGGAAGAAAACGGGCGGGAAACACGCACAGAACCATCTTCGATATATTTCCTATTCTATACATTAATCTTGAAAAAAAATATATCTACTTACATTGAACTGTGATATTTTTTTTTTCTTTTCTCAGTACAATGAACTTCCCAGCGAGGTACCTCGACGTTCACTTTATTATAGAACAAGAATCCAGTAATCCATAGTAATAAAAAAAAAACACCACGCCGTACCGAGATTTTTGATAGCGTAATAGCGTTAAAAAAGACATTGGGACCAAGTAACCAATAAGCACCCCAGCTGGGAGCTGTTTTGAAAGGAACACCTTTTGCTTTTTACCGTAAACTCCCAGTTGTTTGCTCATAAACAACAGATGATTTTTTTGCATTAGAATTTCACTGCAAGATTTTTCTAAAAGTTTGTCCATGTATATTTACAACCCAAAGGCACGTTTTTATAGTAAAATAGTTTTCGATTTTAATTTTAAAATAGATATTTATTTGTTACTTGGTCCCCACATCCTTTTATTTAGATAAACATAAAAACATATTCTGTAAATAAGAACTATTTTCATTTAAATAAACATATTTGCATTTCTTTTCTGATCAAATAAAAACTATTTTGATATACAAATGTGTCTTTAATATAAAAACGTGTCTTTCGCTTAAAGTTTTAAAAACTTTTAAAAAAATCCAATTGAATTAACAACATGAAATAAGTAATTTTTTCTCCCAGTTGGGGGTTTTATTGGTTACTTGGTCTAGACATCGAGAATAAAACAATATCTAATTCAATTTGCAGTCAGATAAAGTATCAGTCAGCTCATTCTATTCCTATTATATACCCACTTTTTCTCTGAATGTTTGAGATGAGGCTTGAAGATTAGTATTGTCTGCGTTATTCGGACTATTGTCCCCATCTTCGTTGTTATTTGTACAACGTTTCGGCCGATGTGCTCTTCGGCCTTCTTCAGGTATTTCTTGTCGGACTCTGGAACCTTCTCGGACTCGGGAACCTTCTTTTCGGACTCGGGAACTTTCTTGTCATAATCGGGAGCTCAATTGTCCAACTGGACACATATGGCCTAGTGGATAAGGTAGTTAGGTTAAGACAGTTCTAAGTGACAGTTATCTCTGGATCCCGAGTTCAATCCTGAGTAGAGGCAGTTAGAAAAATAATTAACACAACTCCTACCCCAGCTATGGTTAGCGGAATGAGAACAGGATACCCCCGTGGACTGAATAAAGGGTTAGGTTCAAAGTTCCGTGACGGCTCCCGATTACGACAAGAAAGTTCCCGAGTTCGAAAAGAAGGTTCCCGAGTCCGAGAAGGTTCCCGAGTCCGACAAGAAATACCTGAAGAAGGCCGGAGGGCATATCGGCCGAAACGTTGTACAAATAACAATGAAGATGGGGACAATAGTCCAAATAACGCAGATAATACTAATATACCCACTTGTTGTATACGATATATGTATACACAGATATAAGATACATCTACGAAACTATCTACAAAAATACACCTGTCATGGAAATTTGTGTACCCACTTTTATCTCACTTTTTTAACTCTAAGAGTTTGGGCATTAAATAACCCACAGGGTTGATATGCCATTAAGCAAACCAAAGCAAAGTTGTATTCTGCTAGATGGTCCATACAGTTAAAATCCTGGAATAATGTCAGCCTCTCAAACCCTCTTTCATTGGGCCGAGGAGATGATAGTGATTATTCCGCGATGAGAAAGTGAAATCTTTAGTGAAGGATTGGCTCAAAGTACAGTCAACAGAATTTTACGGAGCTGTGATATATACTCTCATTCGAAGGTGGAACATTGCTATTGAGAGAAATGGTGACTATGTGGAGAAGTAGGGATGTGATCCACAGATATTCTGTCCTAAACAAAATGGCATGACTTTTTCACGTGCCCCCATACACGAGAAATATGAGGGGTTTTTTTTTCGGGTCGGCATAACTGATAGTAAGGCATATCTATAGTTTCACCGTTACAGAAAGATTTATAACATTACAGAAAAATATCCACTGGTAAACTTCGCATAAAAATTGACCTTGTGTCACATCCTGCTCGTGCGGAGGAGTTGGTAAAAACATACATTCTAAACCCTATTAATACAATTGGAAAACAAAAAATCCAGCTATTCTCCAGTAATTATGAATGCAAAATCAGGAACTTCTGGAGTAATTTTTGAAGACAACAATTCTTTCAACCTTGGCGAAATAGTAGGACAGACTGGGCTCTTTAACCTCGGTATGGCAACCTGTCTAGGAGAAGGAAAAACTCTGAATTCAAACAAAAGTAAAAACAGAGTCCTCTCCCACTTCTCCCCCTCCATAAAAATTTTTTTTTCTCCTAATACGAAATTGTTTTTCCTGCAGGCCTGTTGGATATTTGTGTGATCATGTCCGTGTGTTTGTTCTAAATAAATTCTTATTTTTAATCAGTACGAACCGAGATATATATATATATATATATATATATATATATAAGTTAGCGCAACATGGACATGAAGTTAACAGGGCTTGGTGACTGACAGTCTCTTGCATATGCAAGAAACTCTCAGTAACCAAGCACTGCTGACCTCATGTTCACGCTACGCTAATATATATATATAAAATATATATCTGTCTGTCGTGTGTGTGTGGATCTCTCTCTCTCTCTCTCTCTCTCTCTCTCTCTCTCTCTCTCTCTCTCTCTCTCTATTTCCTCTTTTTTTTCATTATCTTTGTCTCTTTCTCCTTTTTTATTTAATTTCATCTTTCTCTTTTTTCAATCTCCCTCCCTCTCTCTCTCTCTCTCTCTCTCTCTCTCTCTTTCTCTTAAATTTCATCTTTTTCTTTTCAATCTCTCTCTCCCTCCCTCCCTCCTCCCTCCCCCTCTCTCTCTCTCTCTTCTCGCTCTCTTTCTCTCCTAGTGGGATCATATCTATATATTCATCGATCTATCTATATATCTATCTATCAATTTATTTCATTAATTTTGATTATGCAATATGATATTCGGCATTTTCTGACAGCAGGTGCGTGATGTGATCAACAAACATCATCAGCCCAGCATTTATTCCCTATTTTCTCATAAAATTGAGACGGGATTCTTTCATCCGGTGCCGGTCACATCATCTTCCCCTCTTTAGTACCATTCTGGTTTTCTTTTCTTTTTTTTTTCTTTTTTTTGTTGTATTTTCTTTTCTATCGTCCCAAGAGATGTACTTTCATACAATCACTGTTCAAAGAAATTATTTCAAATATAATCACAAATAAATACTTTTAAAAAATGGCCTTAATAACTTCCCAGGTGACACTCTAATACTATCATTAAAGTGTTAGACAAAAGGAAGAGACAGATGGAGAGAAATACAGAAAGAGATAGATAGATAGATAGATAGATAGAGAGAGAGAGAGAGAGAGAGAGAGAAAGAGAGAGAGAGAGAGAAGTGGTAGAAATAGAGAAAAATAAAGGAAAGAAAACTATTTAAAATGTTAGATATGAGAGAGACAGAGAGATAGAGTTAGAGAGAGAGACAGAGAGACAGAGAGAAAGAAAGAAAGAAAGAAAGAAAGAGAGTGAAGTGGTGGAAATATAGAAGAAAAATAAAGGAAAAAAACTATATAAGATGTTAGATAAGAGAGAGAGAGAGAGAGAGAGAGAGAGAAAAGAAGAGAGAGAAGAGAGAAAGAGAAGAGAGAAAGAAAGAAAGAAAGAAAGAAAGAAGTGGAAATAGAGAAGAAAAATAAAGGAAAGAAAACTATATAAGATGTTAGATAAGAGAGAGAGAGAGAGAGAGAGAGAGAGAGAGAGAAAGAGAGAGAAAGAGAGAGAGAGAAAGAAAGAAAGAAAGAAAGAAGAAAGAAGTGGTGGAATAGAGAGAAAATAAAGAAAGAAAGAAAGAAAACTATATAAAATGTTAGATAAGAGAGAGACATATGGCGAGAGAGAAAGAGAGAGATAAAGAGAGACAGACAGACAACAGAAAGACAGAGAGGCGGCGAGAGAGAGAGAGAGAGAGAGAGAGAGAGAGGGGAAAAAGAAAATGAAACTATATATATAAAAAAAAAAGGATTTTGCTTTGTACTGGACAGTCACGAACATTTAGCCGAAATTTTGCATTTTTCTCACAATTATTAACTTGGCCCGTTGGGGGACCAAAAAAAAAAACAAAAACAAAAACAAACGAAAAGTTAAAGCCAATACTGATCTTCACAATCAATCCACACGTGAATTACTTAATTAGTCAACAGGTTCACGCATGCGCGCTGGCCTACGCCTAACAAGGGCGGCCATCTTGTTTGCTGATATATGTATATTGATATTTCAAATCCTTATAATCAGAATCGTTTTAGTGTAAATAAAAAATGGATTTGGACAGGAAAAAGCTATACAAACTGAGAGGAAGAGGGAGAAAGATGGAGAGAGAGAGGGGGAGAGATGGGGGAGAAAGCGAGAGAGAGAGAGAGAGAGAGGGGGGAGAGATTAAAGATATATAAACTGAAAGGTTTATAACGGGGATAATTGGATTAATAAAATGGTATAGAAACATATAAAGAATGAAACAAGTGATTAAACAGATAAATTCGTGTATAAGATAGATAGATAGATAGATAGATAGATAGATAGATAGATAATGCGAAAGCTAGGAACATACTGAGAAAGAGATAGATAGATAGAAATAGTCTGAGATATATATGAAGAGACTGAGATAGATAGATAGATAGATAGATAGATAGATAGATTTTAATGGAATGAGATAGATGATAGATAGATATAGATAGATAACAACAGTAAATAGGTATATAGATTATTGTGATTAATAAACACAGCCCAATCAATAGTGTGTGTGTATGTGTGTGTGTGAGGGGGCAGGAAAGAGAGAGAGAGAGAGGGAGAGAGGGAAGGATGGAAAGGGAGAGAGAGAGAATGATAAAATTAGGCTGAGTAGATATGAAGAGACTGAGATAGATAGATAGATAGATAGATAGATAGATAGATAGAAGATAAAAAACAGTAAATAGGTATATAGATTATTGCGATTAATAAGTTCAGCTCAATCAATGGTGTGTGTGTGTGTGTGAGAGAGAGAGAGAGAGGGGGAAGGAGAGAGGGAGGGAGAGTGAGACGAACGGACAGAGAGAGACAGAGAAATAGAATGATACAATTAGGCTGAGATAGATATGAAGAGACTGAGATAGATAAATAGAGATAGATAAATAAGATAGATAAATAGATAGATAGATAGATAGATAGATAGATTTTAATGAAATGGATAAGATAGATAACAAAATAGACTGAGATAAATAGGTATATAAATTATTGCAATAAATAAGTACAGCCCAATCAATTTTTGATTAAATCATAGTTTTCTAAACAAGATTTTTTTTTATCGGGCGGATGTTCTTAATTTCTTAAAGTGTACACGTGTGAACGTCTGTGAATCCACAGTCCGAATTTACCCATGCCAGCTCTGTCGCGAATGTAACAAGTAAGAGAACTGTCTTTAGCGTTGATATCAACTCCGTAAATCCTCACATGGCTTCTCGGACCTACTGCACACGCACATACTTTTTTACAGGATTGACATGAATTATATGTAGGTTGCTGCAGAAGGACCTGTGTAAAAATCAGCCTTTGATTGTTTCCTGTCATGGGATCTCATATGACTAGAAATTTCGGCTGTAGACAAATAGATCCTACTGCAGATGTTACAAACACTAGCAAACCCGGGCGGTGTAAAGTTAATTTTTGAAAATGTTTGCTTAAGGAGGGGGGGTTAAAAATATAGTTTCAGAGAGTAAGTAAGTATAATCATCATATTTATCAAAGTTTCTTTTCTTTTTTTTCGTGTCATCTTTTTTTTTGCTTTAATTTTATTATTCATATGTGCTATTTTGTTCTTTCTTTCTTTCTTTCTCATTTTCTTGTTATTCGTCCTTATTTTTTTCTTTTTTTCTTTCTTTCTTTACATTAAAAGTTACCTTTACTTTGGCCGCGTCATCTTTATTTTTGCTTGAACTTTACCTATTCGTAGGTGATATTTCTTTTTTTTTTTAATTTCTTTCTTTTTTTCTCCTTTTCTCTCTGTTCTCTTTTTCTTATTCTTACTTGTCATTTCTTTCTTTTCTTTCTTTCTCTTTCTTCTTTCTTTTTCTGTTTTTTTTTTATTATTTATATATTCTATAATTTCTTTCTTTTCACAAAAGTTTTTTCTCTTTTCTACCCTATCATTTTTTGCGTCAGTTTTTCTTTTTCGTATTAGCTATTTCATTCTTCCAACCTTTCGTTCCACCTTTCTTCTCTTTGTGTTCTTTCTTTTTCTCTCTTTTTCCTGAAAAATAAAACAATTTGATGTGGAACTTCGTTCTCTTCCCTTCAAATAAATGTTGCATGCATCTATTAATTATTAATTAAATAATTTTTTTGAATATTTTACACATTAATTTAACATAAAATCATAGGTATTTATTTATTGTAAATTTTTTAATTAACCTCTTGATATTGGTAAAATTACTATTTCTTGTTTGTAAATAATTTTCTTCTAAAACTCATTAGATAACTTTATATACATATTAAAATAAAACTATATGTAAATACTGGGCTTGTATTTATTAAAATCTTGTTTAAAAAAACCCAATAAGAACCGTCTAAGTTTGCATACTCAAATTTTGAATGCCTATAATATAAGGTTATTTTTTTATTCTATTTTGAGGATTTGGAGTAATGTAACGTAAGCAGCGACGTAGTTTCGGTTACAGACAAATAGAGAGTGAATCTACATTATTAATGCAGGCAAATTTATGCACCCTCTGGATGCAAGTATCTAAGTTTTAATGTAATAAAATATATTAAATTAGAAAGGCTAATAAAATAAGAATGCAGATAAAAATATTTGAAACAGAGGCGTGTAAAATCGTAAAATAGAACAACTGAACCTTACTCTTCCATCACTCCCATCTTTCACTGCTACAATTTCCTAATTTAACTATTTTGTTAGAATACGAAGAAAAGAATATAATTACCGTTATTTCTCCTTGTTAATGGATTTCTTTTTAAGGTATATCCCCGAGAGTTTTGCTCATATTTATTAAGATAAATCCAAACAATTATAAATCAATGATACTAAGCACATATTTATCAAAATCAAATTTTTTATATCAATATGCAAATTAGCCTTCCCGTTCACACTGTAAACCGCTATATTGTTGTATATATAAATATATATATATATATATATATATACAATTGTATGTTATAGTAGATATGGTCAAAAGTAATGATAATGTAAAAATTTTTTATTGATAATTGAGGTTTAAATCAAATAAAAAAAATGTGACGTAAATGACTAAGAGAATTGTGACTTGAGTAGTGATATAGTTTCGGTTACAGACAAACAAACACAGAATCTCCATTATAATAAGAAATGTTCTGACTGAAAAATGTCCAGGTCCGAGGTCAAGTCCTATTTCCAAAGTGCTCGTTTCAAGATGGAGTGTTTGGTTCTCTGTACTTCAAATGTTTTACAACCATCGTAGATTACCCTTTTCAAAACTGATTGATTTTCTGTCATTGTTGCCATATCCAACATCTATACTCGGCACCCTAACATTGTTTTTGACGACACCATTAAAACGTTTATTTTAGGTTTGTCTCAGACGTTCACACACACACACACACACACACATTGGGTGAGAGATATTTTCTGACCTAGATTGAAATACGAGGTGAGTAAAAAAGTAATGCCATTTCTTTTTTATTTTTTTTTATATAAAACTAAGTCCTACATTGAGATCCTAACGAGGCACACAGCAAGAATCCGACGAGTAAGATCCAACTTGCCAATCGACAATGTCCTCTTCTTCATGACAGTGCTCTACCACACACAAGCTTCATTGAGAAAATCGCTTTATTCGGGTGGACAACTTTACCGCGTCCTAC
>CM042154.1:100759666-100777166 GCA_023376005.1 Doryteuthis pealeii
CCAGAGTTTGTCTACCTTTCTCTACACACACACACACACACACACACACACATATATATATATATATATATATATATTCATGCACTTACATGCCTGTTTCGCCGATATCACAGCTCATGAGACCGGGATCAAAACACGACCGATTTGTCGTCAGTCAAAGCCTCTTCTTCTACATAACCCATTGAAGAAAGGGAATTTTACTTATATCAGCCTTACAAATCATCGCTTATTTATCGGTGATACAGTATATATATTCCTTTAATATTCCCTCTTACAGTTTTGATTACCCTAACGTTTTCTTTCTAACATCTCTTCGCTATCCCACGTTTTAACTTCTAGAGCTTCAGCGTTTGTTTGTTTTTTGTTATTCTCCAAATCAACACTTGAAGACATTTTATGAAGAAATATTTTTTTCGTTTTGTCTGAGACGAATTATGTATGTTGAGATTTTAAATCGTGTTCAGAAAGATTTTAATTTTTTTTTTTCGTTTTTTTAAATTTTTATTTTTTTATTTTTTTTCTTCGGCACACTTTTTAAATCCTTCGCTTTCATATTCGCTCATTTCCATGTCTTTCACAAAACATCGGAATCGCTCACAACTGGAACTGTTTGTAAATCCAACACTGGTGGGCAAAGGAGCAAGATGAAAGCCGCCACGTTAATCTTCGTGTTATTCATCTCCCGCCCAACAAATACAAAAGAAATAATTTCTTCCATTCACCCCCCCCCCTCTAAAAGCAACGATCAAAGGTGAGGCCCAATATTTAAATATTACAAGAGAAGAGAAGAATCAGAGGATGGAGGGATTCCTGTTTTCTGAATATTTGGTGATTAAGAATCAGTAGCATCAATAATTCTTCTAACAGAGGAGAATTGGAAGCGTGGAACTTAGCGTTTAAAGCGTGGATTACTTCTGAGATTGAAGGCCCAAAGACATCAATACACATGTATTAACATAGATAGATAGAGATATAGATAAATAGATAGATAGATATGAAGTAATAGATAGGATGATAAAAATTATATGTTATGATATATAGAGAGAAAGTTTTTATATATATATGTGGTGGAGATGTGAGGAACAAAAGAACAAAACTCAGACAAAAGTGTGTAGGATATATTTCGCTAGAGCTTTGAGTTCGGCAACATCAGTCGTTTTAAACCGACTGATGATGCCGAGCTCAAAGCTCTAGCGAAATATATCCTACACAGTTTTGTCTGAGTTTTGTTCTTTTGTTCCTCATATCTCCACCACATTCTGTCGGATTCATTCCAATCCTCTTTCCACACACACACACACACACACACACACACATATATATATATATATATATATTTGTGTGTGTGTGTGTGTGTGTGTACATATATATATGCTGAGTGAGAAGTGAGTGCGCATGTGTGTGTGTGTGAGAGAGAGGGAAATTGAGAGAGAGAGAGAGATTGAGAGAGAGAGAGAGGGGGGGAGAGGGAGGGAGAGACCAGACGGATATATATGAGTATAGTATGATTATGATTAAATTAGCATGAGTCAGCGTTATAACAAATATAATGCACTCAATACATAACATGACGCAACAGCGTTCATTAACTGCGAAACTGTTTTCAACGGTCATATTTACAACATGAACTCCTGCAGTTAGCTGTGATTAATCAATATCTTGATTAATTCAGTGGATTTAACTCTGAAGATCATTATGGTGAAACTAGAGTTGGTTATTTATGTACACACGTCGCACGCGTTATTCGCCGAGTTTGCTTGTCATAATTATTTCAATAATGATCGAATTCTATACGATATACGCATTGTAATTGCCTTCAAAAATATAAATAATAATATACTTTACTTAATAATGCTTCAAAAGCGAATTATCAAATAATATTATATATATATATATATATATATATACATATATATCTTATTATAATGGAGGTTGTGTGTTTTTCTGTCTGTAACCGAAACTGTATCACTACTCGAGTCACAATTCCCTTTGTTATTTACATCACATTCTCCATGATTTTATTTTTATTCAAACCTCAATTATTAATAAAATTGTTTTACATTATTAATACTGTTGACCATATCTCCATATTATTAACATGCGATTGTATTTATATATACAAAAATATAGTGTTTGCAGTGTGAAGGGGAAGGCTAATTTGCATATTAATATTAAAAATTTGATTTTAATAAATATGTGCTTAGTATTATTGATTTCTAATTGTTTGTTTTTATCTTAATGAATATAAGCAAAAATCTCTCCAATAAATCCATTAACAATATAAACAGTAATTCTATTCTTTACTTCCTAATTTAACTAAATAGTTAAATTATGAAAGTTTAGCAATGAAAGACGGGAGGGAAGAAAAAGCAAGTTTTAGTTGTTCCCCCTCTGTTTCAAATCTTTTTATCGGCATCTTATTTAGTTCCATTACCCTTTCTAAGTTAACATAATATTTTATTTCATTAAAACTTAAATACTTGCACCCGGAGGGTGCATATATTTGCTAGTATATGATAAAGAAGATAACTTACCGGGGAATAGAATATCGAGTTAATCACAACATCGACGGTTGATAAAAATATCAACCATATAAGTCAGGATTACAAAGATTATGAAGTGCTCAATACGTAAGTAGAGCGGATTTAGTGGAAAGGTATTTATAGATAACCTACTTAATTTTCACCAAAAATGTATTTTTGGTGTAACTTAAGTAGGATATATATATATATATATATATATATATATATATATATATATATATATATATATATATATAAAAGTAATTGGTAATTTGCTTGAAGCATTGTTAAGTATGTTATAAAATAATAAAATTCGAAGGCAATACAATGCGTAAAAAATAAAGACAAAAAGATGTTTCATATGTCTAATCGATTTCAAAGCTAGAGCTTCATCCTCAGAGTTTATTTTCAGAAAAAACGTGCTTATGTTTTTTTATTCATTCGCCCATTCATAAAGGAGGAGAAGAAGAAAGAGAGGAAAAAAAAAGGAGAGGAAAAGGAAATAAGAAGAGAAATTATAACCACACAAATAAAAAAACATAAGCACGTCATTTCTGAAAATAAACTCTGAGGATGAAGCTCTAGCTTTGAAATCGATTAGACATATAAAACATCTTTTTGTTTTATTTTTTACGCATTGTATTGCCTTCGAATTTTATTATTTTATATATATATATATATATATATATATATATATATATATATATATATATATATATATATATATATATATATATATATATATATATATATATATATATATATATATTATATATGTGTGTGTGTGTGTGGGGGTACATTTCTCAGCTTTTATATATAATATGGATATGAACAAACAGAATTATTTTAATAACTCCTTGGTAAGTTTTGCGTTGGCAACATTCACTATATAATACGTGGTGTAATGGTTAATGTCATGGGAAATGGACTCGTCGCCCCGAGTTCAAATCCTGGACGTGGTAATTGTATTTCACTTAGCGCTATATAAGCAATTATATATATATTATATATATATATACAGAATTCATTCTGATAGAAATTCGATGCCAGTTTAGGAGAAGTTACCAAATAGGTTTGTGTGAGCTCGCGCACGGGTGTGTGTGTGTGTGTGTGATAGAGAGTGTGGGTGAAGGGTAAGAGAGAAAGAGCGAGGGGGCGGTGAAATAGATCTGTTCAGTATATATATTCTTTGCAGCTCTTATTATAAAGAGCTTAAATCGTGTATCCAGAATTTTGACTTGAATTCCCTGACAAAAAGAATCATGGGAAATATATCCGTTCGTACTGAATAGAAAAGAAAAATCCACATGAATCATTTTGGGCGCACTTTCTACCCCCCCCCCCGCTTTTTATATCGTAAACAGATCTGAACTTAGTAGTTGTCATTATAAAATGATATCATTGGTTAGCAGTTTTTAAATTCTCTCTCTCTCTCTCTCTCTCTCTCTCTCTCTCTCTCTCTCTCTCTCTATCTATCTATCTATCTATCTATCTATCTCCCTTTCATTTCTTTATCTTGGTCTTTCTGTTCTCCTTTTCTATTAGTCTCTCTCTTCTTTCTCTCTCTCTCTCTCCCTCTCTCTCTCTCTCTTTCTCTCTCTCTCTCTCTCTCTCTTCTCTTTATCTATCTATCTATCTATCTATCTATCTCTATCTATCTATCTATCTATTATCTCTATCTCCCTTTTTCATTTCTTTATCTTTGACTTTCTCTCTCTCCTTTTCTATTACATTTCATCTTTCGCTTTTTATAAGCCCCCCTCTCTCTCTCTTTCTCTCTCTTAGTCTCTCTCATTCTTTCTTTCTATCTCTCTCTCTATCTCTCTCTCTCTCTATCTATCTATCTATCTATCTATCTCTATCTCCCTTTTTCATTTCTTTAACTTTGTCTTTCTCTCTCTCCTTTTCTATTACATTTCATCTTTCTCTTTTTATAAGCCCCTCTCTCTCTCTTTCTCTCTCCCCTAGTCTCTCTCTCTCTCTCTCTCTTTCTTTCTTCTTTTTTCTCTCTCCTCTCTCTCTTTTCTTTTTCATTTCTTTATCTTTGTCTATTTCTCTCTCCTTTTCTATTACATTTAATTTTTCTCTTTTAATAAACCCTTCTCTCTTTTCTCTCTTTTTCTCTCTCTCCCCCTTTAAATTAAATTTCATCTTTGTGTCTCCTACTCTCTCTCTCTCTCTCTCTCTCTCTCTCTATTTCCTCTTTTTATTTTCCTTAACTTGTTTCTCTCACATTTTTCTATTAAATGTCATCTTTCTTAACCCCGTCTCTCTCTCTCTCTCTCTCTCTCTCTCTCTCTCTCTCTCTCTCTCTCTCTCTCTCTCTCTCTTATGCACACACACACACACACACACACACACACACATATATCATCGCTATTTACGTGAACACATAAAAGGATGAACTGAGAAATTGAAAAATATAATTCCGATTATGAAATCTTTACACTTGTCATTAGAATACACGGACTGCGCCTCTGCAGAGGGGTAATACCTCCTCTAATGAAGGGTGGCGACCAATGATGCTTAATGATGGACTCTTGAGCAGTGTATGACATGCATCACTCCACTTTGGCCTTTATTTAGGCTAGACTGGGGGTCGGAGAGGCCCCTCCGATCAATCGGCTGGCCACGTCAAAAGCCCTAGCACCTATATGACTGTCCTAACCCTTATGCTAACCCTTTGTGCTAGAAGGCAGTGGCTGAGGGTTTTCATGTCCTAGTAATGGCGTTAAACTCTATGGTAAGATTCTAGTTCTGGAGGTCTGAGGAATGTGGAGCACTCCTTCATCCCCATTGCTCTCTTATTCACTCTGACTCGGAGTGGTAGTAGCTGTTAGGGTCCCATTTAGGGTTTGAATAGAAACAAATGTGTTTGAAAGAAATTGAGTACCCATCAAGAATGAAGAAAACAAAAACGTCTTCGGCATAAAATAACCCAATAGGTTGACATGCCGTAAAACCCAACCAACTTTGATCCTGACTGGATGCTCCAAACTTTCTTTGTGTCACATCCTACCTGGGTAAATACCTATGGCGTCCCATAAGCTTAACAAATAAGGGCGTCCATCGGGTTATAATAGTTAGCAAGCTAGTTTCATAGGAATACGCTACTGAATACCGAGTTCGATCCTCGCCTGATGCCACATACTTGTGACTTTGTGTAGGAATATGATACTGGATAGCGAGTTCGATCCTCTAGGTTACCCAGTACTATAGAAACAATGTAGTAGACCGCATACGATGATAGCACCAAAATAATTTCCACTCTAACAATTTCTTTTTTTTAGTATTCATATGTTTTGACTTAGTCTGTATATAAGAATTATTTGAGTGAGTCATTTTTGTCTTTTATCATTTTTTCCACTGTTAACATCGGGTGCCCGATTCTCGCGGCTATATAAGTTTTCTCGCAGCTATATAAGTATTCTCGCAGCTATATAAGTATTCTCGCGGCTATATAAGTATTCTCGCGGCTAAATAAGTATTCTCGCGGCTAAATAAGTATTGTATCAGCCATCAGAAAAGAAGTCCTGTACATTTCTGAAACACACAGATTTATTCTTCAGTAAAAAGTTTTTTTTTTTTTCTTCTTGTTTTTCTTGCCGCTTTAAACATTACGTATTTATCGTATCTCGGCTTGAGTTCCAAATTCGAAAACAAAAAAACAAAAATGAACTGATATCTTGTTTTTCTTCACTAATGATTTTCATGACGAACCAATTATGAGACGCTTTGATCGAAGGGCGGCAAAAGAAGATTGTATATTCTTATTTACAGGTGAGAAACTTATTGTTTCGAATTACAACTTACCTGTTTGATGCTTTGTATACACCATCAAATCAATCAGTGTTGTTTTGGGTTTTTTTGTTTGTTTTTGTTTTGTTTGATTTTTTTTTTTTCTTTTTTTTTTATAAGGTGGAGAATGCAAGAAGAATGTAAGTTGAAGGAAAAGGAATGTATGAGAGAGAGAGAGAGAGAGAGAGGAGAGAGAGAAAATGATAGGTAAAGGGTAAAAGAGAAGGAAGATAGAAAAAGGGAATCAAGAGAAGAAGAGGAGAAAAATAAGATAAAGAAAAATGAATAAAGGTGATATTAAAGTTGAAAGAAAAAGAGTAAATATATTAGTGATAAAAAAGAAAAGTAAATATTGAATAAAAACTGAAGAAGAACTTGATTAAGAACTGAAAAAAGAAAGAAAGAAAAGAAAGAAAGAAAGAGCAAAATAAATATTTTAAAAACTCAAAAAGGGAGAAAGAAAGCAGAAAGAAAAAAAGGAGAAAGAAAGAACGAGATGAATGTCGATGCGGTTCCTGGAAGAATATCAACAAGAGAGTGAAGGGTTACAAAAATGAAAGGAAAAAAATTGAATAAAAATATGATGAAAATATGGATAGAAAAAAGAAAAGGATAGAGAGAAAGAAGGAATAAAATGAAGAAGAAGAAGAAGAAGAAGAAGAAGAAGAAGAAGAAGAAGAAGAAGAAGAAGAAAGAAGAAAGAAGAAGAAGAAGAAGAAGAAGAAGAAGAAGAGAAGAAGAAGAAGAAGAAGAAGAAGAAGAAGAAGAAGAAGAAGAAGAATGACAATGAAGAAGAAGAAGAAAGAGAAGAAGAAGAAGAAAGGCGAGAAGAAGAAGAAGAAGAAGAAGAAGAAGAAGAAGAAGAAGAAGAAGAAGAAGAAGAAGAAGAATGAAGAAGAAGAGAAGAAGAAGAAGAAGAAGAAGAAGAAGAAGAAAGAAGAAAGAGAGAAGAGAGAAGAAGAAGAAGAAGAAGAAGAAGAAGAAGAAAGAAGAAGAAGAAGAAGAAGAAGAAGAAGAAGAAGAAGAAGAAGAAGAAGAGAAGAAGAAGAAGAAGAAGAAGAAGAAGAAGAAGAAGAAGAAGAAGAAGAAGAAGATGAAAGAAGAAGAAGAAGAAGAAGAAGAAGAAGAAGAAGAAGAAGAAGAAGAAGAAGAAGAAGAAGAAGAAGAAGAAGAAGAAGAAGAAGAAAGAAGAAGAAGAAGAAGAAGAAGAAGAAGAAGAAGAAGAAGAAGAGAAGAAGGAAGAAGAAGAAGAAAAGAAGAAGAAGAAGAAGAAGAAGAAGAAGAAGAAGAAGAAGAAGAAGAAGAGAAGAAGAAGAAGAAGAAGAAGAGAAGAAGAGAAGAAGAAGAAGAAGAAAAGTAAAAGAAGAAGAAGAAAAAACGAATCAGCCTGAAAGTTAAAATTGAAAGGATAACGAGCAACATAAAGATGTCACCAGAGAAGGCGTTGAGTACAAGTTTGGAAGAATCAAGTTAGAGAGTGAAAGGGGGCGGGGAGGGGGGCAGAGAAATGATTGACGGTAATTCGAATTGAAAACAATGCAAAATTAGGACACAATTTATCAATAAGAAACAACTGATTTCCTGATCGTATATATTATATCTTCCTGGTTGAGAGAAGACTTGTTGGTCTTCTTTATCGAACAAACTGTAATTCAGTATCGGGAGAAAAACGTTATATCTTAACGCAATCTACTAATCAGAATCTCTTGTCAGATATATACAATTGACCCATATATATATATATATATATATATATATATATATATATATATATATATATATATATATAAAAATGGATTGTTGGTACAGGCAAATCTTATTATAATGGAGATTGTGGGTTTTTATGTCTGTAACCGAAACTATATTATCTATTCAAGTCACAATTCCCTTTGTTATTTACGTCACATTCTCTATGATTTTATTTTTTATTTAAACCTCAATTATTAATAAAATTGTTTTACATCATTAAGGCTGTTGACCATATCTACGTACTAATAACATGCAATTGTATTTATATGTACAACAAAATAGCAGTTTACAGTGTGAATGGAAGGCTAATTTGCATATTGATCTTAGAAATTTGATTTTAATAAATATATGCTTAGTATTATTGATTTCTAATTGTTTGGTTTTATCTTATTGAATATGAGCAAAAATCTCGGGGATAAATCTTAAAAGAAATCCAATAACAAGAAAAAATAACTGTAATATCATTCTTTACTTCCTATTTTAACTAAATAGTTAAATTAGGAAAATTTACCAATGAAAGACGGGAGTAAGTGCAAATGATGGAAGAGTTAGTTTCAAAGTTGTTCTATTTTTCAATCATGCCCCCTCTGTTACAAATATTTTATCTGAATTCTTATTCAGTTTCATTAGCCTTTCTAATTTAACATATTTTATTATAGTAAAACTTAAATACTTGCACCCGTAGGGTGCATATATTTGCTAGTTTATATAATATGTTAAAGTTTATCATGTATAGCAATATAGCGATCTACACAATGCTAATGAATGAGAGACTAAAAGGAGGAAAGAAGTGGAAGGGAAAAAAGTGTTTATTGATAAAACAAGGGCCCTTTCGTCCGGTGCTCCCTATTTTTATTAGGTATGGGTCTTGGTTTAGGTGTGACTTAATGGGGTTTTCATATTCCCCCCTCTTGTCTAACCTATTCCATATTCTATATCCATTCCCGACTTATTTAATTTACTATTTGACTTTTAATCGTTTCCGGGTGTATATCTTGAAAAGCACCGGACGAAAGGGTCCTTGTTTTATCAATAAACATTTTTTTCCCTTCCACTTCTTTCCTTTTTTTATTCGCCCATTAATTATCATTGTGTAGATCGCTACATTTCTATAAATGATAACCTTTAACACACACACACACACACACACACACACACACACACACACACATAATATATATATATATATATATATATATATATATAAACTTCGACAGTATAAAAAACTCCCAGATTTATAGTTTGTAATTACACAATGCAAACTTTTGCTTGGAGAAAAAATGTATAAAAAAAAGAAAAGACCAAATCATCTGTACCTCCTGAAAAGAAATCAGAGGGTACTATAAAAATGACCAAAAGAAATAATACTGTAAGAGTTGCCAAATATATATACTTGGTTTGAAAATCGCATAGGCGAGAAACTGTCAGTAACCAAGCACCGTTGACTTCATGTCCATGATACCCTAACATAGATATAAATGCTTTATGCTCGATATTGACCACTATTTACTTATAAATATAGCACACTATATTATCAATATCAAAATTATATATATATATATATATATAATATATATAATATATATATATACTCAGCGTATGAGTAGCACAGGGATGTGTGCAGTAAAGTATGGAGCTGATGGTAGGTGTGGTGCACCACCTCAGATGCCAAAAAACAATCTCTTGGTCTAGCGCTAGTGAAAAGAGGATAGACTCCCTCGCTGATTGGCTGATACCGACTTGAGGTCGCCCCGACGACTTTACTTACTTACTTGAGCACGGATATCCGTGAACATTTCTCGTCAACCGTCCCTCAGGAAGTCCTCTGCGCAGCATCCAGCATCCGCGCAGAGCTAGTCAATGTAAGTCTTTGCTGGACCGCCCACACTGGCGTGCTCATGTGCTGGTTTCCACAGGAGAACATCATTTATGAGTTCGTCATTGCTTCTCCAGGAGTGTCCTGCGTGTCTTGTTCGTCTTACTCGGATGGTGACCGTACTACAGCTGTTTCTTGTCAGGTGTTGTTTCCACGTTTTGTTTAGGATTGCTCGCAGCATTCTTGTGTAGCTCCCATCTAGTTTATTCTCTTGGTGTTTCGTTAGGGTCTAAGAGGTCGTACAGAAGCAGTGATATGAGAACGGCTTGAAAGAATTGTCTCTTTAGCTTGTCTGCGAGTTCGGATTTCCATATTACTGATAACCTATTTATAGCAGACCATGCCTTTTCTATGCGCGCAGTAAAATTAAAAACTCCAGTTTCGCTATTGGACTATGGAATTGAAGCAAAGTATTGGCACATCATTACAAAAGATTTATGCCATGAAATGAGGCATTCCTTTACTTCAAAAGACTCTTACATAGAGAAGTTTAATATGATGGCAGGATAAAAATTGCAATTATTCTCACAACATTTATGTATTTTTGTCATATCTTTCATAACTTTATGCGTTACAATTAATGCATTACAAGAGATAGGCACAGAGTAAAGTAAGAGATTGGTCTGTTTTTTACTTAATTGCAAATTACGACTAATTAGAACCAATTAAAACAGAATTCATTTTCAAACCTAATTCAATCCTAAAAGTAAGGAATAATTTAGTATAATTTTCGTGTCATTAAACTAAACAGTAAAAAAGCCTTTAGGAAACAAAAGTTGATTAACTCAGCTTTAGTATAATTTATACATATATAAAGGGCAGTTGTGTGTATATGTATGTCCGGAGGAAACTTCGAAAATAAAACAATTAATGACAAAGTACATATATACACATTAAATATCACCAGGGCTTGGTTTTTGAGCAAAAGTAATGAAGATTTGATTCATATTTGGGAAGATATTTAAACATTCTAATTTGTAAAGTAACAGAAGGGAAAGTCGTTTGCATGTTATTTTGTTTATCTTATTTTTTTTCTTTGAAATATAATATTGATTGATTGAATTAATTGCATCATTTATATCTTTCTTTTTTTTAAATTGTAAATCATTGAATGGAAATATAAAATATAAACGTAAAAGACTCACTATTAGTTGCTTGTAGATATTTTTTGTTTGTTTTGTTTTACGGCATATCAACCTCGGTGGGTCATTTAATGCCGATAAAGTTTTGAAATAAATCAATTCTTAAAAGTTTTGAAATAAATCAATTCTTAATGGATAATACAATTTTTTTATAAATACATTTTTCTATTTAACCCATAGATGGGACCCTAACAGGTACTACCACTCCGGGTCAGAGTGAACCAGGGAGCAATGGTGATGAATGGGGTGCTCCACATTCCCCAAACCTCCAAAACTGGAACCTCACCATCAGATAGAGTTTAACGTCATTCCCAGGACATGTAGACCCGCAGCCACCGCCTTCTAGCACCCATATGATAAAAGGGGTTGGGGCTTGCCATAAGGGCAATAGGGATGGGAGAATCATATAGGTGCTAGGGCTTGACATGACCAGCCGATTGATCGGAGGGGGCGTCTCCGACCGCCCGTCTAGCCCAAGATAGGGCCAAAGTGTGTAGATATTTTAGAGGAGTGTTCAAATTAAAATCATCACCCATTCATGTGTTTCTATCAGAGATCATACTTGTTGGCTTTTGTTCCATTGATAACAGAATAAAAATGAGGAAAACAGTCCGAAATATCATAATTATTCATATCAGGCATCATCCCATAAATGCACTTAAAAATATATAATTTCATGCTGAAGAAGAAAAGTAGTGTTACTATTAACCCATAACTGGGTGGAAATATATGAACCCACTCACCACACCCTCCCCGCAGCGATGGGTTAAATCGTACCACTACTTTTCTTCTCTGAGGATGGCCTTGGTATTAAATAACTCATGAAGGTTGATATGCCATTAAACAAAGAAACCAAACCAAACTTGAAATGTTATTTCTGATTTGAAACTCTTCTAATAATCAAAATAAAAATTTCCAATTGAGTTGTTAATATTTGTTCGTTTCTGTCTGATTTGTAGTTTTAAAAATGTAACTGGAGTTATTAATACTAGTACAAAATAAAAAACGCCCCCCGGGCGATGTAAAAATACATTTTTGAAACATATTGCCTGAGGGATGGGGAGTAAAAAATTCAATGTCAGCTAGTTTGTACCCTAAGTAAGTAAAATCATCAAATTCATTAAAGGATTAAAAAATAAAACAATTTGAAATGTAAACTTTAAATATGTATTAAAATAAAACAAACTATATATAGATATATAATACCAGTCATGTATTTATTAAAACTTGTTTTAAAAAACAATGAGGACTGTCTAATGCTGCATGTTCACATTTTGAGTGTATTTAATCTGTTATGACGATTTTTGGTAATGTGACGTAAGCAGTGACGTAATTTTTGTTACAGACAAAAACCGGAAGCGAATATCCATTATTAATAGATATAGATGTATTCATTTTATTTTGACGTCCAGATCTACATCGCTTCGTCAAAAAAATTATTTGAGACAATGGAACTATAGTTCAACACCCACACTCTTTTTTTGTCCATTCTGAACCATTTCGTCCTTATTTAGGTTAGACGTATCGTCCTAGAGGCCCCCTATCAATCGGCTGGTCATGTCAAGCCCTAGCACTTATATGATTGTTCAAACCCCATCGCTCTTATGGCAACCCCCAACTCTTTTTATCATATATCAAACCTTCTCACCACACACCTACGAAAAACCAAATTCAAGTCATCCCTCCCCATCAACACTATAATCGATATATACAAAAATGTAACCAGCTTAACGCATTTCAAATTTAACAACAAATACTACCGTCAAAAAGCCGGCTTCCCAATGGGCTACCCACTAAGCGGTGTTCTAGCATGTCTGTTCCTTGAATTTTTAGAATCAGGCCGCTTCGAATACAGAATATCCAACAACTGCACATATTTAAGATGCATCGACGACATACTTATCTTCCCCAAGAAATGGAGAGGCGTGGTGTAATGGTTGGACTCGTAGGAAATGGACTCATCAATCTGAGTTCAAATCCTAGACGAGGCTGTTTGCATTTTACATAGCGCTAATACCCTTGGGAAGGATATGAATCCAAATATTCTCCCTCCAGCTATGAGTAAATAGTAGGGCAGACTGTGCTCTTTAAACGTGGCTAGGTAACCAGTCGGTGAAGGAAACACACACATACACACATACACACGCATATATACACACACACACACACACACACACACATATATATATATATATATATATATAGAGAGAGAGAGAGAGAGAGATAGATACAGAGAGAGAGAGAGAGAGAGAGAGTGATAATATGTAAATTTAATGATTAGGCACTTATATGCTGAATATATATATATATATATATATATATATATATATATAGAGAGAGAGAGAGAGAGAGAGAGAGAAAGAGAAAGAGAAAGAGAGAAATACATAGATAGTATGGGAGCTGTATTTATAAGTAAACAGTGCTCAATATCATTCATATCTAAGTTATGGTAGTGTGTAGATGGAATCAACATCACTTTTTTACTGGTGTCCACGCTACCTTAACTTATATATATATATATATATATAATATATGTATATATGTGTGTGTGTGTGTGTGTGTGTGTGTGTGTGTGAGTGTGAGAGAGAGAGAGATTAAGGTAATTTGCTTTAGAAGCATATTATTATCTATATTTTTTGCTTGAAGACAGTTACAATGCGTATATCGATAATTAATGAAAATAATCATAACAAGCGAACTCGACAAATACTGCCCTCCCCCCACGTAGAACACCGTAGAACAGCTGTTTCAACTTTATTAAGTCTCTTCAGCGATTTATACTTACGATTTCCTTCCGACAGAAATCGAAACCAGGAACTCAGTGCGCAGAATCAGAGACTTTACCACTGGGCCACCGATACGCAGCAAACGATATATGTAAAATTAGCTTGTCACGGGTAAATACGTTACTATTACTACTACTATATAAAGCAGAGTGGACGTTGAGAAGATCGCAAATTTTAAGCCTATGCTCCGGCATGAGGAGTGAGATTAATTAATTGGGCATAGGCCTAAAATTTGCGATCTTCTCAACGTCCACTCTGCTTTGTATAGTAGTAGTAATAGTGACGTACTTACCCTTGACAAGCTAATTTCGCATATATATATATTTCGCTTGTCATGATTATATATATATATATATATATATATATATATATATATATATATATATATATATATCATTCATCATCATGTCGCGCTAGTAGCACGGATATCCATGACAATCTCTCGCCAACTGTCTCTATCATTCTTTGCGCCTGAGAGGTCGTCTCCGCAGCATGCAGTATGCGCGTAGAGCTGGTCTATGTACGTCTTTGTTGGACGGCCCACTCTATATGGATAAGGATGCAAAATCTCAAGAGAGAAACTGAATCTCTTTTAAATAGAAGCACAAAACATCCATAAGGACGAATTATATCAAAGCGAAAAATAGGTAGAAAGCAACAGAATAGAAAATATTATGATAGAATATGAACATTTAGCAGTGTTTACTTATTTTAATCTTTTCACAGTTCGAGCTTAATGACAATTAATATCAACAAATCCGGTTATCATTTTTTTTAAATAATTTATTTTTATCGAATGAAGCCGAATAAATGAAAACTTAATTGTAGAAATTGGGCTTAATTACTTTATTAGAAAGAAGAATGGGGGTGATCTAATTGAAACTTTCAAAATAATTAATTGGAGTGCAATATTGATATTGGAGGAAATACAGAGAAGAGTCACAAAACTATTAAAAAGAGTCAAAGATTACAGGGGTAGATTAGAGAAAGTAGAATTAACTACTCTACTGGAAAGAAGGATGAGAGGTGGTCTAAGTGAAACTTTCAACATAATAAATATAATTACTAATTACTAGTGTAAATCATTTGTATGAGGAACAGTTACTTGAACTTATAATTCTTGATTAAAGATGATTATTATTATAGGGCTCTACTCTATTGTATTTTATTTGTACCAATTTATTCAGCCTTTTCTTTTATTATTTTGCTTGCTGTGTACTCTCCAGCTTTAGTGGGTGTTGTTTTGGAATGCTGGACACCCCACCTCCTAAAAAAACCTGTCTTCTCCCACCAGAAGGCGGCCAAGGGATAAATGCACAGACTGTATGATTTTTATTGGTGACCTGACTACCTAGTCCAAATGAACTATAATTTCTTTTCTAAAATTTGTTTCAGTATTTGAACTTTGTATAAAGTGAAATTATAAACATGAATAGCAGCCACCCTCCATAAAATTGGACTCATTCCCAATTCTGTGTTGGAAATGAAATTTTAAAAAAAGAAGCAAAGTCATAAGTTTATTATTGCTTAAATCTCTAGATTTTTGTTTTGTAGTTTTAATAAGTTTATTTCCTCTTTGCTGTAGAAGATGACAGGTCAAAACTGAGTGGGTTTTTTTTCTAGTGTTAATTTATTTGAAAAAAAATGCCTCTTTTTTTCCTAGTGTTAATCTATAAAAAATGGACCTTTTTTTTTTCCTAGTGTTAATCTATAAAAAATGCCCTTTTTTCCTAATGTTAATCTATAAAAAAAATTCATTATTATTATTATTATTATTATTATTATTATTATTATTATTATTATTATTAACCAAAAAAAATCCCCTGAGCGGTGTAAAAATTAATCTTTGAAAAATATTTCCTGAGTTGGGTGGAATTAAAAATTCAATGTCAGAGGGTTTGTATCATAATTAAGCAAAGTCATCAAACATATTAAAGGAGTAAAAAAAAAATAAAACAATTTGAAATGGAAACTTACTCCTGTCCCCCTCAAATAAAATGCTGCGTGCATCTATCAATTATTAATTAAATAATTATTTTCGATATTTTACACATAAATTTTACACAAAATCGCAGGTATTTATTTGTTTGTAAACTTTTTAGTTATACTGAAAACATTTAAAATTGATTACAAATTTCACAAATATTTTTCCATTTAAAGTAATAATACATTTTTAAATTATTATCATAATTCATATAGCTTATTTATTTAAATAATGTATAGTTTATTTGTTCAAATCGTCATTATAACAATGGAAAGGATTCAAGTGCTGAATTAAGGAACAGCTTAAAATTGTTCTTTTTGTATTGACGATTTTGGACGATTAGGGGAAGAGGTCAGGTGGGTGGGATAGCGTTTACGAAGAAATATGAATTAAATCCTTCTGAGCATTCATATTTCTTTACAAACGCTATCCCAGCCACATGACTTCTTCCTCTGATCCCCCTCTCTCGTCCACTTTCTCTTCTATAAAACACTTGTATGATGCTTTAATGATCAAATAAACGACTTATGAAGCCGAGCTTAATGCTTAGCGAAATATATCTCCTACATACACTTGTTTGAGTTTTGTTCCTTTGTTCCACACACACACACACACACACACACACACACACACACATACACACATATATATATATATATATATATATATGGAGATTGATTTCATGAAATGTTTTGCATTCTATCTATTTTCTTGATTGCAAAGATGCATATGATGGTGAGGCTCGAGTTCTGAAGATCTGATTACTTGGTTGGTTGGTTGGATAGTTGTTGTTGGTTGGTTGGTTGGTTAATTCTACAACACGTCAACCCTTTTAGATACTACCGCCTGATAGGGCGGCTTTTAAACTAGTATATATATATATATATATATATATATATATATATATATGGGAGAAATAAGAGGAAATTAAACCGACACTATGTGGAGAAACGTAGACAAACACGGGATGTTGTAGAAAATGGATGTTTATTGTAGGTAGTGATGTCGACGTTGAAACGTTTCGGTCTGTTAGACCTTCTTCGGGACTTGGATATAGTTCTCATAACCAATCCTTACAAATCCAGTATATATAAGGCAAACCCCTAACACCTGCATCACCATTACCATAACCCTTTTGATACACTCCCTGTCTAGAGAAAGGAAAATCCACTACCAACCTCCGACCACCCCTCCCCTTACTCACGACCTCCTGTTTCACCAGTTTGAAAATGTTCATCATTGAAGCAAGAACTATATCCAAGTCACGAAGAAGGTCTAACAGACCGAAACGTTACAACGTCGACATCCCTACCTACAATAAACATCCATTTTCTACAATATCCCGTGTTTATCTACCTTTCTCCATATATATATATATATATATATATATATATATATATATATAAATAATAATAAATAAAAATAATATATATATTATCGACTCTCTCGTCAATTTTCGACGTATGAGGGTTCACGAACACAATGAACACCCCACACAGTGATTTGTTTATAGTGGTGAAGGCTTGTGTTGGACCATCCACACTTTTTGGCACAGTCGATAAGAAAGAATTGGTGCATCAAGGGTTGCCACAAACCCAATCAACGACCGACCTCAGGAATTTTGAATTCAGAGTTATCCCTCT
>CM042154.1:100782166-100789828 GCA_023376005.1 Doryteuthis pealeii
AGCTGGAGTCCCTAAGGTTGTGTGATTCTGAAATCCAGTGTTACCCTGCAACGCCCGCGACGTTACCGCTGCCAAACTGCATTGGCTTCTTGCCTTTCCTGTGGATCACAGCAGCAGTGTGGAGAGCAGGGATTTGCTACTTGGACAACAGCTCATCCTCCATATGAACCCACCCAGGCTATGTATTTCCAATAAGATAAATTCGGACACAACTCCATCGTCTCTCACAGACAGAAGGATACCAACACACAAGACGCATGGTCTTATAAGACGCAACTCAACGTAATCGCTTCTTGGTAGAATCCCTCCCCATAGTAAATTCGCCCATGGTAAATTCCAAAAAAGAAAAGAAATACATTTTATGTTGGATTATTTTTGTATATAAGCCGTGCTGCAATCCACCACTTAAATTTATAGACTAAGCGAGGTCACATGGTTTAAACCTTAGCCAATCAACAGCCCGAATACATGGTTGGTTAACTATTTAATCGCTGATATTGACAGACGTCCATTTGCACTCATTGATGAACGATCTGCAACACTGAGGATCATCAAGGAACAACCAAAGGATCATACCCAATATTAAGGGACACTAAGGAGAAACCAAAGAATTCTTCACTAAGGATCGCGCTCTGCTTAACACAAAGAATTTCCACTGGACAGCAATCTTGCTTGAACCCCTAAGGATGGCCACAAAACCCGTAACAATTTAATTTTTTCAATTTATCGTTTTTTAATTTTAATTTTTGTTCTTCTGTTGAATTTCCAAGGTGAAATTTACATTAAGTGAAATTTCTCTGAATGTTTGAGATGAGGCTTGATGATTAGCATAATCTGCGTTATTCGGACTATTGTCCTCCTCTTCATTGTTATCTGTACAATGTTTCGGCCGATGTGCCCTCTGTCCTTCTTCAGGTATTTCTTGTCAGACTCGGGAACCTTCTTTTCAAACTCGGGAACTTTCTTTTCGGACTCGAGAACCATCGGGAGCCATCCAATTGAACATAGCCTAGTGGATAAAGGAGTTAGGTTTAGACAGTTCTAAGTGACAGTTATCTCTGGACTGCAGGTTCAATCCTGGTCAGGGGCAGCAGTAACATAGAATGATAATTAATATAGCTTAACGCCTCTACCCCAGCTATGGTTAGCGGAATGAGAACAGGATACCTCAGTGGACTGAATAAAGGGTTAGGTTCAAAGTTCCGTGATGGCTCTCGATTACGATAACGCAGAATATACTAAGTGAAATTTATCAGGGTGAATTTAATGGGAGTAGAATGTAACGTGCAAAACTTTAACTAGAAACCGCCCACATTAAAATGCGTCTTATAAGACTGCATATTCTACAGTCCCTGCCGATAGGGCAACTAAGAGTCAAACAGCCGATCTTTATATGTAACCCTTGAGTATATACATACATACACTGTTAAGATTCTTGTGACCATTAGGGAGCAGCAGGTAAGAGCACTTTACAGTGGAGATCCCTTGTGGCATTCGGTTTGATCCGTGTTGTGTAGTATCCTGCAATGCTTTGGAATATTTTTATATATAAGGTGTGCTGTACGTCACAACTTAAATTTATAGACTCTTCGTAGCCGCGTGGATTCAATCGGCCAGTCATCACGCTCGAATATGTGGTTGTTAATTATTTAAAGGCCTTGGTGGAAAGGCGTTCAGTTGCTCGTGCCAACAAACAAGGATTCTGTTTAACACTGAGGAACACAAGGATTATAGTATTCAATATACACGGACCAACAAACATAGTATTTCTCTGAATGTTTGAGATGAGGCTTAATTAGGTTTATAAGTTCCCAAAATTCACACTCAATTGTCCAATTGGACACATGGCCGAGTGGATTAGGCAATTGGGTTAAAAGACAGTTCTAAGTGACAGTTATCTCTGGTTCCCGAGTTCAATCCTGAGTAAAAGCAGTTAGAAAAATAATTAATTAGCACAACTCCTACCCCAGCTATGGTTAGCGGAATGAGAACAGGATACCCCCGTGGAATAAATAAAGGGTTAGGTTCAAAGTTCCGTGATGGCTCCCAATACGACAAGAAAGTTCCCGAGTTCGAAAAGAAGGTTCCGAGTCCGAGAAGGTTCCCGAGTCCGACAAAAATACCTGAAGAAGGCCGGAGGGTATATCGGCCGAATCGTTGTACAAATAACAATGAATATAGGGACAATAGTCCGAATAACACCAATAATAACAACAAACATAGATTCTGCATAACATTGAAAAACACAAGGATTCAATATACACGGGCCAACAAACAAGGATTCTACTTAATACTGAGGAACCCAAGGTTTATAGGATTCAAGATACACGGACCAACGGATTACAACACGGATCAAACGTAATGTCAAAGGGATCTCCACTGTAAAGTGCTCTCACCTGTTGCCTAAAAATGGCCACAAGAATCTTAACAGCCATGTCTGTCGGTACTTGCATATCTACAATGGCATTATTACTAATTGCATTAAATCGTTGCCTCCGTTGACCTTTCACAGATCTTTGAATTGTTATCGAGCGGAACAAAACGGAAATGGATTCCATTTGCTTCCCAAATATTCTTAACGAAATCACCGAACTACCTTTTTCCGGAGATTCGTTCTATGAGCAGGTATCTTAAGAAAGAAAAAAAATCTAACTAATGGCATTCCCTGATGGTTGATGGGAAAGGAAGAGGGGTTGGTGGGGGGGAGTTATACAAATCACACACCAATTACTTCCTAGCATGACAAAATAGTAATACTAAAAACTCCTAACCCTACAGGTAGCTTTCAGTGAAGACTATCAGAGTTATCAATAAACTAACTTTTACGAGTTGCAAATAGTTATTTACGAGCATAGCTTAGATGAAGCACAAGGCCAGAAATATGGGGCTCCCAGAGAGAATCGAACTCCCTTACAATGGTTTGCTAATCAACCATTACAACCACATGAGTTTCATTTGCATTACGAGTTTCAAATAAGAGAATTATTAGCGTGTATCAGAAAATAGGACGTAATAGTTAACAAGCTTGTCACAGATCCACTACTGTTAAACAATAAGTTCTATCCTCGCTGGCCGCCGGTCGGCTGGGGCGTTAGAATGCACCGACTGCACCTCTGCAGAGGGTAAGACTCCCCCCAATGGGGCCACCTGTTGGCCGTGGGTGGCGACCCGTGATGCTTAAGGATAGATCCCAGGTGGCTGAGCAGTTCATGAATTGCAATACACTTTGGCCCTATCTTGGGCTAGACGGGCGGTCGGAGAGGCCCCCCGATCAATCGGCTGGTCACGTCAAGCCCTAGGACCTATATGATTTTCCCAAACCTATTTCCCTTATGGCAAGCCCCAACCCCTTTTTTATCATATGGGTGCTAGAAAGCGGTGACTGAGGGTCTACATGTCCTGGGAATGACGTTAAACTCTATCTGATGGTGAGGTTCCAGTTTTGGAGGTTTGGGAAATATGGAGCATCCCTTCATCACCATTGCTCCTGTCCACTCTGACCCGGAGTGGTAGTACCTATTAGGATCCCATCTATGGGTTAAATAGAAAAACATGAATTTATGAATAAAATTGTATTATGCATTAAGAATGAATTTATTTCACAACTTTGTCGGCATTAGATGACCCACCGAGGTTGATATGCCGTAAAACAAAACAGAACAAACCAAACAAACTATCCTTGCTGGATGTCGACCTTGTGTTACATCCCACCCATAGCGAATGGGTTGGATAAATTCCTAGGGCGTTCCATCGTGGTGTAATGGTTCAATAACGAGTTTTATCCTCGCTGGATATCTCATACTTGCAATCTTGTGTAACATTTCGCCCGTGGCGAATGGGTTGGATAAATTCCTAGGGCGTTCCATCGTGGTGTAATGGTTCAATAACGAGTTTTATCCTCGCTGGATATCTCATACTTGCAATCTTGTGTAACATTTCGCCCCGTGGCGAATGGGTTGGATAAATTCCTAGGGCGTTCCATCGTGGTGTAATGGTTCAATAACGAGTTTTATCCTCGCTGGATATCATACTTGCAATCTTGTGTAACATTTCGCCCGTGGCGAATGGGTTGGATAAATTCCTAGGGCGTTCCATCGTGGTGTAATGGTTCAATAACGAGTTTTTATCCTCGCTGGATATCTCATACTTGCAATCTTGTGTAACATTTCGCCCGTGGCGAATGGGTTGGATAAATTCCTAGGGCGTTCCATCGTGGTGTAATGGTTCAATAACGAGTTTTATCCTCGCTGGATATCATACTTGCAATCTTGTGTAACATTTCGCCCGTGGCGAATGGGTTGGATAAATTCCTAGGGCGTTCCATCGTGGTGTAATGGTTCAATAACGAGTTTTATCCTCGCTGGATATCTCATACTTGCAATCTTGTGTAACATTTCGCCCCGTGGCGAATGGGTTGGATAAATTCCTAGGGCGTTCCATCGTGGTGTAATGGTTCAATAACGAGTTTTATCCTCGCTGGATATCTCATACTTGCAATCTTGTGTAACATTTCGCCCGTGGCGAATGGGTTGAGTGTATTCCTAGGGCGTTCCATCGCGGTGTAATGGTTAGCAAGCTAGTCTCGCAGATCCATTACTACTAATATTTAGATCCTAGCTGGATGTCCCCCATATTTGCAACCTTGTGCTAACATCCCGCCCGTGGCAAATGGATTAGGTATTTAAGGGCGCCCTATCTTGGTGTAATAATTTGCAAGCTAGTCTCGCAAATCCATTACAACTGAATAGCGAGTTCGATCCTCCCTGGCTGCCCCCATACTGGCAGCCTTTTTTCCCATCCTAGTCGTGCCGAATGGGTTGAGTAAATACTGGGTATCTAATCGGGGTGTAGTGGTTAGCAAGATAGTCTCACAAATCCATTACTACTGAATAACGGGTTCGATCCTCACTGGATGCCTCATACTGGCGGTTTTGTGTCACATTCTAGTCCTGGCGAATGGGTTGGGTATGAAGGCGTCCAATCGTGTTATAATGGTTAGCAAGCTAGGCTCGGAGATCCATACCTGTTGAATGGCGTGTTCGATCCTCGCTGGATGCCTCATACTTGCGACCTTGTGTCACATCCCACCCGTGGCGAATAGGTTGGGTGAATACCTAAAAATCTGCCGATCATCTAAAAGAAAGATTCTGTATCACATAAACTTGTTCATCTATCGTTTTCATATTAATATACACACGCATCCATGTACATAGATACCTATACGTTATCTATGTTCCACCATGACATGAAATTCCACCCACGAAAATTCCACCCAGAAAATTCTACCCAGAAAATTACACCCACGAAAATTCCACCCAGAAAATTCGACCCACAGAAAATTCGACCCTCTGAACAACTCAGTATTTGTTACGTTAGTGTATCGTTAGTATATATATTTACCAACCTCTCCGCACGAGCAGGATGTGACACAAGGTCAATTTCTTAAGCGGAGTTTAACAGGTTTGAATTCAGAGTTTTCCTTCTCCTAGACCGGTTGCCTAACCAAGGTTAAAGAGCCCAGTCTGCCCTACTATTAACCCATAGCTAGAGGGAGAGTAGAATTCATACCTTTCCCAAGGGTATTAGTGCTAAGTGAAATGCAATTAGCACGTCCAGGATTTGAACTCGTGTTGACGAGTCCATTTCCTATGACTTTAACCATTACACCTCGCGCTTACCGTGTATTGTTAGTATAAGTGAGGATGAGAAGGGATCTGTGTATAAAACATCTTTAATGATGGGTCATGCTTACAGGAAGTAATGGCACTTCCCTGATAGAAGAGTTCGTAGGAGGGACCAATGAGGAATCCCCTTCTGTGGAGAGTTTTTTTCTCTCTCTCTCTCTACTCTCTCTCTCCCCCTCTCTCTCTCTCTCTCTCTCTCTTTCCTCCTCCCCCTCTCTCTCTTCCGTTTTCTTTTCTCTTTCCTTTCTTTCTTTCTTTTTCTTTCTCTCTCTCTTTCTTTTTTCTTTCTCTCTCTATTTCTCTCTCTCTCTTCTCTCTCTCCTCTCTCTCTCTTCTTACTTTTCTATTAAATTACATCCTCAGCATCTCATACTCTGTCCCTGTCTCCCCTTCTCTTCTCACTTTAAATCTCTCTCTCTCTCTCTCTCTCTCTCTCTCTCTCTCTCTCTCTCTCCCTATATATATCTTATATTTTTTATCTCCCCTCATCTCTCTCTCTCTCTCTCTCTCCTCTCTCTCTCTCTCCTCTCTCTCACTAGGATTGGTTGTTTTTTCAATCAACTTCCGTTGTTACATAAACCACCTCAACATAGCAGAAATTGAAGTCGAAAAATATAATTCCGAACAATATTTGAAAAGTTTTTGATTAGACTTACTATATACCTGTGCAAGTAGACATTTACAAAGGTTGGTTAGTTGGTTGGATTTTACGGCATGTCAACCCTATTTAGGTTATTTCATGCCGAAGAACTTTATTCATGCTTGTTAGGTATTCAATGTTTTTTTAACGATCATTTTTAATGTATATAACCCCTCCACTATCCCATCTCTTTCTCTTCTTTTTCTCTTTCTTCTCTCTCTCTTTCTTTTTTCTTTCTTTTTCTTTCTTTCTCTCCTCTCTTCTTCTTTTTCTCTCTCTCTCTTTTTTCTTTCTTTGCTTTTTCTTTCTCTCTTATCTTTTCCTTTCTCTCTCTTTCTCATTTCTTTCTCTTCTCTCTCTTTCCTTTCTCTCTCTCTTTCTTTTTCTTTTTCTTTCTTTTTCTTTTTCTTTCTTTTTCTTTTTCTTTTTCTCTCTCTTTCTTTTTCTTTCTTTCTTTCTTTCTCTTTGAGGGTTGGAGTAGATTGTCTTTTATTCACTTCTATACAAGAACACCTCTTACAAAATCTAACAAAATCCAACAATGAAGCAGAATATTTCATATAATTCACTAAGATAATCGTTAGCATGTGCGCACCCAAATCTATGGAAGCCATGTTGCTGCACTGCAAAATAAGGAACACATTACTCTGATAAAACTGATTCAAATTACTCGAGTTCATCAACAATATAAAAATATAAAAGTATTAATGACAGATTTTAACTCTTTGTCGAATGTTCCGAGTGACGATCATATTTTAAGAGGTGTCACTCATAATCTTCATTAAAAAGAATTTTCACTATTTTCAATGTATGTCTTGCTGGTCGTCTCACTCTGGCGTGCCCATGTGATGGCTTCCACAGAAGAACGTTACTTATGAGTTCGTCCTTGCTTCTCCAACAGTGTCCGGCGTGTCTCGTTAGCCTTAGACGGATGGTTTGTGTGATATGGGGCAGGTGGCCGTACAGCTGTTTTCTCGTGGGGTGCTGTTTCCACATCTTGTTTAAGACTGCACGCAGCATTCTTGATATGCCTATGTGCATATACACTCATATAGCCCATGCCTTGCATTACTTACATACTTGCACTTATATGCATATGCATTATTCAAATTAAATGTGTGCATTTCCAAGACAGGAGAAGCTTTTGCGACTCTCCGTTGACTCTCTCTTCTCTCTCTTCTCACTTTTCTCTTCTCTCAGTATATATATATTATTATATATAGTATATATATATATATATATATTTGCTGGCATTGGACCCTACTAGCCATTAGATTAACTTAGTGGGCTGTATTTCCGTTAATGAGAATCAGGCTTCAAGAATTGTTTAATCGGGCA
>CM042154.1:100789928-100792428 GCA_023376005.1 Doryteuthis pealeii
ACAAGAGAGAGATAAGAACACCTCTTAAATCTACCAAGTCACATGGGCAGAATATTTCTATACCTCACTTAATCGGTTAGCAATGCTAGGCGCCACAAATCTATGGAAGGCCATGTTGGCGCCCTGCAAATAAGGCACATAGCCGTGATAAAACTGGATACTCGAGTTTCATCCCACCTAAATATAAGTGTTAATGACAGATTTTAACTGTTTGTCGAATGTTCGAGTGACGATCATATTTTAAGAGGTGTCACTCATAATCTTCATTAAAAAGAATTTTCACCATTTTTTTTAATTATCAGTGAATAGGTTAGCTCAGTTGGTAGGGCGTTCGGCTAGAAACCACAAGGTTTTTAGTTCGATACCGGCCCTCGCCATCTCAGCGTATGGGATTTGTGCGGTAAAGTTTGGAGCTGATGTTAGGTGCGGCGTTCCACCTCAGATGCAAAAACCATCTCCTTGGTCTAACGCTAGTGAAAAGGGGATAGACTCCCTCGCTGATTGGCTGATACCGAATTTAGGCCACCCAGACGACTTTAATTTTTACTTTACTTACACTATAATTAATCTCTAGGTATTCAAAACAACTTATAGTTAAAAAAAATCATATTCTTTTTTATATACAAATTTACGAGGGTGAGTCAAAAAGTAAAGTAATTTTCTTTATTTTATGTGAAGTTTTTTTTAATAAAACTAAGCCCTACATTGAGAACAAGAATCCGAAGAGTAAGACCCAATATGCCAATCGACAATGTCCTCCTTCTGCATGACAATGCTAGACCACACACAAGTATTAGGACAAGGGAGAAAATCGCCTCATTCGGGTGGACAACTTTACCGCATCCTCCATACTCACCAGATTTTACACCTTCAGACTATCATTTCTTCGGCCTCACCCTCATATAATAGACATGTTTTATATGATAGTCAAGTCATGCTAAAAGCACCGGTTCCAACTAGATCACCGAAGTTAAGCAGTGATGAGCCGGTTGAATACTTAATTGGGAACTGTAAACAACTTGAATCCTTTGTTTATCAACATGACTTCATTCGGAATTAAATGACCCGAAAGGGGTTTAATCTATACACATATAAAGGGCAGTTGTGTGTATATGTATGTCCGGATGAAACTTCGAAAACAAAATGATTAACGACAAAGTGAATATATATACTCATTAAATATCAACAGGGCTTGGTTTTTGAACCAAAATAATAGATTTGATTTATATTCGTGAAGATAATTAAAAAATAAAATTTCAATGATAACAGCATGGATTTTTTTTTTCATTTAGTATTTTAGATAGTAGACAATAAGATTTCTTTTTCAGAGTAGCTGAATCAATGCAAGGTCTATTTTTTTTTTTTTTTTTTTTTTTTACATTGGGATTTAAATGGGCATCCCACGAGGATTCAACTCACGATTCAGTAATAATGGATCTACGGGACTAACTTTTAAAAAAATCCCCCTCTACCCAGGCGACGCCTGGTTGCCGCTGCTAGTATACAATAAAACAAGAACATGTTTTTATATACAATTTTATAATACACGTTTATACTCATCTAACAGTTCAGTTTGCAGATGTTTTTTTTTATTCATTTATACCTTTTTACACATACATCAGGGTGGAATTTTCTGTGTGGAATTTTCATGTAAACGTTCACACATATCCATACAAACACGCTTGCACTCAAATTGTATATATATATATACATATATGCTACGCCTATACACATACATACTCATATATATATTTACCAGCCGGTACGAGCAGGATGCGACACAAGGTCAATTTCTTAAGCGGGGTTTAACAGAGTTTTCCTTCTCCTAGACCGGTTGCCTAACCAAGGTTAAAGAGCCCAGTCTGCCCTACTATTTACCCATAGCTGGAGGGAGAGTAGAATTCACACCTTTCCCAAGGGTATTAGCGCTAAGTGAAATGCAATTAGCACGTCCAGGATTTGAACTCGGGGCGACGAGTCCATTTCCCAAGACTTTAACCATTACACCACGCGCATACATACTCATATAGAGTGGTCTAATGGTCGTAGTCGTAGAAAATGGAGTCGTCGACCCGAGTTCAAATTCTATACTAGACTGTCTACATTTCACATAGAGCTAATACCCTTAGTAAAGGTATGCATCCACCTGCTTTCCCTCCAGCTATGGGTAAATAGCAGGGCAAACTGAGCTCTTTATCCTTGGTTAAGCAGCCAGTCTAATAGAAGGAATACTCTTAATTCAAAACTGTTAAACTCCGCCTAAAAAAATTGACCTTGTTTCACATCCTGCTCGTGCAGCAGGGTTGGTAAATATGTACATACTCGTATAGACATGCTTGCACCTACATGCATTATGGCGACTAAATGTGTGCACCCAAGAACAGAAGAGCTAATAGTCCCACATAAACGTTACGCCTATGTGCATACATACTCATATAGGAGGAAGAATGAATAAAGAAAAGAAAGAAGAGAATGGATAATAAAAGAAGAATTTAATCAA
>CM042154.1:100797428-100852428 GCA_023376005.1 Doryteuthis pealeii
CCCGAGTTCAATTCCTGGACGAAGCTGTTGGCATTTCACATAGCGCTAATACCCTTGGGAAAGGTATGAATCCAATTCCCCCTCCAGCTATGGGTAAATAGCAGGGCAGACTGGGATCTTTAACCATGGCTAGGTAACAGGTCCAGAAGAAGGAAAACTCTGAATTCAAACCTGTTAAACTCCGCTTAAGAAATTGACCTTGTGTCGCATCCTGTTCGTACGGAGGGGTTGGTAAATATATATTATAACAATAACGGAATTATTCGTTCTGTTTTAATTAATTTGCACAAAGGTGTAACTGTTTTCTGCTATCGTACACACAGTGAGAAACACACTCACACACACAAGGAATATCTCCCTGTGACTTTTGCTGTTTAAAAGACTTTTGCTGTTTCAAGAAATCTCTTATCTTTCTCTTCAGAAACCCTCTATAAGTATTGTATGTATTTGTATTTTTTTGTAATTGTTGATACCTGCTTATTCTTATTTACTTTTTTCCTTATATGTGTACTAATATAGAAGAGACTTATCTCCACAAGGTATTAAGCCTCTGAAATACCTCATTTACATTCAGGGCGAATGTGGCTTCAAAAAGAGTGCTGTAAGTGTAAGTAATTCCTCTTGGAATTTTACGCTGAAAATATTCTCAGTTACGTTGAATCTATTTAATGAAAAATCATTCCTCAAATATCAGAACAGTAGGTGTTTTTCGAGTTATGACATATATATATATATATAGAGAGAGAGAGAGAGTCGAGGTTTCGAGTCACACACGGAGCAGTCTCCCATGTCTATAACCTTGCTGATGAGACATAATAGCTCGAAATGTACATACAGGGATTGACATTTTCTCGATTTGTTTAGCCTTACATTTGAACATATATGCCCGCCTAAATTCCTTAATTATTAAGTAATTAATTTTCAAAATTAGGTATGACTTCAATTAAGCATATATCCTCCAAAAATTGTCGGCTAAAAAGGCCATATCAAAAAATAAACACATCGTTTGTTTACTTACTTTCATATATATATATATATATATATATATATATATATATATATATATATATATATATATAAACACCACCCCTTTACGACAGCTGTCAAAATATATATATATATATATATATATATATATTATTATTATTATTATTATTATTATTTATATTTTTGCTTGAAGGCAATTACAATGCGTATATCGTATAAAATTCGATAATTATAGAAAATAACCATGACAAGTGAATTTGGAAAACGATTATGCGATGCTAGAACATCGTACAGTCTGTTTCAACTTTATTTTGATAACGTTGAAACCGACTGTACGATTTTCTAGCATCGTATAATCGTTTGCGAAATTCACTTGTCATGGTTATTTTCTATAATTATCGAATTCTATACGATATACGCATTGTAATTGCCTTCAAGCAAAAATATAAATAATAATATATACTTTGTTCAACAATGCTTCTAAAAAAAAAACATCCAAAAATCTTATATATATATATATATTTATATATATTTATATATTTAAATATTATTTAAGATTTCCCTCTTTATAACTGTATACTAATTTTACTGGTTTGCTATAACTAGTTTTAATATGTTAGTAAATATTCTAATTTCCTACTCGGGATCGGGATTAAAAAAAATTTCAATATATACAGTCGGGATAAAATAATAGATAGATAGAATAAGTATTTTATACATACAGTACCGCAAATAAATAACTACATCCATCCTTAACATTTATTTCCAATAAAAAACTATTTTTATTCAAAACCCCTGTCGTATATGAAAAGTACATAATTACTTTTGTTTTCAGTATTATTTGGATTATTCGGACTATCGTACTCATATTTATTTGTTACCTGTACAACCGATGTGCCCTCCGGCCGTCTTCAGGTGTATCTTGTCAGACTTGGGAGCCTTCTGAATACCTTAAGAAGACCGAAGGGCACATCGGCCGCAACGTTGTACAGATAACAATAAAGATAAGGACAATAGTCCGAATAATCCAAATAATCTAAATTATCAAATCTCATCTAAAAAAAGAAATCAGAGAAATATTTTTTTCAGTTATGATAAAAAGAATTAAGGTTATTATTTTTAAGGATTAGTTTATGTAACTCAATAATAACACAGGCAAAATATTAAACCAGTGATAATAAAGGTAGAATTAATTAAATGAATATATCAATACGTTAATTCAATTTAACCAGTGGCAGTTAACCATTAATGTAATTTAACCATTACTGTGGCAAATAACAAGAAGATCTCAAATAATAAAGCAGAAGTTGGAATTTCTCATAGGATATTTAACGTTACATTTTCCCATAACATATTTAACGTTATACTTTTCCATAGCAAACTTTTCGGAACTCTTTGACTTTCTTGACCGAAGCATCGGTGTTCATCAAATTCTTTTACCTTAAAAGAAAATAAGACCATTAACTATTTGCCTACTTTAGACCGCTCACAGCGGCTCTTCTGTTTCTACACATACAACACCCAAGCAAAGTACATAAACTGATGATTAGTTCATTATAATTGAGCAGGAGGACCCAGATTCTACTACTACTACTACTACTACTACTACTACTACTACTACTAATAATAATAATAATAATAATAATAATAATAATAATAATAATAAAAAGGACTGAAATATTCCATCATACTGGTCAAAATATACCAAGACAATATGGTACTGCCATGGCGTAAATATTGGTAGGTACAGACTTGAGCGATAGATTGGTTTAAAAAATGATTTATTGTGAATCAACTGTATCATTAAGAATTTGATTGAAAGTGTTACTTTATTTGTTCTCTAGCCACAAGAATTCATAAATATATGAATTCAGCATATCTGCTCGAATGAATTAACCCTAACCCTAATCCTAACTCTAACCTGTGTACGACGGAGTTTTCTGAAATTTTCATCTGAGGTTGGCAAAATAAAAATTCTTAATGATATAATTGCCTCACTATAAGGCATTGTTAAAAACCTATCTCTCGCTTAATGGTCTTATTTATTTAAGATGTAAGAATTTACTGAATACCATTGCTACGGTCGGGAAAGTTCAAGACTGCCAACCTTACATAAAATTTAACGGTAAAATTTTCCATAGAAAATTTAACGTTAAACTTTTCCATGTCATAAATAACCTTAAACCTTTCCATAGAAAATTTAACGTTAAATTTTTCCATAGAATATTTAATGTTAAACCTTTCCATAGCAAATTTAGCGTTAAATTTTTCCATAGAATATTTAATGTTAAACCTTCCATAGCAAATTTAACGTTAAACCTTTCCATAGCAAATTTAACGTTAAATATTTCCATAGCAAATTTAACGTAAAACCTTTCCATAGCAAATTTAACGTTAAAACCTTTTAGAGCAAATTTAATGTTACCATAGCATATTTATCGTTAAAATTTTCCATTGTAAATTTATCGTTAAAATCTTATTGAACATATTTAACGTTAAGCCTTTCCATTTAAGCATAGGCAACTATTGACAGATTATCGATCGAATGTAAATCGATTTCTCTGATAAAACAAATTTTTCCATGTCGATATCACTCAATGGTTCCACCACTTGGACTCCAACAAAACACTTGGGAAAAAGGTTTGTTAAAAACTCCACAAGAATGCAGCGTGCTATTTTTTAAACAAATCTGAGAAACATCACTCTACAAAACAACATATGTAAGGCCACTTACCTCCCATCTTGCAAACTAAGTAAGTAAAAAGAGCAAGACATGTTGAGCACTACTGGTGAAGTAAGAACGAACTCATAAATGACGTTGATACACCAGTGTTGACCAATCAGCAAAAACTTATATTCATCAGCTCTGTGCGGATGCTGGGTGCCGCTCAAAGGAATTAGCGTGACTGATAGATAGGGATGGATGACTGATAACGAGAGAGAATTTAAGGAATACATGCTGCCTCTGATTGGTTGGCATAATGGCTGTTGCTATTACTAGCACCCCACAAATAAGCAACTGTACCGCCACATACCCCCTATCACACAAACAAACTTAGTAACACGTATAAGACATCTGGACACTCCAAGAGAAAAAAAAGGCTCATCAATGTAGGCCGACCAGCAAAAACCTACATTGAACAGTTATGTGCGGATACTGGATACCGTGCAGAAGACCTGTCGGGAGTAATGACCGATAGGGAAGGAGGGCGAGAGATAGTCATGCGAATCAACGATGATGATGAGGAGGATCATCATCGTCATCATCATCATCATCCCCAAAAGAAATTGGAATATTGTTGTGTTCGATGCTCGCCAATGTAAATACCGCAGTAATATCGCTAACTCCTTGGGAAAGGTATACATTCAACTATTCGCCCTCCAGCTATGGGTAAATAGTAGGACAGATTGGGCTCTTTAACCCTGGTATGGCATGTTGGAATATTTTGGCTTTACAAGCTGTGCTGGAGGTCACAACTTAGATTTATAGACTCTTCGTAGCCCAGTGGATTCAATCAGCCAATTAACACGCTCGAATACGTGGTTGGTTAACAATTTAATGACCTTAAAAAATTGTTAAGGATGGATGTAGTTATTTATTAGCGATACTGTATGTATAAAATACTTATTCTATCTGTAAGGTATACAGGAATTACTGATCACATTACCCTGATTTGTTATGTATTTTTACACTATCTATCTATATATCTATCTATCTATCTATCGCTCTCTCTCTCTCTCTCTCTCTCTATATATATATATATATATATATATATATATATATATATATATATATAATTTTAGGATTTTTTTAGAAGCATTGTTGATTAAAGTATATATTATTATTTATATTTTTGCTTGAAGGCAATTACAATGCGTATATCGTATAAAATTCGATAATTATAGAAAATAACCATGACAAGTGAATTTGGCAAACGATTATGCGATGCTTAACACGGAAGAACAAACAAGGATTCTGCTTAACACTGAGGAACACAAGGATCATAAGATTTAAGATACACGGACCAACGGAAGAGCATTACACGATCACGGATTACAACACGGATCAAACGTAATGCCACAAAGGATCTCCACTGTAAAGTGCTCTCACCTGTTGCCTAAAAATGGCCACAAGATTCTTAACAGGTCTAGGAGAAGGAAAACTCTGAATTCAAACCTGTTTAAATTCAGCTTGAAAAATTGACCTTGTGTCACATTCTGCTCATGCGGAGGGGTTGGGTAAATGCAGACATAAATAACTAAAAAAAAAACTATTTTTTATACGTTCTTATATTTTTGCGTGGATAGGTATGACGTTTGCAGAGTGCTGCTGTGACCCGTGGGAAATCCTCTCGTCTGGGTAATTCAATTTTCCTTTCAGTCATTTATGTGACTGGCTTGTCGGAGGTCGGGAGGGGGGGAAGGATCTGGTAAGATCCGTGGCATCAATTTATCCGAGGCACTTTAATTGTCCAATAGGCAGAGCATCAAGAGAGCAAAGTTATATTGAATTTCTCGAAGAAACAGAGTTGTCTCCCTTTCCATTCCATGCAGTTGATTAATTTAATAACGATTCGTTGATGATAAAACCGTCTTAGTTGCAGTAAAAAGAAGTTGATGCCTTTGGCGCGAAGTGTCTTGTCCTTTTTTCTATTGACATGTTGATAGACACAAGGCATTTCATCAGCGTGTCATTATAGGTTTTGTTGACGTGACAGCGCCAAAAATGCCTTCTATAGATAGATAGATAGATAGATAGATACATGATTGATTGATAGATAGTGCACATATTGTAATAAATAAATAAACATATATACATATATATATATATATATATAATATATATATATATATATATATAGAGAGAGAGAGAGAGAGAGAGAGAGAGTCAGATTTAAGCCCTGAAGAGCTTTATGCGAAACTAATAGTAGGTTTGTCTGACTCAGTAGATTATCTTTATTACTTGGCTCTACTTAGGTATCGAGCACTTTTTACAAATTAGCTTCTCCTAGCGGTTATATGAATATATATATATATATCTTATATACATATATATACATATAAATTGTTTTTTCTTTTGGCCAAATACTATACCAATAGATTATTTTTTTGTTGGTACGAATATCTTGGTCTTTTCTTTTTTTCAAAAATTTTTTTCTTCCTGGTTGATGTTTGGTAGTATATTTTTACAATCAAACTCTCTGCCGGGTTTTTTCTCTCCGCAAGGATCTACCAACACACACTCACATTCACACACATATATGTATGCACACACATTCATTTATATGTATACATATATGGTCATATACACAACTCCCAAAAACCTCCCTCACATATATAAGAGCATTCAAAAAATAACCCACTTCAAAGCGGTTTTTCTCGGGACAGATGGACTTGCTATTACTAACACACTCTTTAACCCGGATTTTAATAGCATGCCAAACCCTCAAAAATACTCCAATTTTTTATAGTTCTTCTATAATGCTCCCTTTCAAAAAATCTAAAAACAATTTCTTCAAATAAGAAATTTTCTCCTGACGATGAACTAAGGTCGAAACTAGTTGAGAATAAATAACATATAAGAAATATATTACTTTTTGTTCATACTATATATATATATATATATATATATATATATATATATATATATATGATTGATTGATTGATTGAAAGATAGTGGACATATTGTAATAAATATATATATATAGAGAGAGAGAGACGGACAGATAGACAGTCAGATAGATAGATAGGTAGGTAGATAGATAGATAGATAGATAGTGGGTGGACATATTGAATATATATATATATGTGTGTATATATATATATATATATATATATATATATATATATATTATATAGAGAGAGAGAGAGAGAGAGATGGCAGACATATCCAAATAGATAGATAGAGAGATAGATAGATAGATAGAGAGAGAGAGAGAGAGAGAGAGAGAGAGAGAGAGGCAGACGTATAGACATATTGAAATAAATAGATAGATGAATATATTAAGAGATAGATAGATTGTGGATGGACATACTAATATATATATATATATATATATATATATATATATATATATATATATATATGTGGATAACGCGTTCGAACTCCAGTCGCGCTATGACATCCATCTTCATACTAATACCATTGGGAAAGGTATGAAACCCTATTATCCCCCAGATATGGATTAAATAGTACTACTACTGTCCTAAAAGGATGGATTTGGCATTAAATAACCCACAAATGTTGATATGCCATTAAACAAAGAAACTGAATAAAGGATAATATTAGTCAAAATTATCGAGCTTTTCTTTTTTATAATATTCGTCAAGAAAGTATTTTTGCCGTTGACATAGGCAAGGGCATCCATTTTGACTTGGGAAGCTTTGCCGTCCTGCTACGAACAGTGACAACTTTTCGTCATATACCTCAACTATATTCAAGTAAAGTAAAGTCGTCAGGGTGGCCTAAAGTCGCTATCAGCCACTCGGCGAGGGCGTCTATCCCCTTTTCACTAGCGCTAGACCAAGTAGATTATTTTAGTGTCTGAGTTGGAGCGCCACACCTACCGTCAGATTTTTTACTTTACCGCACAGATGCCTGTGCTACTCATTCGCTGATCATTGGGACCAACAATGTTAATTATAACAATGGTCCAGGGCCGAAGCCACTGTTGACCACATCTATATGATAATAACATGCAATTGTATTTATATATTCAACAAATAGCGGTTTACAGTGTGAAGAGGAGGCTAATTTGCATATTGATATTAAAAATTTGATTTTAATAAATATGTATTATTGATTTCTAATTGTTTGGTTTTATCTTAATGAATATGAGCAAAAATCTCAAGGACAAATCTTAAAAGAAATCCATTAACAAGAATTGTAATGTTATTATTTACTTCCAAATGTAACTAAATAGTTAAATTCTGATACATTAGTATTATCTGCGTTATTCGGACTAATGTCCTCATCTTCATTGTTATCTGTACAATGTTTCAGCCGATATGCCATCCGGCCTTCTTCAGGTATTTCTTGTCGGATTCTGGAACCTTCTCGGACTCGGGAACCTTCGGCCGAAACCTTGTACAGATAACAATGAAGATGAGGACAATAGTCCGAATAACGCAGATAATACTAATCATCAAGCCTCATCTCAAACATTCAGAGAAATACTTCTGATACACTCGGAGGTATTTACCCAGCCTATTCGTCAGGGGTAGGATGTGACAAATGATGGACAATGCCGAATCATCAAGCCTCATCTCAAACATTCAGAGAAATACGTCTGATACACTCGGAGGTATTTACCCAGCCTATTCGTCAGGGGTAGGATGTGACAAATGATGGCATCAAACGAGGATCAAATTCGATATTTCAATAGTAATAGATCTGCGAGACTAGCTTGCTAATTATTATACTACGATTTGACGCCCTCATACCCAACTCATTCGCCATATATAATATACTAGAAGTGGCCATCCGGCATCGCCAGGGTAGAGGGGGATATTTTAAAAGTTAGTCCCGCAGATCCATTATTACTTAATCGTGAGTTGGATCCTGGTAGTATGCCCCATTAAAATCCCCATGTAAAAAAAGATCTTGCGTTGATCCAGCCACTCCGAAAAGAAAAATCAATGTCTACTGTTAAATCTCCAAAAAATAGTCTGTTCTCATCTAATTTTTTTATATATATCATCTTCCCGAATATGAATTAAACCTTCGTTATTTTTCATCAAAAACCAAGTCCTGTTGATATTTAGTGTGTATATATATTTACTTTGTCGTTAATTGTTTTATTTTCAAAGTTTCCTCCGGACATACAGATTCACACAACTGCCCTTTATATACGTATAGATTAATATAATATATTGATATAATATTTTATTACATTAAAACTTAAATACTTGCACCCGGTGGCTGCATATATTTGCTAGTACATATAATAGATTTGTGGTTGCATCTACTGAGAAGTTTTCACAGACATTAGTGATTACCTATATGCTGTTCACTGCTCGTGCGGGGGGGGGGTTAGTTAAATTTATACATGAAATAAACCTATCCACTAAAAGTTTAAGCATCACCCGAGTTCCGTTTCCCTTGATAGAGTTCATATCATTTTGAAATTAATTCTTGTGGCTGTGCAAGAATGGACAAGAGCCGAAGAACTTTATTGGATCCTCTAAACCCGACAGCTGTGTTTATCAATATTACGGTCATATAAGATATCTGGATCAAGCTTAACCAGCCACTTGAGCCATGCAAATTTATGAGCGCTGACCGGGAAACGCTACGATAAAAATAGTCAAGTGTCAATCGATGGCCAATAGATAAGCATTAATAACCTGTGATGACCTGTGTGACAGGATGGGTGTTTAAGAAGGAATTGTTCAAGGCATTTGGGGAGCTTTGTGGGGTGTTTATATATGGGTCGGAGGAATAGAGGGGGGGTTCTAATTAGGAAAAATGGCGATAAATTTCTGCTGTCACCGCCGCCATTTTGGATCATTGCCTTACGGGTCATTGTGTCATGTTATCATTTGAGCTTATTTTAAGCGGTGAACGTTTTTGATTAGTGAGAAATTGTATCTCAAATAAAACCAATCAATATTTTGAACTGAAACGTAACTAAACTGCATATCTCTCCTTATATATATATATATATATATATATATATATATATATATATATATATGTATACAAGTTAAAAGAAAGGAAATGAATCCGACAATATGAGTAAGAAAAGGTGGAATGAAAACATCACACAATGCTGTTAAAGAAGAAAACAATTTATAATATAATCATAGCTGATACTGATCAATATTTCGATTTTACAAAAATCATCATCAGAGCTCATTCACTCCCGTAGTTGTTTGGGTCGGAGAGGAAAGTCAAATGAGTTTACAAAACAAAAAACCTTAATACTGCAAATATATATATATATATATATATATATATATATATATATATATATATATAAGAGATATGAAGTTTAGTTACGTTTCGTTCAAAATATTGATTGGTTTTATTTGAGATACAAAATATGAAACTGCTGAAAACCAAAGAGAGAGCAGAAATAGCAGGAGAAAGATAATATGGTTTAAACCCCCCCCCTTCCTTTAACTTGGCGGTGAGAAATAAAATAGCAAAAACGTTCATAAAATTGGTCGAAAAACACTTCTCTGGGTCTACCTGCTGAAAAAGCTTTTCAACAAAAATAATCTAAAGGTTAGCTACAGCTGTACAAGCAATATGCGGAGAATTATTAATAATCATAATAAAAGATTGTTAGAAAAGGAACAAAGCGGAAACAGAAAAGAACCAGCTTGCAATTGCAGGTCCCAAGTCTGTCCAGTACAGGGAAAGTGTTTATGGACTGACGTGGTATATGAGGCAGAAATAGAATCTCCAACAACAAAAGAAAAAAAGATCTACATAGGGGCAACCCAGCAAACTGTGAAACACAGGATAGCACAGCACAAGCTATCTTTTAGGGACAAAAAATATTGGGAAGCAACAACACTAGCAAAATATGTGTGGGAATTAAACGATAAGTACGGTAGAGAGCCAGGAATAGAGTGGAAAATAATAAAAATGGCACCTTCACATAAAGGAAGTGAAAGAACCTGTATGCTATGTTTAAACGAAAAATCAAAAATAGCTGAATGTAGAGACCCATGGAAGGTATTGAACTCGTGAGCTGAGTTGACAAACAGATGTAGGCACATAAACAATCACAAACTGAGCCAGGTAGGTTCAGGAATAACATAGGGTGGCACACCCACGCAATTGAGAATGAACGCAGCCAGGATGTTTATAAGAATAGAAGGCTGGAGAAAGTGACTATTCCCAGACGAATTGCTCCGGCATGAAACTCGAGTAATAATTTTTTATAAAACTCGCTTTTATAACACTCGCCTTTTAAAAAAACCTATATCTTATTATAATGGAGATTGTGTGTTTTTCTGTCTGTAACCGAAACTATATTCCTACTCAAGTCACAATTCTCTTAGTTATTGACATCACATTCTCCATGATTCTATTTTTATTTAAACCTCAATTATTAATAAATTGTCTTACATTATTAATATTAATATCTACATATTAATAACATGCTATTATATTTATATATACAACAAAATAGTGGTTTACAGTGTAAACGGGAAGGCTAATTTGCATATTAATATTAAAAAATCGAATTTAATAAATATGTGCTTAGTATTATTGATTTCTAACTGTTTGGTTTTATTTTAATGAATATAAGCAAGAATCTCTTCAATGAATCTTAAATGAAATCCATTAACAAGATAAAATAACTGTCATTTTATTCTTTACTTCCTCTTTAACTAAATACTTAAATTAGAAAAAATAACAATGAAAGACGAGAGTGATGAAAGAGTAAGTTTCAGTTGTTCCATTTTTTATTATACTCCCTCTGTTTCAAATCTTTTATTATACTCCCTCTGTTTCAAATCTTTTTATCTGTATTCGTATTTAGTTTCATTAGCCTTTCTAATTTAATACAATATTTTATTACATTAAAATTTAAATACTTGCACCCGGAGGGTGCATATATTTGCTAGTATATATATATATATATATATATATATATATATATATATATGAGAAGTAAATACACAAGCGATGTGTTTATGATATGGCTTTTTTTAGCCGACAATTTTTCGGCGAATATGTGCTTTATTGAAGTCGTACCTAATTTTGAAAGTTAATTAATGCCCGCCTAATTAATTAATTATTAATTAATTAACTTTCAAAATTAGGTACGACTTCAATAAAGCACATATTCTCACACCCCCCACCCCAAAAAATATATAGTCATCCCCAGACATGGTTCTCGACTTCTCAAGTCTCTTCAGTGTGGCTAGACATTCCATGAGCTACCTACAGCCGGGATAGAACTCCAATCGATTCAGCATCAGTCAGACAGATTAACTGCTCGGCCATCATCACCCACAGAATGCGAAGGGGATTTTAACTGTTTTAACACACACCTGTATGTATGTAAAGGCCGCCATAGAGTGTTCCATCCCTTTTATAGGAGAGCGTTGCGTTTACGCTTTAGTTAGCGGTCATCAGCGAAATTCCTTCCAAAGTGGCCAAGCCCAGGGGGATGGGGAGCATATATAGTCATCCACAGACACGTGTTTCGACTTATCAAGTCTCTTCAGTGTGCCTAGGCATTCCATGAGCTACCTACAGCCGGGATAGAACTCCGATCTATTCAGTATATTATATATATATATAATATATATATATATATATATATATATATATATGAAGAATAATTAAAGTTCCAATTACCGTCGAACTGGGAAGACAAGGCAACAAACGATTGTAACTTAAATACAAACCCGAATAGTCACAAAGTCTACTGCAGAATGACAGGATATATATAAGACTCCACAATGTCATTCAAATCAAGCAGTCAAGCAGCCAATCAGAACTCAAGGAATGGAATGACTCAAATCACCCAAATTCATGAATGGGTCATTCTGGATTTCTAAATATACTAACTGTCTTGGACACTGCTTAAGTTGTACTTAGATGCTGTTATCCAAACCAACAGTAGACTTACTGACTTCAATGATATATACATGAATACAACGGAAATTTGAATTGTTTATGTTTGAGCCCTTCTGTATTTATTCTTATATCGGGCCCATGTGGTAGAAATATGTCCCATATTTTCCGCTAGGTTTTTTGACCAGATTCCTGTTTTATCTTAAGGGGTATTCTTTCTTCTTCTTCTTCTTCTTCTTTCTTCTTCTTCTTCTTCTTCTTCTTCTTCTTGTTTTTTGTTTGTTTGTTGGTAGTGCGAATATTTTTCAGTTGGGGGAGTTTATTGGAGGCAGGGTGCTATGGTTAGTGCGTTAGTTATAAATGGTTTAACATATTAGTGCTGTTATTAAATGGTATTTTATTTATGTTAGGCTAATTGCTTCATTTAGCATTTTGAAATACACCGACTGCACCTCTGCAGAAGGGTAAGACTCCCCCAATGGGCCACCTGTTGGCCGTGGGTGGAGACCCGTGAAGCTTTAAGATGGAACCCAGGTGGTTGAGCAGTCCATGATATGCAATATTCCACTTTGGTCCTTACTTGGACTAGACGGGCGGTTGGAGAGACCCTCTCTGATCAATCGGCTGGTCACGTCAAGCCCTAGCACCTATATGATTACCCCAGCCCTATTGCCCTCATGGCAAGACCCAACCCCTTTTTATCATATGGGTGCTAGAAGGCGGTGGCTATGGGTTTAATAGAAAACATGAGTTTATAAACAAAATTGATTATCAATTAAGAATGAATTTATTTCAAAAGTTTATGGGCATTAAATGACCCACTGATGTTGATATGCCGTAAAACAAAACAAAACAAACAAACAAATGAACTTCCACCGACGCTAACCATTAGACCACGCGCCTCCACAGAACTGATAAACGTATTTAGGTTATCAAGTATACTGATGTTAGGTTTTTACTGAACCCGTTAACTATAGGTAGGATGTGACACAAGGTCGTATATATGAATATCCAGCGAGAATCGAACATCAAAACACCATCTAGCTACAAACAAAGAAAAGAAAACCTTTTCAGGCTACTCAGTATACTGAACCTAAATAGAAACGTTTTCAAATTATTAGAAATCAATAACACCAAGTAATTATTTACTAAACTCGATTTTGTTAAAACCAGTATGCAAATTAAGCTCACCATATATTAGGCAAACCTTGAATCTGAAGTGAACTAATTTTTGTGAGCTATTTCTTACAACATAAAAATTTTTGACTCATAACTCCCATTAACACGTATCAAAATATTCTAAAACTTTTGACTTACCGTTGTGTCCTATCTAACGCCGACGCAAGACTTTGCATCTCGTTCACACCATAGCAATTTTTTTATACATTACGTTCCTACTTCAATTCTGTGATAATTTTGCAATGTTCAAAAGTCTTTTGAAATGCTGGCCTATGAACGGAGGCCAGTAAGGTCTCAATCATCAAGCAGGGTAAATTGCTTCAAATTCGTTGTAGATCTAAATAAGGGCTCGATCTATATCAGCTACGTTGGCCTGGCTGTGGGGTTGGATTGATTGAAGGAAAACCCTGAAATGCTCTATGGCATTCAGATTCTTTACTGGTTTTCAAAGAATCTCAGAAATGATGCTAAGTAAAAGTTTATTTCGGTAGTGGGTCAAAGAATACGACAAAGGTAAAAAGGTCCGCTTAAACTTGCATCCAAAGTCCTGACACTTACCAAGACCCGATAGTAATTATTATCAAATAAGTGGCTTGAAAATATATAATTGTGTATAGATTATTAGTATTACTAGCTACTTTAGGGCCGGTTTAGCTCAGTCGGTAAAGCGTTCGGCTAGAAACCACAAGGTTCCTAGTTCGATACCGGTCCTCGCCAACTCAGCGTATGAGTAGCACAGGGATCTGTGCGGTAAAGTAAGGAGCTGATGGTAGGTGTGGTGCTCCACCTCAGATGCCAAAAAAACAATCTCATTGGTCTAGCGCTAGGGAAAAGGGGATAGATTCCCTCACTGACTGGCTGATACCGACTTTAGGCCGCCCCGACGACTTTACTTTTACTTTTTAAGTTTTGATGTAATATTATATTATATTATATTATATTATAATAGAAATGATAATAAAACTAAATAAGAATGCAGATAAAATTAGTTAGGGTCTCAATTTAGGCCTTAGTTTTATAAAAGACTTCACATGAAATAAAGAAAATGGCATTATTTTTTAACTCAATTGCGTAGTTTATATGTCTTTGTCTAAAATTCATGGTCGTCATTCCCGTGATTGTTACGAATCTCATACTTGAAGAACGTCGTTCTAAGAAGCCTTGATCTGTGTTTCAAATTGAACCCGTGGGACTCGATAGAGTGGACGTCAAACGACCTGACGGGATAACGCTTTCCCAATGCGAAGGTGGCAAATCATTTGAGGTGCTGTGATGTATTCTTAAGTCGTAATCTTGTCATGTCACCCTGGACTCTCGGGGTCACCCTCTCGGGACGCCCATCATTGCAAATTGGCTAGATATGTGTCATTTCTAGATGTTTGTCGTAATACCTATCGTCGTCGAAAATTCCGGATTTATTGTTTGCGTCTGCGTCAAAATATTGACAGGACGCCTTCTCAATTAAAAAAAAACGAGTATCAGGCAGCGGTGGGTCTTATTCAACGGATTTCTCTGGCCATAGTCTGCATTAACGCTGATACTATACTATAACTGTTTCCTTTTTCCTTTTTTTTTTCGGAAACCTGGCCGAAGCCAATGGACCAGTAAAATAATATTAACGGCGTTATTCCAGAGGAGCATCTCCCCAGGCAATACCTGCTCCCTTGATTTAAAGAGACAGAGCTGGGTGAGTTTATAAATTATTTTTGTAAAGTAAGGAGCAGTGCCTGAGGTGCCCTGCTTGAGGAGGAATATCGACGGGATCCACGCATTTTTGTGCCTGCCATCCCATGAGCTTCAGTTCGGGGATGATAGTGGGGAGATTCAGCCTGACCGGCGAAGGGTTAAGAAGGGCTGAGGCTTGGTCTCCTCCGTGAGGTGATCATGTGCAAAATAAAATAAAAACTACTTGATCAAGTTACAAAAAGATGTCTTTGTAATTCATTTAATTTAAACAAGCAAAACCCAACTAGACAACAAGATGGCAGCCGAAGATGGTAGAAGGATCAACAAGAAAGAAATAAGATCTCCTCACCAAGTAAGTCTAAACTCTCTCTCTCTCTCTCTCTCTCTCTCTCTCTCTCTCTCTCTCTCTCTCTCTCTCTCTCTCTCTCTCTCTCTCTATCTATCTATCTATCTATCTATCTATGAAGAACTTTCTTATCAAAGAACTCTCACTCTCGCACACACACCGATTAGCGATGACAATGTGCGTATGTTACATGTGATATAAAGATTAAAAAATGAAACTCCTCTTACCTCGGGCTTGGAAGAAAATGGCGCCCGAAATTTAAATTTATTTTATAAGAGTACAGACCGGAAATGAGGGGGTTGATGGGAGTGGAGTGGAGTCATAAATAAGCCGAATTTCTTGGCAGTGGGGCGAACGACGTTATTACGAACAGACTGTATCCCTGAGTTCGGTTGATATTTCACAAGCTATTTTCGGTAACGATGGCTTCTGGAAAATTAAACAACATGATTAAGCCTTTTTATCATATCGTTTGATATTTCAGATGACACGTATCACATTTGGTACCGTGGCCAACATAGTATCACATGGGGTATGCGAAACATATAGTTTCACACCACTTTCTTCGATGGCATTGTAATCTACGCATCAAACTAAACCAGAAACGACAATAAAATCGACATCTTGAATTTACACGAATATATTTACTTTGAAAAGCACTAAGGGCGTTTCTTGCAGATCTACAACAGAATTATTATTTATTACATTAAATCGCCGACCCAACTGACCTTTCACAGATTTTGAAATGTTATCGAGCGGAACAAAACGGAAATGGATTCCATTTGCTTCTCAAATATTCTTAACGAAATCACCGAACTACTTTTTTTTCCGGAGATTAGTTCTATCAGCAGGTGTCTTAAGAAAGAAAGAAAAAGATCTAATGGCATTCCCTGATGGTTGATTGGGGAAACAGCGTATTCTACAGCTCAAGAGTTCCAGAACTGAAGCCTCACCACCAGATACAATATGGTGTTATACACAGGACACTTTTGAGACGAGACAGTTAGTTTTCTATAAATTATTCTGATGGGTCTTCAAACTTGTTTTGTTCAATACGTTTTTTTTTAGGTGAGGTTTGATAATTAGTATTATTTGTATTATTAGGACTATGGTCCTCATCTTTATTGTTATCTGTACAATGACAAGAAATACCTGAAGAAGGCCGGAGGGCACATTGACCGAAACGTTGTAAAGATAACAATAAAGCTGAGGACAATAGTCCGAATAATCCAAATAATACTAATAAGAAACGTTATTTGTCTGATTTTTTAGATGAGGCTCGATATGTATTTTGATTTTTTAGTACTGCTGGGAACATAATGCAGAATGGTGGATATCTATCTAGCAGCATATTCACACTGAGACCAGCAATGCAGGGGTTGTATTGAGTTACAGCTCGCTTCATTGTCTGTCAACTGGACGGAATTCCACTGCGATGGTAAGTATCGTATTGCTTCTACAATACCAGGGGGGATTTATACAGTCAGCATCTTTATCATGATATATAAAAACGTTTCAGCCGTTGCACCCTCTGACCTTCTTCAGGTGTAGTTTTTCCGTCCAAGCATGGCAATTATTCGACGTAGGAAATCATTTTGAACAATTTGACTGTTGAGCAAACAAAGCATTGGAGAATTTACGAAGATTTCAATGAAATTGACAATCCGGAAGTATTTCTGTTAAATGAGTTCAAAATGCTGCTGTCTGCTTGTCGTGTCTCATGGCACTCGGTAGCCATGGGGCAATGGGGTTGTTTAATAAAGACTTAAAGAAAAACAATAAAGACTTGTTGATTCATTAAAGCAAGAGATGATCATCCCGAAATAAAGAATCGGTCCTGAAAACGATGCCAGGAATAAGCAAAAGAGCAAAAGAGTTAGCAGGTAAGAACCCTCATCATCTCTCATACTCTGTCTGTCTGTCTGTCTCTCTCTCTCTCTCTCTCTCTTCGCCGTTTATATACCCGAGATGTGGAGGCGCCTGGTCTAATGGTTAGAGTCGCAGGAAATGGACTCGTCAACCCGAGTTCAATTCCTGGACGAAGCTGTTGGCATTTCACATGGCGCTAATACTCTTGGGAAAGGTATGAATCCAATTCTTCCTCAGTTATGGGTAAATAGCAGGGTAGACTGGACTCTTTAACCCTGTCTAGGTAACCAGGAAAAAACTCTGAATTGAAACCTGTTAAACTCCGCTTAAGAAATTGACCTTGGAGGAGTTGGTAAATATATATACCCGAGATGTGGGTATATAACAGTGAGGACAACAGTCCGAAAAATCCAAATAATACACATCCCCAAAATTCTTACAAATAATATAAGAAACGTTCTTCTCAAATTGATCTAAAATTTGTTCTCTATAATTGCTATTCGAATAAGCCAAACATGTCCAATATTCACCGCTTCGGGCTTCGTACAATTATTAAAATGGCGATCATAAAAGTCAAAGTGTAAAATTTTGTTTTATTTTTTTATTTTGTTTTATTTTTTTGTTTTTTTCTATTTTTGTTTTCCTGTCGTTTCTTCCAAATTCTATTTTCGACTAAACGTCATGATTTAACTTTTCGCCTTTCGTTATTATTTCACTGATTTATTTCTTCTTGTTATTTGTAAATCAATTTTCTTTTATTCTATTCGTGTCTACCTTTTAATTTAAGTTTCTTTTCCTTCCAGAGATCAAAGGAATGTACCTATTAACTCAAGTTCCTATTTTGATTTGCCAATATTTATGCATTTTGTTATTGGGCGTGTCGGTTGGGTTGGGGTGGGGTGGATGGACGGCCAAGGGATTAACTTTGCTGCCAAGTTCGAACACTGGTTAGAATAGATTGCATTCATAATGCATCAATGCCCTTGACAAAGGCATGAATCCACTCCCCTATGGGTAAATATGAGAACTGTTGAAGCCCCTCAGATGTTGGATGATTCTTTTCAGCTGGTACTATGTAACCCATTACATGCTGTATTTTTTTTAATCAAAAATATTTTTTTAATTAGTGAAATAATCACTAATTAGGACTGAGCCTATTCTAGTAGTGACCACCCCAAGCGGGTTTAGTTGGTTTGAATTCAGAGTTTTCCTTCTCCTTGAATGGTTGCCTAACCAAGGTTAAAGAGCCCAGTCTGCCCTACTATTTACCCATAGCTGGAGGGAGAGTAGCTGGATTCATACCTTTCCCAAGGGTATTAGCGCTATAAGAACTATAACTTCGTCCAGGATTTGAACTCGGGTCGACGAGTCCATTTCCTACGACTCTAAACATTGGACCACGTGCCTCCCACTTTTGTCAGTTACTTGGAGAGTTTTTACATACCTAACCCCTCTGCCAAAAGCAGAATCTGACACTAGGTCAATTTTTAAGCGGTGTACAGCTGATTTGAAATCAGAGTTTTCCTTCTCCTAGACTGGTTGTTGGAATATTTGGTATATAAGGTGTGCTACAATTCCCCACCCAGATTTATAGACTAGCCGTGGTCACGTGGTTTATTCCTTCGCCAATCACAAGATATACTGCGTGGCTGATACACTACTTAAACACTGATACTGGCCATTGTTCTACTAGCACTCATTTAGGAGGGACTTACAGTACTCAGGACTCTTTACCAGAAGAACCAAAGGATTCTTTATCAGAGGATTACCAAGGATCCAATTCCACTGGACAAGCGCTCTTGCATAAACCGTACACGATGACCCATAAGATTGTAACACTGATTACCATACAAAGGTTAATGAGCCCAGGCTGCCCAACTTTTACCCATATCATTCTGAAAGAATTATACCTTTTATATATTTCGGACTGTTGTCCTCATATTTATTGTGTATAAACACAACGTTAAGGCCACAGTAATCTTAGGCTCGTTCAGATTTTTTTTTAATTACCTTAAGATAAGTCATCTTCAGACGATTGCCCATGAATTCAAACGTGGTTTCGGAGCTCAAATCTTTACCACTCAAATTCGAAACCACGTTTGAATTCATGGGTAATCATCTAGAGATGACTTATTTTAAGATAATTTTAAAAGAAAAAAACCATCTGAACAGAGCCCGAGATTACGTTGTGTTAATACACAATGAAGATGAACAGTCCGAAATATCAAAATTTCATAGTAAAGTAAAATAGGCATATAAGTAAAACTATAATTCTTGGCCGACTCGCTATAGAGGTAAATGTTTACCAATATAGAGTCCGATGCTTAGAGTGCTCTATATTTGTGACCTTGTACCAGACTCTTTTCCCAAGTCAGATTTTTGTAATTTTCATTATTACTTTTCTGTCTGTAAATCTGATTTAAATTTGAGTTTTCCTTCTCCTAGACGAGTTACCGTATGAAGACTAAAGAAACATTGCTGCTAGGCTATTCTATAAGGCACATCTATTATGTATTAATAATGGAGATTCGCTTCCGGTTTTTGTCTGTAACAAAAATTGCATCTCTGCTTACGTCACATTACCCAAAATCGTCATAACATAGAATAAATACTCTCAAAATTTAAACATGCAACATTAGACAGTCCTCATTGTTTTTTTTAAAACAAGTTTTAATAAATACATGGCTGGTATTATATATCTATAAATAGTTTGTTTCATTTTAATACATATTTAAAGTTTACATTTCAAATTGTTTTATTTTTTAATCCTTTAATGAATTTGATGATTTTACTTACTTAGGGTACAAACTCGCTGACATTGAATTTTTTACTCCGACCCCTCAGGCAATATGTTTCAAAAAATCTATTTTTACATCGCCTGGAGGGTGTTTTTTATTTTTACTAGTAATAATAAATAACAATGCGATAACGATAAATAACATGCGTCAAATTAGAATGTTATTCTAGTAGTTTTTATTATAGAACATTGTTTTCTGTTGTAATGACTGTCTTGTTACTTGAAGAGTAAACGGTTCATACCAAGAAAAGCCCATTACTCTTGGAGATACGCTTAAGGGGAATTACTCGGTCCCCTGAAAATCGACCAGGTCATGGGAAATGTATGCACGTATCTGCGTGTTTTATTTCTGTGTGTATTACGTATATGTGTTTGTTTTTATACTTTCGTGTTGGATGATGTTGTCATATGAAAGTATTTGATTTTTGCGCGCATGCGCGTGTGTGTGTGTGTGTGTGTGTGTGTGTGTCTGTGTGTGTGTGCAAAATTTGGTGGTTGTATGTATATGTTATTGGGAGGCACGTGGTGTAATGGTTTGAGTCGTAGGAAATGAACTCATCGACCCGAGTTCAATTCCTGGGCGAAACTGTTTGCATTTTCACGTGGCGCTAATACTCTTCAGAAAGGTATGACTCGAATTCTCCTTCCAGTTATGGGTAAATACCAGGGCAGACTGGGCTCTTTAACCACTGCTAGTTAACCAGTCTATGAGAATGAAAATTTTGAATTCAAACCTGTGAAACTTCGCTTAAGAAATTGACCTTGTGTCGCATCCTGTTCGTGCAGAGGGGTTGGTAAATATATAAAATGTTTGTGGGGTATATTTATGAGTGCCTTAGCAGGTGCGTGCGGGGGGGGGGCTAAATCAATGTATTCGTGTATGCGTGCATCTATATTAGGAATTGGTTAAGGCATCCCGAGGGATATCTCTCTGGTGTAGTGGCTAACGTGATGGACTAAGACATCGTAGTAAGCGTGTTCAAACTCAAGTGGCACAATTACGTTCACTTTCTGACTGATACACTTGAAAAGTTAGAAATCCCCACATCTCCAGCTATGTGTTAGATAGTACCACTATTGTTCGGCTACAAGGATGGATTTGGCATTCAATAACCCACGAAGGTTGATATACAATTAAACAATGAAACCAAACCAAACCAAACCAAACGGTGACCCGAATTCAAAGCCAGGAAAAGCTGTTTGCATTTTACATAAAAACAACCCACTTGATACACACTTTAAAATACCTTTTACAGACTTAAAAAGAACCATAAACATATACACAAAACAAAAATGGAAAATTATTGGAATAACTTCCAAAACAACAAACTACATGAAATAATGCCACAAATAGGAAAACTTCAAATAAATCAAACCAAAATATCCAGAAAAGAAGAAGTAATATTATCCAGACTAAGAATAAGACACTCATACATTACCCATTCATACCTCCTCAAATGTAGCAACCTAAAACAAATACGAAAAAAATACTACCAAACAACAAATCTAAAACAGATATTCTACCAAATAAACCAAGAAAAACTACTCGGATACATAAAAGAGGCACACATCTACAACAAAATCTAAAAATCTTCCAAAAAAAATGAAAAACACAAAAATATATGTTAAAAAGAATATCTAAAAGTTTCACAAAAAATGTCAAAAAAAAAAAAAAAAATCACCAATTTTTCAAATAGAAATGACCCATTGAGGTTGATATGCCGTAAAACAAGAACAAAAAAAAAAGCATTTCACATAGCGTTGAGAAAAGCATCTTACAAACTATCATAACTTCAGCTATAGACAAATAATAGGATAGACTGGGCTCTTTAATCTTGGTTCGGCAACCGGTCTAGGAGGAAAACTTTGAATTCAAACCTGTTAAACTCCGCTTTAAAATGGCCTTGAATTACATCCTGCTCGTGCGGAGGGGTTTGGTAAATACATATACAAGGTGTGTCAAAAAAAGGATCGAGATGTTTTGTACTTTTTGACACACCTTGTATTCGGAAAAAAATAACGCTCCATTGATTTTTCTCTTCTATCTTGGTAAATATAGCTGCAATCTCGATACTTTTTTGACACACCTTGTTTCTGAAAGAAAATAACGTTCCATTCATTCTTCTTTTCTATGTTGGTAAATACAGCTCCAATTTCGATACTTTTTTGACACACTTTGTATTCGGTAAGGCAACTCGGTACGCATATGTTCATTGGTGTATAAATTAGTGTGTAAGTATATATATTTTCTAAGCTTACCTCAGCTGTTGCACAAGATGGGGGTGGGGGGGGGACGAGTGTCATGGCTGTTATCTTTGGAAATAAACACGATGTGTGTCTGCATGTGTCTGTGAGTGCATATTAGTGCATCTCTTTGTCAATCTGCACTTGTTGCATCCCAGATAACATCTTCAAAATTCAACCAATTTAAAGTACAAAGAAACGAATATTTTCCTTCATTTTCTCCTTTTGTACTTCTTTCCTTTTTCCTTTTTTCCATACTTCTTTCCCTCTTTTATTTTTCTTCAGTTTTCATTCTTGTACTTGCCTTTTTATATGTTCGTACTTTCTTTCTTCTCTCCTTCATTTTTTCTTTCTTTTTTCTTTTTTCTTTTTTCATTTCCACAGCACACCTTTTCCTTCCTTTCTCCCATCTTCCCCTTCTTTCTTTCTTTCTTTTTTTATTTTTCATTTCCACGGCACTTTTTCTTCCTTTCTTCCTTTCTCCCATCTTCCTCTTCTTTTTTTCTTTCTTTTTTCTTTTCAATTTCCACAGCACTCTTTTTTCTTCCTTTCTCCCATCTTCCTTTTGTTTCTTTGTTTCTTTCTTTTTTTTTCTTTGTTTCTTTTTTTTTTCTTTCATTTCCACAGCATTCCTTTTTCTTCCTTTCTCCCATCTTCCATTTCTCTTTCTTTCTTTCTTTCTTTCTTTCTTTCTTTCTTTCTTTCTTTTTTTTCTTTTTCATTTCCACAGCACTCTTTTTTCTTCCTTTCTCCCATCTTCCTTTTCTTTTTTGTTTTCTTTCTTTCTTTCTTTCTTTCTTTTTTTCTTTTTTCTTTCTGTATATCAATCCGGTTCTTTCTTCCTTTCTGCATTTCTTTATTTTCTCGTTCTATTAATCTTTCCTCCATTTCCTCTTCTTTCTTTCTTTCTTTCTTTCTTTCTGTAGATCAATCCTGTTCTTTCTTCCTTTCTGCATTTCTTTATTTTCTCTTTCTTTCTTCTAATCTTTTCTTTTTTCCTTTCCTTTTCTTTTTTTTTCTTTCTGTAGATCCATTTTCTGTATTTCTTAGCTTTTTCCTTCTTTCTTTCTTTCTTTCTTTCTTCTTTCTTCAACTACATTCTTCCTTCTCTCCTGCTTCTTTCTGCTGCACCATAATTTTTTTCTTTCTTTCTTTTTCTTTTGTCTTCTTTCCATCCTATTTTCTTTCTTTCTACAGTCCGAATCTTTCTTCCCTTTTCCCTTTCTTTATTTTCTCTTTCTTTCTTCTAATCCTTTCTTTTTTCTTTCGTTCTTTCTTTCTTTATAGGAATCCCTTTTTTCCTCTTTTTTCTTTTCCTCCATTCCTACAAATTCTTCTTCTTTCTTCGTTCATTACCTTGTTCTTTTTCTTTCCATTCCTTTTTCCTTTATTTTCTCCTTCTTTATTCTTTCCTTCCATTTTCCCTTTCTTCCTTTCTTTTTTTTTTCTACAATGATATTTTACAATGCAATAATTCTTTCCTTCATTTCCACCTTCTTTCCTTTCTTTCTTTCTTTCTTTCTTTCTTCACCCTACAAATCTATTCTCCCGTTTGTCCTTTTCCTTTCTTTCCTTTAAATAGCTCCAACATTCCTTCTTTTCTTCCTTTATATTCTTTTTTTTTCTTTCTTCTCTCCTTCCCATTCTTTCTTTCTTTCTTGCATTTTTTTCTATAACGATATTCTACATCGTTATTAATCTTTCCTTCATTTCCTCTTCTTTCTTTCTTTCTTTCCTTCTTTCTTCTTTCTTTCTTTCTTCTTTCCTTCTTTCTACAACAACTTTATTCTTTCATTCTTCCTTTCCCCCTACCCCCTCCTTTATTTCTACAGCTGTTTCCATCTTTCTATTAATCCTTTTTTTCCCTTTCTTCCTTATTTTTCTTACCTTTTCCTCTTTCTTTTCTTCTTTTTTTCTTTCTTACTCAATCTATTTACTCTATCTAGTTCGTTTCTTTTCTACTCTCAAAGAAATTCTTCGCTCAAAGAACAATGAAATCCATACTTTTCATTCCACTTGTCACCTCATTCATAAATCTTTCCTTAATATCACTAATTGTTTAATTATTCCTTGAAGAAAATCAAAGAGACAACAAAAAACACCCCCAAAGAGGATAGAGAGCATCGTTGATCAAATTATCCATTTGTTTATGAGAGTTATTAAGACTTGGCCGAAAATATTTCAGTGTAAATTACCCTAAAAGATCACCGTAGAGAAATGACACACAAAAATTTAAAAAAATAAAGTCAGTATTAAACAAATAAGATATTCCTGAAAATATCAGAAATTCCTTGCCAAGAAATTCACTGCTTATTTAATGACGTCATCAAAATGTCAAAGTTTACGTTTGCGTGTGCGTGTCTGTGTGTGTCTCTGTCTGTCTGTCTATCTGCATCTCTCTCTCTCTCTCTCTCTCTCTCTCTCTCTCTCTCTCTCGTCTGTCTGTCTGTCTCTCTCTCTCATTCCGTCTCTGTATCTCGTATCTGCATCTCGTCTGTCTGTCTGTAAGTGTGTGTGTCTGTCTGTGTGTCTCTCTCTCTCTCTCTCTCTCTCTCTTCTCTCTCTCTCTCTCTCTCTCTCTCTCTCTCTCTCTTCTCTCTCTGTATGCATGTATGTATGTATTCTTTTGGAGTTTCTTTTTATTAAGCCATACTAGTAACAAAAAAACACCCTCCGGGCGGTATAAAAGTAAATTTTTGAAATTTTCGCCTAAGGGAGTGGGAGTTTCTTTTGTTTTACGACAAACGACAATGTTGTTTTTTTTTAAATACACTCAGTTTTACATAATTCCACAAAATTTTATTAAAATTTTAATGTAAAAAATATTTTTTTGAATAACTCGATTTTATCGACGTACGTATTAAGAATTTTGGGCCACGCTCTTTTCGAATATTTTTCCTGTCAAAATGTAAATAAATATGTTTTCTTTCAAATAAAATAATTTTTTTTACTGTTAAATTCAAATTAATTCAAACAAGATTATTCTTTATTCTATGTATTGACGATGTTGGGTAATGTGACGTAAGCAGTGACGTAGTTTCGGCTACAAACAAAGAGAGAGGGAATCTCCATTATTAAAAGATTTAGGGGGAGGTTTTTTTCTACTTTCAAAAACTCTTCTTTATTTAAAGAACTTTTTGTTTATTCATTAAATATTGATAACAATTTCGCGTTAAGTTTTAAAAACGACTAAATTGTTAAAAATAACTTTCCATTTTGTTTTTTTTTAGTTTTGTGTATTCTATTTTGAAAATAAATATAATAATCTTTCTTTTAATGAGGTTGCATATTTGTCATAGTATAATTGAAATATTCGTATTAATAGAAATAGTTATTATTAGTAGAAATAATTATTATGTTTTTTATTAACTTCATGTGTATTTATCATTAGAAATACATTTTCATGTCAATTGATTGGTTGGATATTTTTTAATTCTGTATAAATCATTGTGGGACACCCAATGCCAAATCCTATCTTTTTGTACATATGTAAGCAAATAGTTTTTTTTTTTTTTTGGTTTTATTTGGATGGGGGGTAAATATTTTTGTTTGATATTATAAACTGGTAGATATAATAATCATTAACTCAACTAGTAAATATATGCAATCTTTGAGTGCAAGTATTTAAGTTTTAATGTAATAAAATATTATAATAAATTAGAAAGGCTAATGAATCTAAATAAGAATGTAGATAAAACGATTTTAAACTAAATAGTTAAATTAGAAAAGTTTAGCAATGAAAGACGGGAGTGATGTAAGAGTAAGTTTCAGTTGTTCTATTTTTCGTTTATACTCCGTTTATATAATCGAAAAATAGAATAACTGAAACTTACCCTTCCATCACTCCCGTCTTTCATTGCTAGATTTTAATAAGTTAACTATTTAGTTAAAATAGGAACTAAAGAATAAAATTACAGTTATTATTTCTTCTTTTTAATGGATTTCTTTTAAGATTTATTGAAGAGATTTTTGCTCATATTCATTATGATAAAACCAAACAATTATAAATCAATAATGCTAAGCAGATATTTATTAAAATCAAATTCTTAATATCAATATAAAAAACAGCCCTCCCGTTCACACTGTAAACCGCTGTTTTGTTGTAACAGTTGTTTTGTAATACAATTGCATGTTATAAGTATGTAGATAAGATCAATAGTAATAATAATGTAAAACAATTTTATCAATAATTGAGGTTTAAATAAAAAATAACATAAATGGAGTATGGGACGTAAATAACAAAGGGAATTGTGACTTGAATTGTGATATAGTTTCGGTTACTGACAGACAAACACACAATCTTTAATATAAATAGATGTGTATCAATTTATTTGTAGAAATTAATTTATGTTCATTTTTTCATTAAGTTCACTTTTTTCATTAATTTAAAAACTTAATAGAAATAATCTTCATTAACTCGATGTGTATCAATAAATCTGAAGGAATAACTTTATGTATTAATAAACTGATGGTTATGTATGTTTGTGTGAAGAAATCTCAAAAAGAAAGAAAGAAAGAAAGATTTTTTCTTTCTTCTTTCTTTCTTTTTCATCATCATCAACAACGTTATCATCATCATTAAAACAGTGGAATGAGTAAATGAAAGGACAGGTAGGAAAAAGGGAATGGAAAAAGATTAAAAAGATTATTAAAAAGAAGACAATGAAGGAAAATAATATAATCAAGAAGAAGAAAAAAGAAGAAGGAAGGAAGGAATGGAGGAAGGAAGGAAGAGATGACCGAAAAGGATAAAGAAAATTGATGGGAACAAATAATGATAATAATAATGATAGTAAGAACAAAAAGAAGAAGATTGAAGGAGAGAACGAAAAAGAAGAAAAAGGAAGGAGAGAATGAAAAAGTAGAAAATGGAAAGAGGAAGAAGAAGAAGAAGAAGAAGAAGAAGAAGAAGAAGAAGAAGAAAGAAGAAGAAGAAGAATATGAAGGAAACTCTGAGACAAATTGTACATATATCTCCAGATTATTCCTCTTTCATTTGTGTGAATACATTTTCTTTATTTGTACTTTTTTTTACTTTTTTTATTTTTTACTAAATTTTTTTTTTTGTTTCTGTCAAAAATCATTTGTCTATTTTTCCTGTTGAATAATTCAAAAAAACATTTATGTTGATTGGAAGTCATCAAGTTCTTCGTGCAAATTTCACTCAATTTTTAATCAAACGAAGAAACAAGCAACAAAATGGGTTTTTTTTAAATGGATACGCGAGGCGGAAGAGACCAATTAAAGATGAGGTTAAAAATACTGAAACACAAATAATCGGAATAACTGAGTATTCCACCACCCATATATATATATAATATATATATATATATATATATATATATGTGTGTGTGTGTGTGTGTGTGTGTGTGTGTGTGTTTTTTACTCATTTTTCCTCATATATGTTAATGTATGAGTAGTTGTATATACCGGTGGGTACGAGTACGATCGTTGGAAGCGCACAGTATCCAGGGGTTAAGACTGAGAAAAAACAAATACAAAGTGCTCAATACAATGTAGAGCAAAAATTATATATATATATATATATTGCATAGACGAGAAACTGTTAGGAACCAAGCTAAACTAACTTATATATATCATGTATGTGTATATAGATATGGATGTATATGTGTATATATGTATATATATTATATATACATATATATATATGTGTATGCATATATATATAATATATATATATATATATATATATATATATATATATGGTGTTAGATTGTGGTACCACCATCCACCATTCCGGCACTCCCCATTCCAGAGAGAAAAAGAATCCACTAACCACCCCCAAACCACACCTCCCCCTTCTGACGACCTTCCGTTTTCAGCATTTTGAGAATTTCCATCATTGGAGTAAGAACTATATCCAAGTCCTGAAGATGGTCTAATAAGAGACCGAAACGTTGCACCGTCGACAATAAACATCAAGTTTCCATAACATCCCGTGTTTGTCTACTTTTCTCCATATATATATATATATATATATATATATATATATATATATATAAACACATACATACATATATTGATCGCAATGTCTTGTCAGGTGACTGCCACTCCTTCATTCATTGTCCGTTTGTGGGCTCGTTCATGACTTTTCAATCCTGCCAAAGTCTTGCATATTTTAGAACATATCTGGCACATATAACGATCGGTGTTGACTGAGTCGACAGGTGTTGTATACTCATCACTGTCCTCATGTTGGTGATCATGCTGGGTCTTAAAGTGTGGCATGGTCGAGACACCAATTGCAGTCGGGTAGCTCTCATGTGATTTCATGTGATTGATGAAGCCTGCCTTTAACAACAGGGCCCGCTCAGACTCCTCACAGATCCACACATCACCAGAATTGGCCGTCAGAGTTTTCGGTACGCTCTCCTGATTTATGTATGTACCTATATACATATACGTATATACAGCCGTATAGAAATATATTTGTACATATATATGTATATATATATGGGTGTTTATATATATATATATATATATATATATATATATAGAGAGGAGAGAGAGAGAGAGAGAGAGAGAGAGAGAGAAGAGAGAGAGAGAGAGGAGAGAGAGATAGGGGGAGATAGAGAGAGAGAGACGAGGCTGTTTACATTTAACATAGCGCTAATACTCTTCGGAAAGGTATGAATTTAACTATTCTCCCTCCAGCTATGGTTAAATAGTAGGGCAGACTGGGCTCTTTAATCCTGGCTAGGTAACCAGTCTAGGAGAAGGAAAACTCTGAAATTGGCTTTATGTCACATCCTGCTCGTGAGGAGGTGTTGGTAAATAAATATAGATTCATTTTGTTTTTTGTTTACCCTCCCCCTTCTTTCCTTCCTTCTTTCCTTCCTTCCTTCCTTCCTTCTTACTAAAAACTAAAGTGACCGATATCAAATCAATCCAATTATTCTATTCGACACAAACTTACTCAGAGTTTCACGCAAACTTCAGACAATAATACACGCACACACACTCACGCACACACACATACACACGGAAACAGATACACACACACACACACACACACCACTAACACACACACTCACACCTTACTATGATAGAAATACGTTAGCATTTTTGCGGAGAGTTACAACGTGATAATTGTTCGAGACATAAACCTAATAAACCTTTTTAAGGATATCGTCAAAAACAACATTAGGGTACTTATTGTAGATCTTGGGGACTTGGAACTGTTGTAGAAGAGTTAACACCCCTACAAGATGGACTAGCTCATAGCCTTATAAGGGTCGACGTAGCAGTGATAAAGCCGGGAAAAATATATTCGGACGAAATCACTGCGTTTGACTACAAACATTTGACCCTCCTCATTTTTGTACACTTATCTTATGAATTGTACTACTTCTTGTTTTATGTATAAGTATCTGTTAGCACAATACAAGTGCTGAATAAAATATATCTCAAGCGCACTATTTCTCTGTGTATCTTTTACCACCTCAACAATACAACAAGAACAGATAACAGAAAATTATTGTAGATCTTGGGGACTGGGAACAGATGACAGAAAATTATTGTAGATCTTGGGGACTGGGAACAGATAACAGAAAATATTCTAGATCATGGGGACTGGGAACAGATGACAGAATATTATTGTAGGTCTTGGGACTGGGGAAACAGATGACAGAAAATATTGTAGATCTTGGGGACTGGGAACAGATGACAGAAAATTATTGTAGATCTTGGGACTGGGAATTACTGGGAAACAGATGACAGAAAATATTGTAGATCTTGGGGACTGGGAACAGATGACAGAAAATTATTGTAGATCTTGGGACTGGGAACAGATGACAGAAAATTATTGTAGATCTTGGGGACTGGGAACAGATGACAGAAAATTATTGTAGATCTTGGGGACTGGGAACAGATAACAGAAAATTATTGTACTTATTGTAGATCTTGGGGACTGGGAACAGATGACAGAAAATTATTGTAGATCTTGGGGACTGGAACAGATGACAGAAAATTATTGTAGATCTTGGGACTGGGAACAGATGACAGAATATTGTAGATCTTGGGGACTGGGAACAGATAACAGAAATTATTGTATATCTTGGGGACTAGGAACAGATGATAGAAAATTATTGTAGATCTTGGGGACTGGGAACAGATTATTGTAGATCTTGGGACTGGGAACAGATGACAGGAAACAGATGACAGAAAATTATTGTAGATCTTGGGGACTGGGAACAGATGAACAGATTATTGTATGGGAACAGATGATATTACTTGGGGACTGGGAACAGATGACAGAAATTATTGTAGATCTTGGGACTGGGAACAGATGATAGAAAATTTGTAGATCTTGGGGACTGGAACAGATGACAGAATATTATTGTAGGTCTTGGGGACTGGGAACAGATGATAGAAAATATTGTAATCTTGGGGCTGGGAACAGACAGAATATTATTGTATATCTTGGGGACTAGAACAGATGATAGAAATTATTGTAGATCTTGGGGACTGGAACAGATGACAGAATATTATTGTATATCTTGGGGACTGGGAACAGATGATAGAAATTATTGTAGATCTTGGGGACTGGGAACAGGATGAGTAGATCTTGGGGACCTTGGGGACTGGAACAGATGATAGAAAATTATTGTAGATCTTGGGACTGGAACAGATGACAGAATCTTGGGGGACTGGAACAGATGATAGAAAATTATTGTAGATCTGGGGACTGGGAACAGATGACAGAATATTATTGTATATCTTGGGGACTGGGAACAGATGATAGAAAATTATTGTAGATCTTGGGGACTGAGAACAGATGACAGAAAATCGATCAGTTTTGAAAAGGGTCATCTACGATGGTTGTAAAACATTTGAAGTACAGAGAACCAAACACTTCATCTGGAAACAGGACTTAACCTCTGACTCAGACACATTTCAGCCTGAACATCTCTTATTATAATGGAGATTCTGTGTTTGTTTGTCTGTAACCGAAACTATATTATTACTCAAGTCACAATTCTCTTACGTCACATTTTTTTATTTGATTTAAACCTTAATTATTAACAAAATTGTTTTATATTATCATTACTGTTGTCCATGTCTACATACGAATAACATGTAATTGTATTTATAGCAATGTTCTAACTTTCAATTCCTCGTCACTGGAATAATGTTTGTCTCTCAAACCCTCTTTCATGGGGCCGAAAAGATGATAGTCTGAAGCCGTTAAATCTGGTGAGTATGGAGGATGCGGTAAAGTTGTCCACCCGAATGAGGCGATTTTCTCCCTTGTCCTGATGCTTGTGTGTGCTCGAGCACTGTCATGCAGAAGGAGGACATTGTCGATTGACAAGTTGGATCTTACTCGTTGGAATCTTGCTCAGAGCCTCGTTAGGGTGTCAATGTTGGCGTTAGTTTTATTTATTTTTAAACTTCTCATGAAATAAAGAAAATGGCTTTACTTTTTGACTCACCCTTGTATTTCAATCTAGGTCAGAAAATATCTCTCACCCAATGTGTGTGTGTGTGTGTGTGTGTTGTATGTGTGTGTGTGTGTGTGTGTGAACGTCTGAGACAAAACCTAAAATAAACGTTTTAATGGTGTCGTCAAAAACAATGTTAGGGTGCCGAGTATAGATGTTGGATATGGCAAGCAATGACAGAAAATCAATCAGTTTTGAAAGGGTCATGGTTGTAAAACATTTGAAGTATAGAGAATCAAATACTTCATCTGAAACGAGCACTTCGGACACGGACACTTGACCTCGGACCGGACGGACCTCGGACCCGGACACTTGACCTTGGACCCGGACACTTTTCAGCCTGAACTTGTAACATCAGCAGTAGAGTCTTTGCCAAGGTCCAGTCTGCCCTACTATTTACCCATAGCTGGAGAGAGAGTAGTTGGATGCATACCTTTCCCAAGGGTATTAGCGCTATGTGAAATGCAAACAGCCTCGTCCAGAATTTGAACTCGGGTCGACGAGTCCATTTCCTACGACTCTAACCATTACACCACGCGCCTCCAAAATGAATGTATAAGACATGAATGCCTGGATTCGAATATTACGCCCCGTCGACGCCTAAGATAAATAATGGACTATTCCATTTTGATTGTAACGAAAGAAAGAAAAAGAGCAGATTGGTATGAGGATCATCTCAATAATAGGTGTCTGGTGTTTGATATGATTGATCTTAATAGAATAACATCCTGTCTAGAGTTACTGAATGCCAAGGGGTTAGAGAATCGCGTTCATTGTATGTTGATATTTACATTTTTTTGCGTAGTTGTTTCATAAGAGATTTTTTTGCGCACGGTCCTTTCGAAAACGAATAACATTTAAACAGTTGTATTTGAGTCACATATGGATGGTTAGGTTGGTTGGGATTTACGCTATGTCAACCCTTGTTGGGTTATTTTATGCAGAAGACGTTTTGCTATATTTATTCTTAATGGGTACTCAATTCTTTTTTAAACTCAATTTTTCAATACATTTTTAAACTCATTTTTTTCTATTTAACCCATAGTTGGGTCCTTAACAGCTACAACCACTCCAGGTCAGAGTGGATCTGGGAGTAATGGCAATTATAGATTACTTCACACTCCTAAGATATCCAAAAATGGAGCTTTATCATCAGATTCGTTTAGGGAACAAATTGAAATTACACAGCCACACTTGCAGCCTTGTCATATGCTCCATACTTCAATCTTGTGTCACATTTTACACGTGACGGACGGGTTGGGTATTAAAATCATCCCATCGTGATATAATTGTTGGAAAGCTTGTTCTGAAGATTCATTACTTCTGAATAACAAGTTCGATCCTCGCTAGATGCCCCATACTTGCGATTTTGAGTCACATTCTACGTGACAAACGGGTTGTGTTTCAAAGGCATCCCATCACTGTGTAATGGTTTGCAAGCTAGTCTCACAGATACATTACGGCTGAATAACGAGTGGGACCCTCGCTGGATGACCCATACTCGTGACTTTGTATCACATCCTACAGGTGGCGAATAAGTTCGGGAAATACGTAAACAATGGTTATCAGATAAAGTTTTTACTTAACATTAACTATTATATTGAGATATGGGGTTTTTGTATGTTAGGAATATGTTGTAAAACCGGTAGGCTACATCAAGGTATAGACTTCATTGTTTATTTACAGTATTGCATTGATGTTGGTTGTACGAGGGTGAGTCAAAAAGTAATGCCATTTTAAAACTGAGGCCTACATTGACACCCCAACAAAGCTCAAAAGCAATAATCCGACTAGTAACACACTTGCCAATCGACAATGTCCTCTTTCTGCATGACAATACTCGACCACACACAAGCATCAGGACAAAGGAGAAAATGGCCTCATTCGGGTGGACAACTTTACCGCATCCTCCATACTCACCAGATTTAGTGCCCACGGATTATCATCTCTTCGGCCCCATGAAAGAGGGTTTGAGGGGCAAACATTATTCCAGTGACAAGGAAGTGAAATCTATAGTGAAGAAATGGCTCAAAGAACAGTCAACAGAATTTTAATGGGCAGAGATACATGCTCTTATTCGAAGGTGGACAATTGCTATTGAGAGAAACAGTGGAGAAGTAGGGATGTGATCCACAGACGACCAGCTTCACTTTGATGTATGATACATGTTCCTGTGTTGGTAATTATATCTGTCCTAAACAAAATAGCATTACTTTTTGACTCACCCTCGAACGTAACAATGGTTATTAGATAAAATGTTTACTTAACATTAACTATTATATTGAGATATGGGTTTTTTGTATGTTAGGAATATGTTGTAAACCTGGTAGGCTACACCAAAGTATAGACTTCATTGTTTATTCACAGTATTGCATTGATGTTGGTTGTATTACAATAGTTTTGAACGTATAAACAAGTATTTGAATGTTTTCTCTTTATGTCAAAGAAATTGTCAAAAGTTAGAGGTTGTTTATTACACGCAATATATGATAAAACACTTTTTGTGGTTAAATATTGGGGGTCATTCACCAATCGAGTATATTCAATATATATTTCTTAAGTTCAACGTTTTATTTATTTCATTTCAGCGAGACTCAAAGAATCTACTTCTATTGTACAGAATACTTGCATCTTGTAAGCAGACATTCACCTTTGAAAAATTTCATCTCTCATATGCTAAATTCAATTTACAATAATCTTGTTTTATCATAAAATGATATGACGCTTCCTGACGAAATATGGGGTGAATTGGGGACAAGACTAAAATCAGAAGAACCCAGAGCGCCAAGACTGAGTAGATAATTTTTATTTTTCAGATTTATCCCACACTTCAACCCACTTTTCTTAGGTTTCTTCAACATTTTCTGAAAAAAAAAAATCAATGGAAGTCATTAAAAAATACATTATTTCCTTTCTAGTTAAGCCGAGAACTTTTCATTATCCATTGTACACATTGTCCTGTTTGTTTTCAATCCAACAATTTTATGTCTGTATTTTCTTCATTTCGTTCACGCTAATATATATATATATATAAATAGTTTAATGTATAACGTTTTTATATACTGTTATTTTAAATATATTTTTTATATTGTTATATTTTCATATATATATTTTTTATCATATGGATATACTCCACCAACCGGTGCCCCCACCGGTGCCACCGCCAACGCACCCGCCCACACCTACACACCCACTCATCTCCGTCTTTATGTTTGAAATCTGTCAGAAGGGCTATATTCATATAACACGCACGCACGCACGCACAGACGGGCGGACGGACTCGTAAAAAAGGGAATTCAGGCAATAAATTAACTCCCCTCTCACGATCTGTCTATCTGTCTGTTTGCACCCCCCTCTCTCTCTCTCTCTCTCTCTCTCTCTCTCTCTCTCTCTCTCTCCTCTTTTCTTTCTTTCTTTCTCTCTATGTTTGTTTGTTTGTTTGCAGCCCTCTCTCCCTCCCTCTGCCTGTCTGTCTGTCTGTCTGTCTCTCTGTCTCTCTCTCTTTCTCTCTCTTTCTCTCTCTCTCTCTCTCTCTCTCTGTCTCTCTCTCTCTCTCTATGCCAGTTTGTATGTTTCTCTTTCTCTCTCCTTTTTATCTCCCCTCATTCAATCAGTCTATCTTTCTGTCTGTCTATCTCTCTTTGTCTCTCTCTATCTCTCCCCTCTCTCCCCCTTCACCCTCCCCTCTCTCTCTCTCTCTTCTCTCTCTCTCTCTCTTTATGTTTCTTTCTCTGCCCCTCTCTGTCTCTATTTGTCTGTCTCTCTTTCCTCCTACTCTCTCTCCCCCCTCTCACTCTATGTGTCTGTCTTCTGCCCCTCTCTCTCTCTCTCTCTCTCTCTCTTTCCTTCCAAAAATATACAAATATGGATGTCGAAGGAGCTGTTTCTTCCTTGTGGATTAACGGTGATGGTGTTGGATGGTGTGGGAGGAATGGTAAGGAGTAAGTGTTTACACGGGCCGACGCACGGGTCGACCCACGCGCCGACACACGCGTCCGACTTTCGAAATCAAGAATTGTCGGACATACTGCGTTCAACAGAGAGTCACCGGGAGAAAGACGAGTAAGGGAAAAGATAATAAACAAAACAAAAACCAAAAAAAGTAAAAACGGAATTATGAGTGAAGAAAAAAAAATGACCACGAAAATACTAACCGAAAAAAAGAAAAAATGGCGACGGTGGGATTGGGTGGGGGATGGGGGAGAAAAGTGATTAAAGAAGATGGAAATGATTAAAAGAAAGAAAAAAAAAACGGTGACGAAAAAAAGATTAAATTAAATTAGGGCATAAAAATCAGGGAATCCACATGTTTTATACACGCTAGTGCCGCTTTAGCTCAGCCGGTAGAGTGTTCTGCTTGGAATGACAAGGTTCTTGGTTCGATACCGGCCCTCGCCAACCCAGCGTATAAGTAGCTTAGGGATCTGTGCGGTAAAGTGAGGAGCTGATGGTAGGTGTGGCGCTCCACCTCAGATGCTAAAATAATCTCCTTGGTCTAGCGCTAGTGAAAAGTGTATAGACTCCTTAGGTGTTTGACTGATACCGACATTCGGCGCCCCCGAGGACTTTACTTTTATATATACAGTGGTCTCTTGACTTACGAGTTTACTTCGTTCCGCTCGTAACTTAATTTCCTCGTATATCAAATCAATTTTCCCCATTGAAATAAATTGAAATGACGTAATTCGTTCCACTCTTAACTCAATGTCCTCGTAGATCAAATTTTTCCCCATTGAATAAATTGAAATGACAGTAATGTTCCACTCTTAATCAATTCTCGTAGATCAAATAATTTTCCATTGAAATAAATTGAATGACAGTAATTCGTTCCAACAATTTTCCCATTGAAATAAATTGAAATGACAGTAATTCGTTCCACTCTTAACTCAATGTCCTCGTAGATCAAATCAATTTTCCCCATTGAAATAAAACGGAAATGCCATTAATCTGTTCCAACCCACAAAAAAAACATTAATAAGAATAAAGACTCAATAAAATAGAATGGGGCACTCATAAACCAAGGTTACACAACAACACACACAACACACACACAAATAAACGCATATAATATATATATATATATATATATATATATATATATAGAGAGAGAGAGAGGGAGAGAGAAAGAGAGAGAGAGAGAGAGAGAGAGAGAGAGAGAGAGAGAGGATAAACATACAAAAGACACAATATTGTTAAAAATGAATATATTTTATATCATTTTCATAGCTAATATTGAACAATATTTCGATTATAAAAAAACTATCATCAGAGTATGTCTTTTAATACGGACTTAAGTGAGAAGCAGAAAATAATTTAAATTCAAATCGGAAAGGATTGTTGTTCAAAAAAAAAAAAAAATAAATAAATAAATAAAAAAAAACGAGAATTTTTCTATTTTTAAATTTGAAGTATGTTGTTTTCTTTCAAAAATTGTTACAATGAAGATACAGTTCGGCAACATATTCCTGGCGTCAGTGGATGTACATAGGTTGAAGCGTGGCGTACACAGTTTTGGGAACAACAATCCTTCCGATTATAAATATATATATATATATATACTCACACACACACACACACAATTTCCATAAATAAAAGGCAATGAATAAATAGATAAAGCTGCAAAACAAAAACTAGTAATATTAGAGAAAAAAAAATCATTTATGTTTATTAGTGATTTCTAAAAGAAAAAAAAAAGTGTTCTTAAACAAAATATAGCAAGGTACGAGGGTGAGTCAAAAAGTAATGCCATTTTGTTTAGGACATGTATAATTGCCAACAGATGAACATGTATCATACATCAAAACGAAAATATTCCTCTGTGGATCATCTCTACATCTCCACATAATCACCCTTTCTTTCAATAGCAATGTTCCACCTTCGAATGAGAGCATGTATCCCTGACCCTAAAATCCTTCCGATTTGAATTTAAATTATTTTCTGCTTCTCACTCGATGAGTCCGGATTAAAAACATGCTCTGATGATGATTTTTTATAAATCGAAATATTGTTCAATATTAGCTATGAAAATAATGTTGCAACCGTGGATAAAGGCAGTTTAATAATTGTCCGAAATATCTGATGTTGTATTCCGAGTACATGTATTTTCGACATTGGTTAATCATTGTGGTGGATGTGTCTACAACGACACCCATAGATGATTTTTAGGATCAATATGTTTTGTACTAAAATTTATAGCGTGGCAGTACCCACATCCTAGACAATGACCAAAAGTACCCGTACTCGGACAACACTAACAGAGACTCTGAAAGTTTTTAAACTACCTTCAACCACATCTCGTTTATCAACAAGAAAAGATAAATAAAATAAAAAATTAACAGCAAATCCTTATTAGTTATTTTCCACAAAATATCCCTATAAGAGAATCCGCCTACTAAATACATCCAAAATCAGAAGACCTCTCTAGAGGGGACTTTAACGAACTTTCACCGTTTGCGTAAGGCAATACTCGTCTGTTGTTTGCGGATTTTGAGGTCTCTGGGGAGTGTAACATATATCTACCGATGTATGTATTTATCAGTTAAATGTTCGCCTCTTACTGGTAGCGGTTGACGGCCGAGGGGAAAGGGGTCGGGCAGATGAAAAGTCAGTCGGGTTTTGCTCTAGGTTAGAAGTAGTTGCTATGTCTAACCACATTGAGCAGACGTGAAACGTTCAAATGACTGAGAATTACTATATATATATATATATATATATATATATATATATATAGCACCTACCAGTAAGAGCAGGAGAAGTAGGAAGCAGAATTTTAACTGATAAATACACCGAGAACTCAGAATCGATTAATAACAGAGGGCCTTGCTTAAGCAATGCGGTGACCGTGAGCAGAATTTCATTCAAAAGAGTTCTAACGGGTTTGGGATCATGTGTACATCTCTCTCTCTCTCTCTCTCTCTCTCTCTCTCTCTCTCTCTCTCTCTCTCTCTCTCTCTCTCTCTCTCTCTCTCTCTCTCTGTGTTTGTGTTTGTTTGTGAATAATAACAAATATTTCAGTGATAGTATTCAAACAAAATAGAGAACTCAAACGACGTACATATAAATAAAGTTTACATGCATACACACACACACAAAGGTATAACCGCACTGATGAGAGGTGATACCTCGAAACACGTGTCTGTGGAAAAACTTATTTATTATGTATATACTCCCACTTTGGTAGAGTTCTCTAAATAGGGATCTAATTGAAAAATTAGCTGTTAAGGTATAACCGCCTGATGAGAGGTGATACATCGAAACACGTGCCTATGGATTACTTATTATATATATATATATATATATATATATATATATTCATTTTTTGTTTGTTTGTTGTTTTTTTGTGGTGGTGGTGGTGGTGGTGGGGTTGTACTCCATTTACTAATGTTGGTTTTGTTAATATTTCGATCAAAACATATTTTAATTTAATTTTACAGTGTTTTTATAAAATATTTTATATAATTTGTTTTCGGTAGGAAATATCTTTTTCAAAATTTAAGAAAAAAAAAATTTCCTAATTTATGTTTAATGGTTATATCAAACGGAGGTGGGAACTAAATAATATTTCTAGACCTATTTTTCTTTTCATTGTTGTGTTAGTTGATATCGGTTTTATATGTGAGGCTGGTTTTAAATCCACTATTTTAAATATTTGTTCGTATTCGTCTTTTTTCTTGTTGAATATGTTAATATCAGAGGAACTATTATATAACCTTGTCGATATACCCATTAGGGATTTGTTTAAATACCTGTTTTGAATAGTTAAAAATAAAAAAAAAGTATACTCTTATGTTTTTTGAAAGGGGATACAGTTCCATGGTTAAGGTTTAATGTAACATCAGAAAGTTGGTGACTTTTAGATTAGTTTGGAATTCAAGTTTGAAGCCAAATGTATTAAATAGCCAGTGTAATTTTTTACGTATTATATCTCCTTTTTTAATATAAGTAAACCGCCAGCATGGTAAAGCCCTAATATGAATACAAATATAAAGCTCTAATATATATTATATCTCCTTTTCTCTAATATAAGTAAACTGTCATCACGTTAAAGCACATGATAACTGGCGTTGCTATGATATTATATAACAGTAGGCAACCCACCAGCTCATACATCTTCGAACCATCGAAGGAACCCATGGGAATGTCGTAATTTTTTCCGAGCCTTTCTTAATCAATATTTTCTTATTATGGTATAATATTGCTTTACGACAATGCTGGATAGTTTGAATGTTTTCTTCTTAGCAAAAGATAGTGCTTTATTTACAGTATTTTCTGTTATCGAGGGGTAGAATTCCTTAATATCATATGTAAGGAATGAACATTTTTCATTACAAATATTTTGTAAAATTAATTTACTTAATTTTACAGGATATTTGTGCTACGTTAAGAAACTGCCTTAAACATAAATCAATGGCGCAGCACTTAAGACTGTATCCAATGGTTTAAGAATATTAATACATTTGAAAAATTTTCATTCATTAAATACGATTATTATTTCCAGTAGAACGTTACAATCAAAACGGATATTTATTACCACACTCAACAGCATTGAAATTCTGTAACAAAAATTTGAATACGTAACAGCTAAAAAATAAGTAAACATTTATATATATCTATGCAGTTTTATTTTTAAGGTGTTTCAATTTTATTTTTGGTTATAGAGTTTTGATGCTGAAGGGTTTGGTAATAAATAATAATAAATAATAATAATAATAATAAATGCAATAGATGAAAATAAATTAATTAGTTAATTAATATGTACAAAAATAGACTGGCTATTACCAAATGTTGGATGGATATAGTGCTCCTCAAAAATTAGACAGGACAAATGTTGTGAGGTAACTTAAGAAAAAAAAATTAAAGAGGAAGTGGAAGGTGTGGGGTGGGTCAATAATACATTTAAATTCTTAATAGTACATTGAAATTTGATTGTATCAATTAAGGAAAAAAGTGGTGTTGATATCATATAACAGTAGGCAACCCACCAGCTCATACATCATCGAACAATCGAAGGAACCCATGGGAATGTCAATTAAGGAAAAAAGTGATTGGTATATGGATTTAAAATGATAGCAATTTTGCCATTTTATTCTCCCAAATTTATTTTTTGGTTTACTGAAAAGAACACTCAGTAACTTTTTGAAAAAGGGAAAAATTGATTTGTGTTTTTGTTGTAAATTTTAATTTCTTAAGTCTTTCCTCTTGGTATTATTTGAAATGATAGAACAAAATTATCAACATATAAATAATCCAAAAGTCTCCTTGTTATCTTTGTTAATCACATAATATTTTCGACCTGTACCTTATCCATCACTAGAAGCGGCTACCCGGCGTCGCCTGGGGAGAGGGGATTCAAAAAAGGTTAATCCTACAGATTCATTAATATTTCGATCTGTACCTTATCCATCACTAGAAGCGGCTACCCATCCCCCTAAAATCGATTTCAGCTTCAATAATGACAATAATCTTCACTGCAATGAAATTCAAGAAGCTAGATTTTAGAACGGCGCAAAGTTAATGTTCCATTACTTTCCATATGTGGAGAACATTGGAAACTTTTAGGGGGAAAAAAGGACTTATGGGTAGGTATTCAGGGCTGGATTTTTTTTATAACGGAGCTGGGGCCGACGGTAACTATCCATTTTATGGAGAATTTCTCAGTGCATTGCACCCATCCGAGTTGTTCTTAAGGATCTCTATGTAGACATCATTTAAAACCAGATTTATTTTGGTGACACATCCTAAAGGTTACGTAGGACTAGGAATATTGTCCTAGGTTAGTCCTATAGATTCATTAATATTTCGATCTGTACCATATCCATTATTATTCAGATAAAATATGATTTTTTTCTATTTATTAACATTGTAGCGATTGTCTGCCCCTGCTGGGATGGACTTGTGTCCAGAAGGGTTATCTTCCCTTACTGCGAGGGTTTCGCCAATAGGTGACACTACTGGCTGGGTATTTAAACTGTAGCTCGGGAGTTTCTCACACTCTTTCTCTTCGTCTAGCATCCACAAAATGTGGGCAAGACGCTTAGTGTCTCTCTCCATTAGATGGGGACTGAACGAAAAAAAAAAACTGTTTTATAATCTGAAAAGAAATAGATATTTAATACAAGAAAAGTGATTTTTTTTTCTAAAAATAGGTCTTGAGTTTTCATAATAAAACTTTCTTCCATATTAGATATCTATAAAATATTTAAGCACACTACTAATATTATATGTGGGTCATTGAATAGATAAGATGCAAAAGCAATCTCCATGGTCAGGCACTAATGAAAAGGGAATAGAGTCCCTCATAGTCCGACTGATATCGACAATTGGACACTGCTGACTTTTACTGTTTAAGACGGACAAAGCATGCTGGACACTGCTGGAGGGGCAAGGACGAACTGATAAGCGACGTTCTCCTGTGGAAGCCGACACATGAACATGCTAGTGTGGGCCGCCCACCAAGGACCTACATTGACCAACTCTGCGAGGATACTGGATGCTGCGCAGAAGATCTCCCTAAGACAATGAACGATAGAGAGGGTTGGCGAGAGATTGTCATGGATTTCCGTGCTGATAGCGCGACATGATGATGATGATGATTATTGTCCACTCTTTATTTACTATAAAAAAAAGTAAGTCTTGATATAATATTATCATTGATATCAACATGATTAATATACGCCGCGGTCATGATAAATGACTCAAAGAAAAATATGAATAATGTATTTAATATAAATATGAATCGTCTATCGAAGAAAAACTTTAATATTTTTCATAAGCCATGAATCAACATTTTTATTAAAACTATTTTCTTTAAATTACGGATGACCCGAGGAGACTTGCTGTCACTCGGGCTTCAGTGAAAACCCACCAGTTAGAACTGATATGAAAAACTGTTTAAATTACACTTCATTCATCCTAATGTCCTGATGAAGGTTAAAAAAACGCAAATTTTAGCCTCAGATTATATATATATATATATATATATATATATATATATATATATATATAAGTAAAGTATATATATACTTTACTTTACAATGCTTCAAAATTTACTTTAGACGGTGAAGTCGACGTTAGAACGACGTTAGTATATTAATCATGTTGATATCAATGATAATATTATATCGAGACTTACTTTTTTTTATAGTAAGTAAAGAGTGGACAATTATCATCATCATCATCATGTCGCGCTATCAGCACGGAAATCCATGACAATCATCATGATGATGATGATATATATATATATATATATATATATATATATATATAATATGAAAAAATTGAAAAACACAAGTTTATAAACAAGTAATGTTTATTTCGCCTACGCTGCAGTGTTTTGATCTGTTTCAATAGATTTTCATCGGGGCTTTTATTACTTTGAGGGGAAAAAATAAAAGTATAACAGAAAATAAGAAATCTTCGAGACCTTTTTGTTTTGTGGTCGGTTGGTCTATTACTGACGGATTCGCTTCCGCTTTTTCCTCACACAACACACACACACATACACACACACACAACACATTATATTATATATATATATATAATATATATATATATATATATATATTGAATTTGATCATTTGCTTTTGAAGCATTGTAAAGTAAAGTATATATATACTTTACTTATATATATAATATATATATATATATATATATATATATATATATTATATATATATAATCTGAGGCTAAAATTTGCAGAATCTTTAGTGAGAGTGGATAATTTATATGATAGAGTAATGCCATCATCATCATCATCATCATCATCATCAGTTCCGTAACTCTTGGTGGTGTGGTATGTATACCGCTGTGATAATTACTTAACATCTATCTCGGTCGACTCGCCGAAATACACGCCTGTCCATTCCCGGATATTATCTTCGCACCTCCTCTGCGTCTTCGTCTTCCTCTGCGACACTGTGTCCTGCAGGATGGATTTTACCCCGGCCTGATGGTCTCGTCACCACACATTGATAACATATCGTTTCGTTTTTTTTTGTTTTTTTTTTTTTCTTCTTAACGTCACAATGCTAAGCAGGCTGTCATCTGACCCAAAGTCTGGAGTTATTCTTTTTTTGATTTCCTTATTTAGTGTGGTCTTTGTATGAGTTGTTCAAAATCTTACGGTAGAATCTACTGCGTCCCTGGAGGTGGTCAGTGCGGGTCCTGGATTCATAAGTGTACAGAAAGCAATATATAAACAGTATCTAAACCAACATTATTAATATGTACTTTTGATTTGTGTTACACTACTATATATATATATATATATATATATATATATATATATATATATTATATTACATATGGTCATTTCCTATAACTCCAACATAAACAAAGAGGAACCACTCTTGACTGATAAATTATTTATTTATTTTCCCATTAAACTAACCCTAACCCTAACCCTAACCCTAATCCAGTCTTCTTTTTTCCTAATAGATCAATAAATAAATAAATGATTTATCAGTCAAGAGTGGTTCCACTTTGTTTATGTTAGAGTTATACGAAATAACCTTATATATCATATCTGGTGAGTCTAGTTCTCAGTGTGAATATATTATATTTGTATATATGTATTTTATATATACCATAATATTTATTTTTGGGGATTATGTGTGAAGCATGGGTTGTGAAATAAATAAGAAACTCAATTGATGTCTAAGTGTCAAGTTTCATTTTATTTCATTCTATATTTCAATATGTCCACTTTCCTTTCTCAAGATAATCTAGACTGGCTGCTTTTTTATGTAATTTAGTTTAGTCGGTAGAGCACCCGCCCGCCCTGTAGGTTGGGGCGTTAGAATACACCGACTGCACCTCTGCAGAGTGGTAAAACTGCCCCAAATGGGACAATCTGTTGGCCGTGGATGGCAACCCGTGATGCTTAAGGACGGAGTTTTTGTTGGATGAGCAGTCCATGACCTGGAACACTCCACTTAGACACTTACTTAGGCTAGACGGGCAGTCGGAGAGGCCCCTTCCGATCGATCGGCTGGTCATGTCAAGCCCTAGCACGTCTGATTGTCCCATCCTTATTGCCCTTATGGCAAGACCCAAGCCCTTTTTATCACATGGGTGCTAGAAAATGGCTGAGGGTCTTCATGTCCTAGGTATGACGTTAAACTCAATCTGATAGTGAGGTTCCAGTTCTGGAGGTTTGGGGAATGTGGAGCACCCCTTCATCACCATTGCTCCTGTTGCATAGTGGTCTCGACTTCACGCCGCAAAATTCGTGTATGTTAGTAGCGGATATCGTCACTAACCCACTAGCCAGGTATGCTAGTAGTCAGCTACTTCAATAACAACAGATACGCGTATACAAAAGATGACTCTTCTTTATTTTCTTCGGTGTGTGGTAGGTGAGTGGCGGGCAGGGAAAATGACACTACGACTACTTATGAGTGGTGGAAGGTGGTGGGCGAGCATCACTGCCCGCTCGACCGTGTCGACGGTCCGACACCTTGTGCTTTCTTCGCCGTCTCCTCGGGTCTCTCTTCGGGTCTGTCCTCGGGTCTCTCTTCGATGACCGCTTAAGTACTGACGACCGCCCACACATTCCTTTGTTCCTTGACCGGAAGTCCTTTCCCTTTGTTCAAGTTAGCGTTTGTCCAGATGAGTCCTTTGTCACACCTCTTTTGTTATACTAAGATTTCTGTCTCGCCTATCTATTGTCTTCTCGGTTCAATTTTCCTTTGTCCCTTCGACTTCCCGCGCAAAACAAACAGTCAATCTGCAACACTCCCTGGTCCACTCTGACCCGGAGTGGTAGTACCTGTTAGGATTCTATCTATGTATTGAATAGATAAATGTGTTTATAAAAAAATTAAGTATCCATTTCAAAACTTTGCCGGCATTAAATGGCCCATTGGGGTTGATATGCCGTAAAACAAACCAAACCAAAGAGACTGGTTCGATACCGGTCTCCGCATATGACTAGCACAGTAATGTGGGGAGCAGATGGTAGGTGTGGCACTCCACCTCAGCATAAACAATCTCTTTGGTCTAACGCTAGCGAAAAGGTGCTAGACTCCCTTGCTGTCCGACTGATACTGACGTTAGGCCACTCCGCCAACTTTACTTTATATATATATATATATACCTCAGTAGCAATATCTCTTTTTACAGAAAGTGATGTTAATATAAGCATTACTTTATAGAAGCCAATAAATATCTTCATTATTAGCTGTATTTAAGCTGGTTAGTTGGTTGGTTTCTACGCATGTCAACCCTTGTTGGATTATGTTATTTCGAAGACGTTTTGTTTGATTCAATCTTGATGGGTATTCAATTTTTTTTTATTTAGACTGAATTTTTTTAAACAAAATTTTTCAAACTCATTTTTTCTATTTAACCCATAGATGGGACCATAACAGGTACTACCACTCCGGGTCTGAGTGGAATTAGGAGTAATGGTGATGAAGGGGTACTCCACACTCCCCAGAGGTCCAGAATTGAAACCTCACCACTAGATGCAGTTTAATGTCATACCTAGGACTCTAAGACCTTCAGTCACCGTTTTTTGACGCTCGATTTTCAGTATATGAATTTAAGCAAAATTTTTAAAGTTAACCAAAATTTTCAAACTTGCAAACTATCAGGCATCATTAGACCGTTAGGGCTTGCTAAAAAACAATTCAATGTTATTTTATTAATTTTCGATAGTGTTACACCGTTTTTTTTTGTTTTTTAATAGCCTGTTTGGAAGTAAAAAAAATCGCTTCAAACCCCGATTTGGAAAATTGCCCCAAAGTTTTCCAACGTACCAACTATCAGGTAAGGTGTCGGGGGACGACTCCTAACTAGAAACAACAGTTGGAATGTTAATTTCATAGTTTTAAGGGGTCCGCCGGGCGTTTTTAAGTTTTTTTTTACATGCCTCAAATCAACCTGAAAAAAGGCCTGTTTTGAAGGCTTGTTGGCTTGTTTTTGACGCTCGATTTTCAGTATATGAATTTAAGCAAAAATTTTTTGATAAAAAGGATAAAAAGGGGGGGGGTATGAGTTCTTCCTTGCTTCTCCAGGAATATACAGCATGTCTTGGATGGTTTATGTAATAGGATATGTTTATTCCTTTTTAACACCAATAAGTTGTAAGCAATTATATAGTTTCAAGTAAGTGATAATAATGAATTATAGTGCATAGACACACATCTTATTATAATGGATATTGTGTGTTTTTCTGTCTGTACCCGAAACTATATTACTACTCAAGTCACAATTCCTTTAGTTATTTACATCACATTCTCCATTATTTTATGTAAACCTCAATTATTAATAAAAATTGTTTTACATTATTAATACTGTTAACCATATCTACATACTAATATCATGCAATTGTATTTGTATATACAACAAAATAGCGGTTTACAGTGTGAACGGGAAGGCTAATTTGCATATTGATATTAAAATATCGAATTTAATAAATATGTGCTCAGTGTTATTGATTTCTAGCTGTTTTGGTTTTATCTTAATGAATATAAGCAAAAATCTCTTCAATAAATCTTAAATGAATCCATTTAACAAGAAAAAAAAACTGTAAGTTTATTCTTACTTCCTCTTTTATAACTAATACTTACATTAGAAAAAATAGCAATGAAAGACGAGAGTGATGTAGAGTAAGTTTCAGTTGTTCTATGTTTCAAATCTTTATCTGCATTTCTTATTTAGTTTCATTAGCCTTTCTAATTTAATATAATATTTTATTACATTCAAACTTAAATACTTGCACCCGGAGGGTGCATATATTTGCTAGTACATATAAATATATATCTTTCACATACCTTTCACAATTAAAATCTGTTCGCATGCGATATGACGTCATTAACCGTCTTTAACGGTCGCGTCTGAACGTGAATTTAAAAAAAAAAGTTATTTTTCGAACATTTCAAAAAATTCTCAGCTTTTTCCAACGAATTTCATTTCAAATAAGGATTTACTCTAATTAAGGTCGAATTTTCTTTGTGTGCGGAACATTTCTAAATTTTTTCTATTATTATTATTTCATTTCATTTGGTTATTTAAAAATAATAATAGTTTGAATAATGTACACATGGATAAACTCCTGACCGAAATAAGTATTTCGTGTAAGTAATATTGATTAAAATATCCGATATTATCCATTCTATACTTTCTTTCCTTTATTCATTTTTTCAACATACCGTCGGATTCACTTTCAGTTTCATTTTACAAATATATATATATATATATATATATGTGTGTGTGTGTGTGTTGGTGTGTGTGTGTGTGTGTGTGTACTATATATGAAATGAATAAGAAACTGTTGGATTTCACAGCCTATGATTCACACATAATCCCCCAAAATAAAATATACACACACACACACACACACACACACATATATATAATATATTATATATATATATATATATATATTATAATATACCAAACATGTTGGTAAACCCTTGCGGTAAGAAAAAACCCGGCAAATAGTTTGATTATAAAATACACTACCCAAACATCACATAGGACATGCAAAAATTGAAAAAAAGAAAAGACCCAGATAGTCATACTAACGAAAATAATCGGTTGATACTATAAATACTTGACCAAAAGAGAAAAAAAACAATATATATTGAAAAAATATATATAAACCGCCAGGATTATCTAAAACTTAAAAGTAAGGAGTGCTTCAGTACCTAAGACAGCAAATAATAAAGTTAAACCTAATGAGTCAGATATACCTACTAACAGTTTCGCATAGTAGTTGTTCAGGGCAAAGATCTTTGTTTAAATTTTATTATATATAATTATATATTAAATATATATATATATGTTATTTTGTTTAATTATATTTATATACAAATTTAACAAATATATATATAATATTATATAATATATATATATATATATAATATATTATAATATATATATAGAGAGAGAGAGAGAGAGACGAGAGAGAAAGAGATTGCGTGGTTAGTTTTGAAGTATCACAATCCAAATGTAAAGGAAAAATAAGATACGTACGGTGTTGTTGGTTAACCTTTGATATCAGTGACCTGTTGATAATTTAAGTGACATTGTACTCTTTATAATAAATGTGGCCTTCTGCTCTTTATAATCATGTGCCCTTATAATTTAAGTGGACATTGTACTCTTTATAATAAATGTGGCCTTCTGCTCTTTATAATTCATGTGCCCTTTATAATTTAAGTGACATTGCTCTTTATAATTCTGTGCCCTTATAATTTAAGTGACATTGTACTCTTTATAATAAATGTGGCCTTCTGCTCTTTATAATTCATGTGACCTTTATAATTTATGACATACTCTTTATAATAAATTGCCCTTCTGCTTTTATAATTCATGTGCCCTTTATAATTTAAGTGACATTGTACTCTTTATAATAAATGTGGCCTTCTGCTCTTTATAATTCATGTGACCTTTATAATTTAATGACATTGTACTCTTTATAATAAATGTGGCCTTCTGCTCTTTATAATTCATGTGACCTTGTGCCCTTTATAATTTATGTGATTGTTCTCTTTATAATAAATATGGCCTTGTATTTTTATAATTCCTGTGGCCTTATGCCCTTTATAATTCATGGGACATTGTTATCTTTATAAATAAGTGTGGCCATGTGCATTTTATAATTCATATGGTCTTGTGCCCTTTATAATTTATGTGACATTGTGTCCTTTATAATAAATGTGGCCTGTGCTCTTTATGATTTGCCACCTTGTGTTATTTATATTTTATGTAGACTTGTGCTCTTTTTAATTTATGTGTCATTGATCTTTATAATTTATGCTTGTACTCTTTATAATCTATGTCACGTTATGTTCTTTATAATTTATGTAACATTGTTCTCTTATGATAAGTGTGGCATTGTGTTCTTTGTAACTAAAGTGGTCCTGTATTCTTCAAACATCGAGTAGTACTGTATATTTTATAAAATTTGAAACAGTTATTGTTGGATCTATCAATATTGAGTAATATTTATATTCGATGATAGATAATGTGAGCTATATGCAAAGAATAAAACATAAGTTGATTGTCTGATTGAATTTAGATCCATTGTTGCACAATTTGTATGAAATAAGACATCCAAGATTCACGTTTAAAATCCTTTTTTCTTTATTTCTTTCTTCTTCTTTTTCTTTTCTTTTTTTCTTTTCAAAGTGACATCTTTGGAATGAAGTGCGAAGGAATTTTACATATAAACATTCGTCACGAAGATCGAATGAAATATTACGTTTGATAATTACAGATATTCTCGATGGAAATCTATAATAGAACTTTGCTCTTTTCCAAGATCAGGTTTCACATTTATTCCAACCAATCACTTTGAGATATTCCTTTTCTTTCTTTGATTTGAAAGAGATTAATCAAAAGAACACGCCACTACTTTTGCAAAAGGGACACTTGCCAATCAATGAAACTCAATACGAGGCTATAATGTTAAAGGACTTTGTTCAGTGTTATACATACAGTACACACACACACACACACACACACACACACACACACACACACACACACACACAAACACACACAGAGACACAAACACACATATATATACACTTACATACAGTACACACACAACACAGATATATAAATATACACATCTACACAAGTATAGACGAATTTCGGAATACAAAGGGAATAGTGGGCACTGACCTGGGCCAATATATATAAATATATACACACATATATACACATACACACATAGTCAAAACAGAGAATGTTTTTCACACAGATGAATACAATCAAATTCGTGTATAAACACACGTGTGGATACAAAAAATAAACAGCACAAATGAACAAAAACAGAATATAACAGACTGACAGAAAATGGGCTTTAAATATTAAATTTACCTGGTAGACACAGAAGAGCGTAAACACAGAGAGAGAGACAGAGACAGAGACAGAGACAGAGCCAGAGAGAGACGAGAGAGAGACAGAGACAGTGAGAGAGGGGAGATAAACAGATTGAGATAGAGAGACAGACACACACACACACCCACACACACACACACAGACACAACACACTTCCCATCCACGTACAATGGACAAGACATGCTGAACACTGCTCGGAGAAAGTAAGGATGAACTCATAAGTCACGTTCCGTTAGTTGGTTGTTTCTACGGCATGTCAACCCTGTTGGATTATGTTATTTCGAAGACGGTTTTGTTTGATTCAATCTTGATGGGTATTCATTTTTTTTTATTTAGACTGAATTTTTTTAAACAAAAATTTTTCAAACTCATTTTTTCTATTTACCCATAGATGGGACCATAACAGGTACTACCACTCCGGGTCTGAGTGGAATTAGGAAGTAATGGTGATTAAGGGGTACTCCACACTCCCCAGAGGTCCAGAATTGAACCTCACCACTAGATGCAGTTTAATGTCATACCTAGGACTCTTAAGACCTTCAGTCACCGTTTTTTTTACGCTCGATTTTCAGTATTATGAATTTAAGCAAAATTTTTTAAAGTTAACCAAAATTTTCAAACTTGCAAACTATCAGGCATCATTAGACCCGTTAGGGGCTTGCTAAAAATACCAAATTCATGTTTATTTTATTAATTTCGATAGTGTTACACCGTTTTTTTTTTTTGTTTTTAATAGCCTGTTTGGAAGTAAAAAATCGCTTCAAACCCCGATTTGGAAAAAGCTCCCAAAGTTTTCCAACGTACAAACTATCAGGTAATGGTCGGGGACGACTCCTAACTAGAAACAACAGTTGGAATGTTAATTTCATGTTTTAAGGGGTCCGCGCGGCGTTTTTAAGTTTTTTTTTACATGCCTCAAATCAAACCTGAAAAAAGGCCTGTTTTGAAGGCTTGTTGGCTTGTTTTTGACGCTCGATTTTCAGTATATGAATTTAAGCAAAAATTTTTTGATTTAAAAAGGATAAAAAGGGGGGGGTATGAGTTCTTCCTTGCTTCTCCAGGAATATACAGCATGTCTTGGATGGTTTATGTAATAGGATATGTTTATTCCTTTTTAACACCAATAAGTTGTAAGCAATTATAAGTTTCAAGTAAGTGATAATAATGAATTTATAGTGCATAGACACACATCTTATTATAATGGATATTGTGTGTTTTCTGTCTGTACCCGAACTATATTACTACTCAAGTCACAATTCCTTAGTTATTTACATCACATTCTCCATTATTTTATGTAAACCTCAATTATTAATAAAAATTGTTTTACATTATTAATACTGTTAACCATATCTACATACTAATATCATGCAATTGAATTTGTATATACAACAAAATAGCGGTTTTACAGTGTGAACGGGAAGGCTAATTTGCATATTGATATTAAAATATCGAATTTAATAAATATGTGCTCAGTGTATTGATTTCTAGCTGTTTGGTTTTATCTTAATGAATATAAGCAAAAATCTCTTTCAATAAATCTTAAATGAAATCCTAAACAAGAAAAATAACTGTAAGTTTATTCTTACTTCCTCTTTTAACTAAATACTTACATTAGAAAAAATAGCAATGAAAGACGAGAGTGATGTAAGTAAGTTTCATTGTTCTATGTTTCAAATCTTTATCTGCATTCTTATTTATTTCATTTAGCCTTTCTAATTTAATAAATATTTTATTACATTCAAACTTAAATATGCACCGGGAGGGTGCATATATTTGCTAGTACATATAAATATATATCTTTCACATACCTTTCACCAATAAAATCTGTTCGCATGCGATATGACGTCATTAACCGTCTTTACCGTCTCGCGTCTGAACGTGAATTTAAAAAAAAAATTATTTTTCGAACATTTCAAAAAATTCTCAGCTTTTTCCAACGAATTTCATTTCAAATAAGGATTTACTCTAATTTAAGGTCGAATTTTCTTTGTGTGCGGAACATTCTAAATTTTTTCTATTATTATTATTTCATTTCATTTGGCTATTTAAAATAATAATAGTTTGAATAATGTACACATGGATAAACTCCTGACCGAAATAAGTATTTCGTGTAAGTAATATTGATTAAAATATCCGATATTATCCATTCTATACTTTCTTTCTTTATTCATTTTTTCAACATACCGTCGGATTCACTTTCAGTTTCATTTTACAATATTATATATATTATATTATATATTGTGTGTGTGTGTGTGTGTGTGTGTGTGTGTGTGTGTGTGACTATAATGAAATGAATAAGAAACTGTTGGATTTCACAGCCTATGATTCACACATAATCCCAAAATAATAATACAACACACACACACACACACACACATATATATATATATATAATATATATATATATATATATATATAATATACCAAACATGTTGGTAAACCTTGCGGTAAGAAAAAACCCGGCAAATAGTTTGATTATAAATACACTACCAAACATCACATAGACATGCAAAAATTGAAAAAAAGAAAAGACCCAGATAGTCATACTAACCGAAAATAATCGGTTGATACTTAATACTTGACCAAAAGAGAAAAAAATTCATATATATATGAAAAAATATATATAAACGCCAGGATTATCTAAACTTNGTCCGTTCTTCCCGTGGGAAACCTGCACCCAGACAAGCTAGTTGTGCCGTGCAGCCCAAGGGGACCTACATAGGAACCCGCTCTGTGCGGGATTTCTGGATTGCAGGCACAGAGGGACCTCCCTGGGATAATAACCGATAGGAACGGTTGCAAAAAAGATTGTTATGGATATTCCATGCAACCCAGCACGAACCTGATGAGATAGTAATATAAGGTATATATATATATATATAATATATATATATGGGAGAATTAATGCTTATTGGAGTTCGGACCTAATTTTGAAAAAATTAATTAATTAAAATCTGAAATTAGGCGGGAAACCTATAAATGTTATGGCTAAAAGCCTTTAAACAACCTTGTTTACAACTTATTCATATTCCGTCGTGTAATTAAAAGTCACCTTTAGAAGAGGAACCGATTAACCTACTCTTAAAACAAATCATAAATCTAAGAGGGTCCGTTTTTTGTTGTTTGGGGTTATGGGATCGGCCTGTCAGGCTTGGCGTTCCGGTTTCAATCACGTGCACAGGGCGGTATTGGCCGATTCGTATACTCTGCTTGATGAGGCCTTAATAAGCCGAAATGTTACAATACAGAGATTGATTTTTTTTCTCGAATTGTTTAGCCATACATTTAATAGGTGTTCCCGCCTAATGTCATTATAAATTAATTTAATTTATTCATAAAATTGGTCCGACAAAAATTTCGGCAAAAGCCATTCTAAACAACCTTGTTACCAAATATAATATATATATAAACCAAGTTTTTGCCATTATGTCTAAAGTTGCTGTGACTTGTGTAAATTGACTTATTACAAAAAACAAATTTAAAAGTTTTTTCTTCATTATTCAATTATATATAATATATATATGGGGATGGATAGATAGATAGATAGATAGATATTGTTGTTTGGGAGTCACGTTTTTCTTGTAAGGAGTCCATGTCCAAGAAACAGATGGATTGTTGTGAAACTTGTTGAGTTGTCTTAGAAGGCATGTAAAAATTATTTAGGTTAAGCAATAAAAAACTAAAAGTGATTTCAATGTTGTGTTCTCAATCTTCGTTATTTAACCTAATATTCTTGAGGGCCTTCACCCTACGTGCAAAGAGATTTCTTGTAGATGACTTTTGATTTATCAAGTTCTTTTCTTTGGGCCTATTATATATATATATTATATATATATATATATTATATATATATATATATATTTATTTGTTATTTATAATTAATAATACAAAACGAAAAGTCGCGTCCTACCATGTTTCTGAAATAACACTTTTTCGGTGTTAATTCGTCCGTCAGAGCGTGACTTTTAAAAAATGGACAGTTTAAACTTTTGTACGTGTTTACGTGATCTGTTAATCGTTCTTGCATTTTG
>CM042154.1:100857428-100864928 GCA_023376005.1 Doryteuthis pealeii
TATTAGCATTGAGCACCTTTTCATGCCAATACTTTTCTCATTTATTCTCTATTCATTCTATATTATATATACTAGCAAATATATGCACCCTCCGGGTGCAAGTATTTTAGTTAAATTTTATAATAAAATATGATATTAAATTAGAAAGGCTAATGAAACTGAATAAGAATGTAGATAAAAAGATTTTGAACAGAGGGGGTATGATTGAAAAATAGAATAACTTAGAAACTAACACTTCCATCATTTTCCGTTACTCCTGTCTTTGATTGGTAAATTTTCCTAATTTAAACTGTTTAGTTAAAATAGGAAGTAAAGAATAATATTACAGTTATTTCTTCTTGTTAAGGGATTTCTTTTAAGATTTATTGAAGAGATTTTTGCTCATATTCAATAGGATAAAACCAAACAATTAGAAATCAATAATACTAAGCATGTATTTATTAAAATCAATTTTTTAAGATCAATATGCAAATTAGCCTTCCCATTCATGCTGTAAACCGCTATTTTGTTGTATATATAAATACAATTGCATGTTATTAGTATGTAGATATGGTCAACAGTCTTAATGGTGTAAAACAATTTTATTAATAATTGAGGTTTAAATAAAAATAAAATCATGGAGAATGTGATGTAAATAACTAAAGGAATTGTGACTTGTATAGTAATATAGTTTCGGTTACAGACAGACAAACCCACAATCTCCATTATAATAAGATATATATATATATATATATATATATATATATATATGTGTGTGTGTGTGGAGAAAATATTTTAAAAATATAACAAACACAGGATGTTATGATCAGGGGAAACAATTTTATGTGTCAATACTTAAGCATTTCGGTATATTGTACCATCTTCAGGACACTGTTAAGTAATGTTTATGTGAGGGACAAAATGAAAGATGTTAAGTGTATAGTGAATGTGTGAATATGATGTTATTAACTGTTAATTTTTATATGCGCGTTTGTTTACAAAAGCCAATGACGTGATCAATGCATGTGCAATTGCAATTGGCTTTCGTAAACAAACGCGCATATAAAAATTAACGGTTAATAACATCATATTCACACATTCACTATACACTTAACATCTTTCGTTTTGTCCCTCACATAAACATTACTTAACAGTGTCCTGAAGATGGTACAATATACCGAAAGGCTTGAGTCTTGACACATAAAATTGTTTCCCCTGATCATAACATCCTGTGTTTGTTATATCTTTAAAATATTTTCTTCTCATATTGTCGGATTAATTTCCTCACCGTATTTTCATATATATATATATATATATATATATATATATATATATATATATATATTGGTGACGTAGCATATCCATTTGTTGAATGGACATTATTTTCTTGTATCCAAGTGTATTCAATTTAATCTTTTATGGATCCATAATGAAAGCATCTGGCTAATGACTTTTTCATTAAATTTAGAGGAGTTTCTTTCAAATGACTGATCAGCTGTTTTATTAGTTGAATGAAGTGACAAATATAAGTTTTATCTTTTATTCCTTTATTTGGGAACGATATTACTACCAATGGTTTCCTGCTAAAAGCATTCATCAGGTAAACGAAATAGTTTTTTTTTTAAATAACAAAAATGGTGTAAATGGTTAAATGTTTATTTGTCACTTCATTCAACTATCAACGCTCTATCACAGATATTGAGCAGTCTTCTAATAACACTGTACGTTGGATTACTACTACTTTTTCTAGTATACTAGTGCCAACCATACACGTTAATATATATATATATATATATATATATATATATATATATATATATATATATATTTTCGACGTATTATGTCACTTCTGTGTGGCTAGACAGCCGGGATGGAACCCCGATCGACTCATCTTCAGTTAGGGTTCTTACCCACTCGGCTGTCATCAGCACCTATATAGTAGGACGAGGATTTTAACTGATAAATACACACATATTTATATATGTAACGGTTCCAGAGAGTGTTCCATCCATTTTATAGGAGAACTTTGCTTTTTAAGCTTAGTCGGCGGTCCTCAGCAAAAATACTCACCAACATGCTCAACACACCAGGCGTGGAGAGCATATATATATATATATATATATATATATATATATATATATATATAATATATACTAATCCTATTATTAAACTATTGCGTTTTGAATAAAACTCAATAATTTGTTAGTAAAAATATACTACAAAACTTCACATGGTGGCTCAAAGAACAGTCAACAGAATTTATAGGGCAAGTATACATGCTCTCATTCGCAGGTAAAACATTCCTATTGAGAGAAACGGTGACTATGTTGATGTATGATACATGTTCTGTGTTGGTAATTATACCTGTCCTAAACAAAATGGCATTACCTTTTGACTCGCCCTCGTATAATTCGTGGATTGCCTACGAATTATGTCTGTAAGGGAACTAATATCTAAATAACGGTATGGTAAATGGAAAATTACCATTAACCGTTGTAAAAGTTATTGACAGCTGTTCACCTTTCGCTGACGTAGCCATTGATTTCTGATTGGCTGAGGGTAAGGCGTAAGAAGGGGTTGACTAAGTTAGATTTTGGCGGTCGATCGGAAGGGGCAGGTGTGCGTCGTCTGTTTCTAATTATGCCATCTTCTCACTACGCGGTTAAATTCCTTTTGGGTTTCGGGTTTTTAATAAAGACATCTTTGTAAAATAAATATTGCTTCATTATTAAAAGCAGACAATCTTATGGACCATCCTTTAGGCCATCAAGTAAGAGCGCTTGTCCAGTGGAATTGGATCCTTGGTCGACCTCTGATAAAGAATTCTTTGGTTCTTCTGGTAAAGAGTCCTGAGTATTGTAAGTCCCTCCTAAATGAGTGCTAGTAGAACTATGGCCAGTATCAGTGTTTAAGTAGTGTATCAGCCACGCAGTATGGCTAGTGATTGGCGAAGGAATAAACCACGTGACCACGGCTAGTCTATAAATCTGGGTGGGGAATTGTAGCACACCTTATATCACCAAAATATTCCAACAATAACCTGCAGAACAGAAGCCGTATCGACCAGAGGAGGAAGGCAAATGAAGCCGTATCGACCAGAGGAGGAAGACAACCTAAATGAAGATGGCCGCCGACGAAATAGAACCACCTAATAACTCTCTTCTCACTCGCTATTTATATACACGATATAAAAGTGGGTATATAACAGTTGAAACTAAAGGTGATAGCATTTCCGATGATGGTATTCAAATAAAGTAAGCTTACATTTGTTTTTATGGCATTTATGTTAAAACGTCATTACTTTCCGAACACCCTAAGAGTTCTTATGCATCACCGTTACGACGTGTTATTTGAACGACAAATTTTCACCTTGAAAGATATAGCTTATAATTTCCTCCTATAGTTGATGTGCTCGTGGTGTAATGGTTATCGTCATAGAAAATGGACACGACGACACAATTAATCCCAGATGAGGCTGGTTGAATTTCACGGAGCTCTAAAACCCTTGGAAAAGGTATGAATCCAAATATTCTCCCTCCAGCTATATATAAATAGTAGGGCAGACTGGGATCTTTAACCTTGGTATGGTAACTGGTCTAGAAGAAAAAACCTCTGTATTCGAACTTGTAAAACCCCGCTACAAAAATTGACCTTGTGTCACATCCTGCTCGTGTGGAGGGGTTGGTAAATACATACAGTAAAGTTTGCAGCTTTCTATTTCCTTCATATGGACGTTAAGTACTTTTTTGAAATTTTTAACATCAGCATTGACATTTGTAGCAGACAAGCAATATTGATGAATGAAGGTTGTATTCGTAAGTTTGTCGTTCTGGTCACAATAACTGAGATAAAACAACTCGGTCACATTGTAGTGTAAACTTGTGTGTAGTCTGATACATCCTCTTGTATGATATATATATATATATATATAGTTTTTGGATGTTTGTTTTTTAGAAGCATTGTTGAATAAAGTATATACTATTATTTATATTTTTTTGCTTGCTGTTTCGACTTTATTTAGTCTCATCAGCGATTAATAAAGTCGAAACAGTCTGTACGATGTTCTACACACCGAACGATACTTTGCCGGGAATCACTTGTCAAGATTATTTTCCATAAGTATCGAATTTTATGCGATACATGCATTGTAATTGCCTTCAAACAAAAAATATAAATAATATATATATATATATATATATATATATATATATATATATAAAGAGAGAGAGAGAGAGACGTTTAAAATTGAATGGTTTAAAAACTACCGACTTAAGTTTCTCACAGTAGCGCGAATCTTCAGGGTATATACCGGTATAGTCGGTAGTTTTTCGATTTTAAACGTATATATAGCTCTTTATATTGAGCACTTTTTAATCGGTTTTAGGAAAAAATCCAGAAGTAAATAAGATTTTATTCTTATTTGCTTGGTGGAATTAATGGTAACTGCGATATATATGTATCTTATTATAATGGAGATTGTGTGTTTTTCTGTCTGTAACCGAAACTATATTACTACTCAAGTCACAATAATTATTTACGTCAAATTCTCCATGATTTCATTCTTTTAAACCTTCAGTATTAATAAAAATAGTTTTACATATTAATACTGTTGACCATATCTACGCACTAATAACATGCAATCAACAAAATAGCACAGTTTGAACGAGAAGGCTAATTTGCATATTGATATTTAAAATTTTATTTTAATAAATATGTGCTTGGTATTATTGATTTCTAATTGTTATCTTAAGAAATATAAACAAAAATCTCGTGGATAGAAATCTATTTACAAGAAAAAAACTGTAAGTTCCAATGAAAGCAAAGTTGTTCTATTTTCGATTATACCCCCTCTGTTGCAGATCTTTTTATCTGCATTCTTATTCAGTTTCATTAGCCTTTCTAATTTAATATGATATTTTATTATATCAAACTTAATACTTGCTGCATATATTTGCTAGTATATATATATATACAAACAAATGCACAATTACATAGCCTAATTGACATTAAGCCTTACATTTGTACATATATGCCCGCCTAAATTCTTAATTATTAACTAATTAATTTTCAAAATTAGATATGACTTCAATTAAGCACATATCTTCCAATATATATATATATATATATATATATATATATATATATAACAAGAATATTTATTGCCTAAGAAAACTTTGAATGTACAAGAATGACACGAGTACCAAGAAAAAACTCATAAAGAGTTGTGTGGTTTAGTTTATTTTGTTTTACGGCATATCAACCTCAGTGGGTCATTTAATGTCAACTAAGTTTTGAAAGGAATTCATTTTTTATGGATACTCAATCTTTTTTATAAATTCTTTAGGCACTTCTAGTTTGTTGGTTTTACGGCATGTCAACCTTTGTTGGGTCATTCTATGCCGAAGACGTTATGGTTGATTCATTCTTGATGGGTACTCAGTTATTTTGTTCTATTTAACCTATATATGGGACCCTAACAGGTACTACCACTCCAGGTCAGAGTATACCTGAGAGCAATGGTGATGAAGTGGTGCTCTACATTCCCCAGACCTCCAGAACTGGAACCGCACCACGGATAGAGTTTAACGTCATTCCCAAGACATGAAAACCATCAGTCACAGCCTTCTATCACCCATATGATAAAAGGGTTGGGGCTTGCCATAAGGGCAAAGGGGTTGGAACAATCATATAGGTGCTAGTGCTTGACGTGACCAGCAGGTTGATCGGAGGGGGCCTCTCGGACAAGAGTTGTATGAAAGGAATGTCCTAATGTAGCCGAAAGAGTCTTTCGTGTGGGCTATAGAATCCTTGATATACGTACATATGAGAGAGAATGGAAATGGTGAATGAAAACTTACATATCTAAACGATGCTATGGCGTACCACGTGATAAGAGGATGTTGGGGTGACAAAAGTATGTAGGGGCACAAGACCCGTGTCCGTGAACAAGAATGTATGATTCAAGGCATTGTTGAAGTACACTTTGGTGTGTCCTTCTTTTATATTCCAGTTTGACCATGCCCTCTTATGGACATTCGTGGTACCATTTGGTATACAAGGAACGTAACCCCTACAAACTTTATATCATCATTCTATTTTACAGGTTTGTGTAATCATATCACAATGTTTTCATACTATTTTTTTGTAGTCTATCTAGTGTATAGATAGAGTATATGTGTCCGGGTCAGCCATTGAGTTGGTCACACTACCCCCCTTTTATACAAAAGTGGCACCAGGGGCGGATTCTCTTGACCCCTTTCTACCTACGCTACAAACTGAATGAAACTTATTTTTTTGGTATCTAATTGACTTGAACTGACCATATTATTATCACTACTATCGTAAACAGTTGGCAGTACTGGGAAGATATATATATATATATATATATATATATATATATATATATATATATATATATATAAATTAAAATTTTTGGAGGATATGTGCTTAATTGAAGTCAATTGTTTAGCCTTACATTTGAACATATATGCCCGCCTAGATTCATTAATTATTAACTAATTAATTTTCAAAATTAGGTATGACTTCAATTAAGCACATATCCTCCAAAAATTGTTGGCTAAAAGCCATATCAAATAAACACATTGTTTGTTTACTTACTCTCATATATATATATATATATATATATATATATATATATATATATATATATATATATATATATATATTCATGGCGTATTTAATGCCATCCTTGTAAAAGAATAGTAGTGATACTATTTAACCCAAAGCAGAGAAATGAGGGGATTCATTCCTTTTATATATATATATATATATATATATATTATATATATATATATTATATATATATGGGGGGGGGGCACCATTCTTTCATTTATATCTGTAGACAAATTAAATAAAAGGCACGTCTCCTGTTAAACAATTTTATTAACAATCTTTTCGAGCTTTCTGTCCAATTTTTTTACATTTGGATGGAATTCGTGGATTAGTCCACCGAAGTTTTTATACCATATACTTTCGGTACTTCGAAGTGCCATCATCAGGGGTGATGTACTTGTGTTCCAGTTTTTTTTTTGTTTTTTTTTCAAGTTAGTAGTAGTGAGAGTAATTAGGAGGGGAACTCGTAGAAATTATACTATGGGGTGTGGAGGATGGAAGGAAGAGAATTGGTAGCAAAAGTTTTTTGGCATTTTAAAATGTGAGTACTGCATTCAAAATTAATTTTATTTAAGAATGGTTTGTATTGTTTGATGTATAAAGCTTCTAGTATTTGGAGGTTTTGTTTGTTTCCCATAGAAGTGTCGCCAAAAAATGTTAAACATGTTAAAATGTTGATATTTTAGCACCTTAATTTTATTAATAGTTTAGTACTTTTTTGTAAAATATTTAACTAGATTTTAATGAGTACAGATAAAGCACTTTCATCCAAGCCGAAAGTGCCGGAGAGAGACATAAAGATCGACAGATCCTAGCAGAAATTACGAAGAAAAGAGAAAAATCCTCATTGGTTGTAGAGTAGAAGGGTGTGTCAAAAAGTAATGTCAT
>CM042154.1:100872428-100882428 GCA_023376005.1 Doryteuthis pealeii
TTTGTATGAATATATGTTTGCACCTACAAGAGCATACAGTATGGTTGTAAATTGAGATTTTGAAGATCCCAAATAGAATTAGCCCTTACAACCAGTCATTTGGATTACCTTACATTATATATATATATATATTATATATATATATATATATATATTATATATATATATATATATATATATTATAAAGGTAAACCTAATGAGACAGATATACCTACTAACAGTTTCGCATAGTAGCTCTTCAGGGCAAAGACCTAAGTCAGATCTTTACCCTGAACAGCTACTATGCGAAACTTTTAGTAAGTATACATGACTTATTAAGTTTAACTTTATTATTTGCTCTACTTAGGTATTGAGCACTCTTTACTCTATACTTTTTAGCTTTAGATAATCCTGGCGGTTTTATATATATTTTTCATAAATATATAATTTTTTTCTTTTGGCCAAGTATTATAGTATCAACCGATTATTTTCGGTTGATACGACTATCTTAGTCTTTTCTTTTTTCAATTTTTTTTCCCAGGTGATGTTTGGTAGTATATTTTTTACAATCAAACTCTTTGCCATGTTTTTTCTTACCGGAAGGGTTTACCAACAAGTTTGGTATATATATATATATTGGTTTGTTGGTTGATTTTGAAGGCTATCACAATGCAAGTGTAAAGTAAAAAGAAGGTAACTGTTGTGTTGTTTGTTAACCTGTGATTTATTCTTAATATTAAGAATTAAAAATAAATCACAGGTTAACAAACAACACCACAGTGACCTTCTTTTTACTTTACACTTGCATTGTGATAGCCTTCAAAACCAACCAACAAACCAATATAAACACAATGCTTCAAGCAAATTACAAAACCCTTTATATATATATATATATATATATATATATATATATATATATATATATGGTGGGGGTGTTAAAGAGAGATTTTATACATGAAGTAAAGTATGAAACTTAGTTGAACATGACATTGTCAATAATTGATATGACATTTTAAAGATTTCTGTTGAGTTGTTGTCCCTATGAATCCATGCTGTGTATGAAGACCAAACTTATACCAAAGTTATTGGTTATTATAATTATTATATACTTTTTTTTCACTTGGCGCTTTTGGCCTTGGGAAAGGCATGAACCCCTTATTCTCTCCCCCCCCCCACACACACCAGTTATGACTGAATAGTAAATCCTTGCTGGGCTCTCTTATATTAGCAGAGTAACCAGAAGAAGGAAAAAAATTCTGAATTCCGAACCAGTGATAATAAATGAAAATGTTTCCCTTCTTGCTAACGACAGAAGTGTTAGATAAATACATACCAGTGCAAAACTGGTTGCTGTAAGTGAAGATCAAGTGGCAACAAATCCCCGCGCTATTCCAGCACTTTGCTCAGTAATCTATGCCACTGAATTTAGTCGTCTGAATGATTTCGATTTTTGCCTGGATTTCCACTTACTGTCAAAATCCTTTTTCAAGGCGCTCTGGTATTGTTCCAAGTGCTCCGATTATGATGAATACAACAGTCACTTTGTTTTACTGGTATTTGATTTTTCTGGTGGTATCCAGATATTTTCTAGCCTTTTTTTGCGGGGCGGGGTGACTTTATAATTTTAGTTTTCTGGACTCGAAACGGGGATTCTTGTCTAAATTCCTACTTACTGTCAAATTCCCTTTTCAAGGCGCTCTGGTATTGTTCCAAGTGCTCCGATTATAATGGATACAACAGTCACTTTCTTTTACTGGTATTTATCTGTTTTGTTTTACTAGTATTTTTTAGCCTTTTTTTTTTGTAATTCTAGTTTTCTGGACTCGAAACGGGGATTCTTGCATGGATTCCTACTTACAGTCAAAGTGCTCCGATTATGATGGATACAACAGTCACTTTCTTTTACTGGTGCTCGATACGGAGATTCAATTAAATTTCCATTGCAGTCATTCTATTATCTACAGGATGATATTATCTATATCATCGATTTATATATCTATCATCTTCTGTCTGATATGCTATCTCTTTATTATCTCTTTATTCATATATTCCCATACTTCAATGTATGTATTTACCAACCCCTCTGCCCGAGCAGGATGTGACACAAGGTCAATTTTTAAGGGGAATTTAACAGGTTTGAATTCAGAGTTTTCTTTCTCAGAGACCAGTTTTCATACAAAGGATAAATAGATCAGTATATCTTTCTATTTACCCATAGTTGGAGGGAAAATAGCTGGATGCATACAATTCCTATGGTATTAGCACAATGTGAACTGCATTCGGCCTTGTCCAGGATTTGAACTCGTGTTGTCCGTGTCCATTTCCTACGAGGATAACCATTACACGACGTCGCCTCCTCATACATCAATGTAACTTATTTTAAGCAAATAAACCAAGAAGAAAATGAGGAGTTTTTCTCTTATAAAAATTAGCAATACGTTTGTATTTTTGTAAGTGATAAAAAAAAGTAAAGTCGTCGGGGTGGCCTAAAGTTGGTATGAGCCGTACAGCGAGGGAGTCTATCCCCATTTCACTAGCGCTAAACCAAGGAGATAGTTTTGGTGTCTGAGGTGGAGCGCCACGCCTACCATCAGCTCCTTACTTTACCGCACAGATCCCTGTGCTACTCATACGCCGAGTTGGCGAGGGCCGGTATCGAACTAGGAAATTGTGGTTTCTAGCCGAACGCCTTACCGACAGAGCTTCGTAAATATTATTATCATTGTTGTATTTAATTTTCAACTTTACTTTCGATTTCTTACAATCCCTCATCAGGTCTTTACCTAAGACCTAGCATGAGGGAAGGAAGTGATTATATGCATTCTATATATTTATAGTTTTTTGGGGGGTGGGGTGTTACTGCTTTTATTGGATGTTAACTTTTCCACTCACATTAAGGAAATGGGCAGTTCCGCAAAGTGCATTTTTTTGTATTTCACATAGGCTGAGATTTCTAAGTATCTTGCTAATGTATCATGTTTGTCTGTAACAGAAACTATGTTACTGCTTACGTCATGTTACCCATAAATTAGATTATATACAGAGCAATATTTAACTTTCAAAGAAAGAAAAACTTAACAAACCGTGATTCCGTAATAATTTATTTTGACCAGAAACTCAAAAGATTTAAAGATTTTTTTTTTTTAATTTCTAAAAGAATTTAAGAGCCTAGTCTCATTAGAGGATTTTACAAAAATAATGGGTTTTATTTTTGTAAAATTCGTCTGATGAGACTAGGCTCTTAAGAATTTTTAAAAAAATTAAATCTTTTGAGTTTCATCTTTGTCTGTAACCGAAACTATGTTAATACTTACGTCATATTACCCAAAATCGTCAAACAACCTTATATTATATATACTCAAAATTTGAGTATGTAAACTTAAACAATCCTTATTTTTTTTAAAACAAGTTTTGATAAATACATGTCGGGTATTATATATTCATATATAGTTTGTTTTATCTTAATATATATTCAAAGTAATCTAACGTACAGAGTTTGACAAGAAAATTATTTACAAACAAGAAATAGTCATTTTCTCGGTATCAAGAGGTTAACTAAAAAGTTTATAAATAAATGAATACGTATTATATCTATTTATCTATCAGGTCTTTGTATTTACTTTAATAATATTTTTTTACTAATACGTCATCATCTGTTGGCACAGACATATCAATTAAAAGTCATCTTCTTTTATAGTCTTTAAACTATATACAAGGTGTGTCAAAAAGTATCAAGATTTTTTGTACTTTTTGACACACCTTGTATTCTGAAAAAAATTAACGTTCCATTCATTGTTCATTCCTATCTTTGTAAATACAGCTTCAAACTGGGCACTTTTATGACGCACCTTGTAATCTGGAAAAAAAAATAACATTCCATTTATTGTTCATTTCTATCTTGGTAAATACAGCTAAAACCTTGGCACTTTTATGACACGCCTTGTATTCTGAAAAAATTAACGGTCCATTCATTCTTCATTTCTATCTTGGTAAATACAGCTTCAAACTCGGCACTTTTACGACACATCTTTTATTCTGATAAAAATCAACATTCCATTTATTGTTCATTTCTATCTTGGTAAATACAGATTCAATCTCGATACTTTTTCGACACACCTTGTATATCTGGTCTAATTTCAAGCGGAGAAAAGCTGGTTTGAGATTCGATACCATACCAATGTTAAGAGGCCAGTCTGTCGTATTTTACTCATAGCTGGAAAGAAGAGATGGATTCATGCCGTTACCAAGGGCATTAGCGCAAAGGGAAATGCAAACAGTCTCGTCCAGGTTTCTGAACTGAAGTCGCCAATTCTATTTCTTACGACTTCGTATGTGTCCCCATCATCTATTGTTGAGCGATGACTATTCCTAAAGAAATTCTTTGCGTCTTGTTTTGAGACCAGAGCCTTATGTCGTATCTCTTATATCAGGATGTATTGTTTACTGGATACAGCTCTGTCGATACAAACGGTCTAAGAAATGCTTTGTTTCCGAATTTGTATTTAATGTTATTTTTCTATCAATTCAGATAGCAAAGTTCCAGAGAAAGTTTCTTTGGCTTCTGTTATTGGTTCCCTTTCATGGTTTTACCATTCTTCCGTTCATTATCATTTTACTCCCCGGAGAGTTTTTCACATCAGCTACTGCTGGTGGTTTTCCACCGAAATCTGAGTGGCAACAAATCTCTGCAGGTCTTCAGGACTCTTCTAAGTAGTCGAGCTGATCTTAACAATTCTGCAGTATGGTCTCCTCTGATTTCCATTCCCGCCAGTCTCATTTGCAAACCCCTAAGGACGGTTTCCGGCGCACGAGCTTCAATTGATATCACCGACACTCTTATGTTACACAGGTTTTCCAGCTCTCTGGCAAGATCCAAGTATTTGTCTGTCTTTTTGTTTTCTTTCATTTTTACCCTGCGATCTGCCGGAACGGAAAAGTCAACTAGGAGACAAGTTATTTTCTTTCTTGTTAATTAACATCAGATCTGGTCTTCTGGCCGGGATTGAGTGATCAGTCTGTATCTCAAAGTTTCAGAAAAATGGTCTAATTTTCTAAGAGGGTTCTAGCATATACCATTTATTATTATTATTATTATTATTATTATTATTATTATTGTTTTTCACGCCCGCCTAAGCTGGCGGTTCACTGGAGGCTGTGCGACAACAAGTCTTCTTATGTCTCAACGACTTTTTTGAGTATTCTAGCTGATTTTAACAGTGCTGTTATTTAGATGGTCTCGATTCTTCTTCGAATTTCCAATTCTTCCAGACTCTTTTCCAAACCCTTGGGAACCGTTCCAATGGCCCTAATTAAAACTGACACGATCTTTACCTAAATATTCCACAGTCTTTTTTTTCAGCTCTCTAATCAGGTCCAAGTATCTAACTATCTTTTCGTTTTCTTTCATCTTCACTCTGTGATCCACCGGGACGGCAAAATCTACGAGATGACGCGTTTTCTTCTTCTTGGTTATTAATATTATGTCTGGTCTCCTAGCCGAGATTTGGTGATCCATCTGTATCTAAAAACCCAAAGAATTTTATGCGTGTCTTTCTCTAGGACAGATTCCGCTTTGTGCATATACCATTTAGTAGCATGGTGAAAATTGAATTTCTTGCACAATTCCTAGTGGATCTCTTTTCCCACCCAGTCGTATTATTATTATTATTATTATTATTATTATTATTATTATTATTATTTCACCCCTTGCAAATTTTCCCGCCAGCGTTAGCTGGTAGTCTTTCTTAAGAGTTTGAATGACATCAAGTCTTCATGATATTTCTGAGTATTCTAGTCAATCTTAACAATGCTGTTGTTTGGATGGTCTAAACTCTTCCTCTGATTTCCAATTCCCACAGACTCTTTACCAAATTCTTGGGATTGTTCCAAGTTCCATAGTATTTCATTTCTCTGGCAAGGTACTTTGTCTATCTCTTCGCTTTCCTGATGCACCAATTACAATTGGTATCACTTTCACCCTCATATTCTACATTTTCTTTCAATTCTCTATCAACGTCTAGGTATTTGTCTATCTTTTCGTTTTCTTTCATATTCACCTTGTTATCTGCTGGGACCGCAAAATCTACCAAATGACAAGTACTCTTGTTCTTGTTAATCAATACTAGGTCTAGTCTTCTGGCTGGGATATGGTGATCTGTCTCTATCTCAAAGTCTTAGATAAATTTATGTGTTTCATTTTTAAGAACAGATTTTGGTTTATGCATATGCTATTTTGTTGTATGGTCAACATTTTTGCATATTCATTATTATTATCATTATTATTGTTATCATTCTATTAGAGTTTTTCACATCCGCTTTAGTCGGTGGTTCACTGGAGGCTGTTTTTCTGGGTCTGTTCCTAGGGCACCAATTACAATTGGCACGATCTTCACCTTTATGTTCCACAATTTTCTCAGCTCTCTGGCAAGGTCCAAGTATTTGTCTACGTTTTGTCTACGGTAAAAATCCACGAAATGATATGTTCTCTTCTTGTTGATCAACACCAGGTCTGGTCTCCTGACTGGGATTAGGTGTTCCACTCATTGCGAGCTTTTAACAATAGCGTAAGCTGATGGTCTTTCACTGGAGCCGAAGTGACAGCAAGTCTCCTCAGGTCTCCAGGACTTCAGTATTCTAGCCGATCTTTAAAAAAACGCTGTTGTCTGGATGGTCTTATTTCTTCCTCTGATTTCTTCTAGTCTGTATCTCAAAGTCCCACAGAAAGAAAGAAAGAAAGAAAGAAAGGGAAAGAAAAGGACATGCGATACTGAAAAAATATAATAAAAAAGAAAGAAAGAAAGATAGTAGAGGAAAGATAGAGAGAGGGGATGAACTCACCGAAGCGATAACGCTAATCTGTTTCAATCGGACATAGTGAAAAGATGAAAAGAAGGAAAGAAAGAAAAAAAGTGAGAAGTAGTTTAATCGAGATTATTATACTTTTTTTTACATATTAAACAACTGCAATAGCTCTTAAGTAAACATATCAAACGTAATAATTAAATTATCATATTGTGGTATATTCACAGGACCCACTAGTTACTATTATTATATACCATATACCATTTATTATTATTATTACTAGCAAATATATGCACCCTCCGGGTGCAAGTATTTAAGTTTTAATATAATAAAATATCATGTTAAATTAGAAAGGCTAATGAAACTGAATAAGAATTCAGATAAAAATATTTGGAACAGAGGGGGTGTAATCGGAAAATAGAACAACTTTGAAACTAACTGTTCCACCATTTTCCCTTACTCCCGTCTTTCAGTGATAAATTTCCCTAATTTAACTATTTAGTTAAAATAGGAAGAAAAGAATAAAATTACAGTTATTTCTTTATGTTAATAGACTTCTGTTAAGATTTATCCCCGAGATTTTTGCTCATATTTATTAAGATAAAACCAAACAATTAGAAATCAATAATACTAAGTATATATTTATTAAAATCAAATTTTTTAAGATCAATATGCAAATTAGCCTTCCCATTCACATTGTAAACCGCTATTCCGTTGAATATATAAATATAATTGCATGTTATTAGTATGTAGATATTGTTAACAGTCTTAATGATGTAAAACAATTTTATTAATCATTGAGGTTTAAATAAAAATGAAATCATAGAGAATGTGATGTCAATTACTAAGAGAATTGTGACTTGAGTAGGAATATAGTTTCGGTTACAGACAGAAAAACACACAATCTCCATTATAATAAGATTACTTACTCCTTTTGAGTTTTATTTCATCAGAGTGTTTCACATTTTAGTATTAACTAATGATTTCATTGAAGATCGAGAGGCAGTATTTTAGTCGATCTAAATGGGGGGTAGTGTCCTTCCTCAGATTTCCAATTTCCCGGCCTCTTTTCCAGGTTTTTGTTTTGGCGTCGGGGGAGGGGCTGCAAGACCTCCAACTATATACTATCTCTCTTGTTTTAGATTCCTGACAAAGTCCATGAAAGTTAAATTTAAATCAAGTTTATCATTATACATTTTTTATTTTGTAACAGTTTTTAAGTATACGTATCAAACGCCGTAATAGTTCAATTGTCACAACGTGGTATATCCACTAGTTATGAAGAGAAAAACAGCAGAGTAAAAAACGAGCGCAAGGAAAATGGGAGAGACATAGAGAGAAAGAGAGTGAAGAATGATAGAGAGACCCAAAAAGGAGAACGAGAAAAGAGAGAGAGAGAGAGAGAGAGAGAGAAAGAGAGAGAGAGGGGGTGAGGGAGCATGGAGATAATAAAAAGAAAGCAATTATAAAAATAAGAATAGCAAAAGAGAGAGAAAAAAGACAGAGAAAAAAGAGAAAATCATTAGATAGATAGATAGAGAGAGAGAGAGAGAGAGAAAGAGAAGAGAGAGAGAGAGAGAGAGAGAGAGAGAGAGAGAGAGAGAGAGAGAGAGAGAGAGAGAGAGAGACTATATCCATATTACCAGCACATTCGCTAATAATTTTGTTGAGGCTCTAGCAAAACTGGGATCTTAAAAGAATTATTTTTTTAATTTCTTCTCTAATATTTAAGGAGTAGTCCTCATGGCCTTGTGGCTAACGTGACGAATTCTGCAACCTCATAGTGAGCGAGTTCGAACTCCATTTGCCCTATCGCGTTCACTTTCGGACTAATACCCTTCTGAAAGGTATACCTATACATATGTTAATGGGTATTTGTCTCATACCCCACTTGTATGGGCTGGGCACAAGGCCTCGTTTTAACGTGGGCCCACCCACAAGCCGAAACTCATGGGTGGGAAAGAACAAAAATTGCGTCGATCCCTTCGGCATTCCACCTCAAGGTGGTGTCTCAGGCGCAGGGCAATAAACCCAACCCTGCTGATATTGCCTGGGGAGATAGCCCCCTGGGACCGACGCTATTAATTGAACACACCAGTCCAGTGGCCGAAGCACACTGGACCCCCGTCCCGAAGGACGGGTTGGAAGTGTAATGCTATACATATAAGTTAGTGTATTGAAGATATCTTCTTATTATAATGGAGATTGTGTGTTTTTCTGTCTGTAACCGAAACTATATTACTACTCAAGTCACAATTCCCTTAATTATTTACGTCAAATTCTCCATGATTTCATTCTTTTAAACCTTCAGTTATTAATAAAAATTGTTTTACATTATTAATACTGTTGACCATATCTACGTACTAATAACATGCAATTGTATTGATATATACAACAAAATAGCGGTTTACAGTTTGAACGAGAAGGCTAATTTGCATATTGATATTTAAAATTTTATTTTAATAAATATGTGCTTGGTATTATTGATTTCTAATTGTTTGGTTTTATCTTAAGAAATATAAACAAAAATCTCGTGGATAAATCTTAAAAGAAATTTATTTATAAGAAGAAATAACTGTAATATCATCCTTTACTTCCTATTTTAACTAAATAGTTAAATTAGGAAAATTTACCAATGAAAGAGGGGAGTAATGGAAAATGATGGAATAGTTAGTTTCAAAGTTGTTCTATTTTTCGATTATACCCCCTCTGTTGCAGATCTTTTTATCTGCATTCTTAGTCAGTATCATTAGCCTTTCTAATTCAATATGATATTTTATTATATCAAAACTTAAAACTTAAATACTTGCACCCGGAGGGTGCATATATTTGCTAGTCTTAATAAATGTCCTTCATTTTTACCACCTTTATAAACATTTGTAACCACAAACAACCACCAATCCAGCTCCAATATCTCCCGTTAATTATAACCCTTTCTGTCAGAATTCTCATTTTATCTTATTAGAAAGATCAGATTCCCATACAATCGATAAACTTACTTTATCTATCCGTATATTGACATCACTTTCTGTAGATGAGATATTGCTCCCTAGGTATGTGAACTGGGCTACTAATTTCAGAGGTTTACCAGCTAGTGTAGAGATGACTCCATTGTATTTAATTCACTACATTTTATCCGAGTTCTCATGTTCTATTGGCATTCAATCGTTTCCATTGTAGAACCATTAGTAATTCATTCAAAGAGTGGTCAATATATCAT
>CM042154.1:100887428-100897428 GCA_023376005.1 Doryteuthis pealeii
CTATTGTATTTAATTCACTACATTTTATCCGAGTTCTCGTAGAGGCCAATGCTTCTTGCTACCTTCTCCAGGCTATGCAACAGGGATTCAGCGTGAATTTGCGTGAAGCGTTAAATCATCTGCGTAGTCTGCATCTGTTATAGCTTTCGCGGGATATCGGATGCTTAATGCCTTTTTAGTGCGAAACCTTTTTTCTTTTAGATCTAATGACGTTCACAGTACGTATTCTATCTATCTATCTATCTATCTATCTATCTATATCACACACACACACACACACACACACACACATATATATATATATTATATATATATATATATATATATATATATATATAAAGGACTGGTTGAAAGGAATGATTATATTTGGGATTATTCAAATGACTGGCTAAAAGGGATGATTCTATTTGGGATCTTCAAAACCTCACTGTACAACCATAGTGAATGATCTTGTAGGTGCAAACATATATTCATACAAGGATTTTTATGAATCCCCAAAGAGAGCTCAATGTATAATAATCAATAAATTATATTAAATACAGAGCAATATTTAACTTTCAAAGAAAGAAAAACTTAACAAACCATCATTCCGTAATAAATTATTTCGTCATATATATATATATATAAAATTTCGTTAATTCAAAGTTTTCCAAAAATGTCCAGATAAGTTATTTAAACTGGGGGAAAAAATCATTTGACGTCAAGGGAAAACAAGAGAAGTGTTACTTAGTTAGTTAGTTCCTTATTACAGGTAATTAGGATTGTATTCACGTTTATAATAAAAGGAATTAAAACTTTTTCGAAATGTAAGTTTAAGGTATTTTCATATTATGATAGAATAGAAGAGAAAATCACGGCCAACAGGTGCCCAGCCTGCAGCTTTACTTTACATACACATACGTATATATATATATGTATATGTATATATGGTGTGTGTGTGTGTGTGTGTGTGTGTGTGTGTGTGTGTGTGTGTCCGATATATATATATATATATATATATATATATATAGGGTGTTCGGGGTAAATTTGACATATTCATATTTGGTTATTTTTCTCCGTTGGAAGTTGGGGGTATTGACGCACACCACACATCATAAAGAAGGGTTCAAGCTTTTAAGCTTGGACCCTTCTTCATTCATATACGTGATGACAGATAGAACGGAACGAACCCACCTGAATCATGGAAGAGAATAACTTGTATCATGATTATCTGCTCCGGCCATCAAAATAAGGAGATTATTGTTGCTGCCCAATGCTCCCTGAACAAAGTTAAAACAATCAGGCATGGAATGGAGACTACGAGGCTGTGGCTAGAAGAAAACAATATAACTGATGACCTGCTTGCGTTCGTACAGCAGAATTCCTTGATAATCTTCAGAACAAAGTGTTGGGGCACCCACAGATACCTACGTGGAATTGCTAAACACTGTAGTCAAGCCCCGGATAACAAGGGTAGCCAATGGCAGGCCATATGTATGGCAGCAGGATTCGGCCCCCTGCCACATCTCTGGGAAAAATCGAAAATGGTTGTCGGCGAATTTTTACGACTATACTAGTCCCAATGTTTGGCCTCCGAACTCCCCAGAGTTGAGAAAGACACCAATCGCATTGCCGGTACTACAAAAGTTAATCGAGAGAATTAAGGTAGTTTTTGAGACTCTTCCCAGGGAAACTGAAACACACACACACACACACACACACACACACACACACATATATATATATATATATATATATATATATATATATAGAGAGAGATAGAGAGAGAGAGAGAGAGAGAGAGAGAGAGAGACGTTTAAAATCGGATAGTTTAAAAACTACCGACTTAAGTTTCTCACAGTAGCGCGAATCTTCAGGCTATATACCCTGAAGATTCGCGCTACTGTGAGAAACTTAAGTCGGTAGTTTTTAAACCATACGATTTTAAATGTCTATTTAGCTATTTATATTGATCACTTTTTACACGGTGTTAGGAAAAAATCCAGAAGTAAATAAAATTTTATACTTATTTGTTTGGTGGATTTAATGGTAACTGCGATGTATATATACACAGACACACACACACACACACACACATATATATTATATATATATATATATATATATATATAGAAGTCGTTGCATTTGCCGACAAAAATACAACCATCGAATTATTCAGGAATCGTCAGTTCTTTAGAGATGAAATCTAGCGGAATGATTTTGCTCACATTGGTATAAAATGAAAGTTATTCTGTCAGATTTTGTTCGGAGATTAAACACACGAAATTGACAGTAGTCAATTCAATTCTTTAGCTGCCTAATTGAGGAAAAAATTACAAACGTCGAATCACTCATCAGTTACACGAAAAACAAAAGAAGATTCTACTTATGTAATTCATGACTCAGTAAAATCTTTGTCAGAAACCAGTAAGCATACACATATTAATATCCACGTTCAGCATCATAAAACTGTATTTCATATTACATATATAAAGGGCAGTTATGTTTATGTGTATGCCCGGGGGAAACTTCGAACATAAAACAATTAACAACAAAGTAAATATATATACTCATTTATGGAGGCGCGTGGGCTAGTGGTTAGAGTCGTGGAAAATGGACGCGTTGATTCGAGTTCAATTCCTAGACGAAGCTGTTGGCATTTCACATAGCGCTATGGGAAAGGTATGAATCCATATATTCTCCCTCCAGCTATGGGTTAAATAGTAGGGCAGACTGGGCCCTTCAGCCTTGGGTAGGTAACCAGTCTAGGAGAGGGATTACTCTGAATTCAAAATTCCTGAGGTCGGTCGTTGATTGGGTTTGTGGCAACCCTTGATGCACCAATTCTTTCCTATCGACTGTACCAAAAAGTGCGGATGGTCCAACACAAGTCTTCACCACTATAAACAAATCACTGTGTGGGTGTTCATTGTATGAACCCCCATGCGTCGAAATCGACGAGAGAGTCCATAATACTCTTTAAATATCACCAGAGCTTGGTTTTTGAGCAACAATAATTAAGATTTTATTAATATTTGGGAAGATATTTAAGAATTCAAATTTGAAAAGTAACAGAAGGGAAAGTCATTTGCATGTTATTTTGTTTATCTTTTTTTCTGTATATCTTTTTTTGCTTTGAAATATAATATTGATTGATTGAATTAATTGCATCATTTATATCATTTTTTTTTAAATTGTAAATCATTGAATGGAAATTTCTTACTACATTGTTATATATTTCCGTGGGGATTTTTATGGGTCAACCAGCGAGGCTCTCACTCGGGATAAGCAATAATGGATCTGCGGACTAATTTTTTTTAAAACCCCCCTCTACCCAGACGACGCCGGGTAGCCATTTCTAGTATCAAATATAGTAATATTGTGTTTTATTTATTCAGCTTTTATTCATTTATTTATCTATCAATTCTATTTATTTATTTATATATTTATTTGTGTATTTATTTTAGACTTGCTAGTTTAATGTTGCTTATAATCTAATTATTTCTAATCTTTAAAACAGAAAATTATCAACTAAACATTTTCTTTGTCAAGTTTTTGCAATTAAGTGTTTTCATTATTCCCCACAACATGGGTAATATGTTTTTTTTTAATCATAAATTCTGATAAAAGTGAATAACTAGATATGGTAGACTATAACAATTCTTATTATGAGTTTTTCACACCTGCTATAGTCAGTGGTTCACTGCAGGCTAAGTGACAGCAAGTCTCCTCAGGTCTCCAGAACCCTTATGAGTATTCTAGCTGGTCTTAACAATGCTGTACTTTGGATGGACTCGATTCTCCCTCTGATTTCCAATTCACCCAAATTCTTTTCCAGAGCTTTGGGGACCGTTCCAAGGGCACCAATTTTATTGCATTTTTGCTTGTTTTATTTTTGGGGGTGCACTAGTTTTAACTGTTGGTTTTTACCGGAAGTCCGAGCGTCAGCAAGTCACTTTAGCTCATCAAGGCTCTTCTCAGTATGATAGCTGATTTTAACACTGCTGTAGTCTGGATTGTCTTGATTCTACCTCTGTTCCCCAGTACCCCCAGTCTCTTTTCCAAACCTTTCCATGGCACCAACTACAATTGGTATCACTATCACCTTAGCGACCCAGGAAGAGCGGGTTTCATTTATTTCCTATGAACACTACTTTATGAAAATTGACATTTCGGGTAAGGGCCTATCATAGATCCTAGGGGAGGGGCCATGAAACCCTAGCACCGATCTTGATGGGAACTTACTATGCCATGTAGTAACGTCTATATATATTTGGTAATTGTCATCATCATCACCAGGTCGCGATGTGAGCATGGATTCCCATGTCTCTCTCTCGCTAAACGTCCCTGTTGACCATTGCTCCTAATATGTCCTTAACGTGTTTTTGCTTAATATATGTTTTGGCTGGTCGACCTACACTGGTGCGTCCATGTGTAGGTGTCCACAGTAGAACGTCACTTATGAGTTCATTCTTGCTTTTCCAACGGTATCCGACATGTCTTGTTTGGCTCACTCGAATGGTTTGTGTAGGGGGTGGGGTGACGGTACAGCTGAGTTTTTTTGTGGGATGCTGTTTCCAGAATTTATTTAAGGCAGTGCGCAACAACCCATCTAATTTATTTACCAAGCGCTTTGTTAGATTTCAAGTGGTGCAGTCGTACAGTAGCACTGACACTGCTACATCTTGGAAGAATTATCGCTTTAGCTTATCAGCGAGATTAGATTTCCATATGTGGTGAGTATAATCGTCTGTAACAAGAATTTAAAACCCTAATCCTATAACCCCGGCTTTGTCAGCTTCTTAGATTGTTTGCAAAACACCGTGACACAAACAGAAGATCGTTTGATTTTAACGGCATGTCAACCTGTCTAAGCCTATTTCACGCCTATAGGTTAATGGATCGATTTTTGTATACTGAAAAAAATTAACGTTCCATTCATTGTTCATTTCTATCTTGGTAAATACAGCTTCAAACTCGACACTTTTATGACACACCTTGTATTCTGAAAAAAAAAATAACGTTCCAATCATTGTTCATTTCTATCTTGTTAGATAGAGCTTCAATCTCAACACTTTTATGACACACCTTATATATATATATATATATATATATATATATATATATATTATTTTATTATAATGGAGATTGTGTGTTTTTCTGTCTGTAACCGAAACTAAATCACTACTCAAGTCACAATTCCCTTAGTAATTGACGTCACATCCACCATGAATTTATCCTTATTTTAACCTCAATTATTAATAAAATTGTTTTACATTATTTACACTGTTAACCATATCTACATACTAATAACATGCAATTGTATTTATATATACTAGCAAATATATGCACCCTCCGGGTGCAAGTATTTAAGTTTTAATATAATAAAATATCATATTAAATTAGAAAGACTAATGAAACTGAATAAAAATGCAGATAACATGATTTGGAACAGAGGGGGTATGATTGAAAAATAGAAAAACTTTGAAACTAACTCTTCCATCATTTTCAATTACTCCTATTCCTAATTTAGCTATTTAGTTAAAATAGGAAGTAAAGAATAATATTACAGTTATTTCTTTTTGTTAAGGGATTTCTTTTAAGATTTATTGAAGAGAATTTTGCTCATATTCAATAAGATAAAACTAAACAAGTAGAAATCAATAATATTAAGCACATATTTATTAAAATCAAATTTTTTACGATCAATATGCAAATTAGCCTTCCCATTCACACTGTAAAGCGCTGTTTTGTTGTATATATAAATACCATTGCATATTATTAGTATGTAGATATGGTCAACAGTCTTAATGATGTAAAACAATTTTTATTAATAATTGAAGTTTAAATAAAAATAAAATCATGGAGAATGCAGATAATAAAGGGAATTGTGATTTGTATAGTAATATAGTTTCGGTTACAGACAGAAAAACATACAATCTTCATTATAATAAGATACAACAAAATAGCGGTTTACAGTGTGAACGGGAAGGCTAATTTGCATATTGATATTAAAAATGTGATTTTAATAAATATATGCTTAGTATTATTGATTTCTAATTGTTTGGTTTTATTTTAATGAATATAAGCAAAAATCTCTTCAATGAATCTTAAATGAAATCCATTAACAAGAAAAGATAAGTGTCATTTTATTCTTTACTTCCTATTTTAACTAAATACTTAAATTAGAAAAAATTACAATGAAAGACAAGAGTGATCGAAGAGTAAATTTCAGTTGTTCTATTTTTCGATTATACCCTCCTCTGTTTCAAATCTTTTTATCTGCATTCTTATTTAGTTTCATTAGCGTTTCTAATTTAATACGATATTTCATTACATTAAAACTGAAATACTTGCACCCGGAGGGTGCATATATTTGCTAGTATATATATATATATATATATATATATATATATATATATATATATATATATATATGGGGAATCGTCGTAATATAAAGTACATAATATCTTGAGTGTGTCGTGTTGGCAAATTACTTACTAATGTACTAAATAGTTTCCTTGAATATTTTATGAGTTGAATTATGAGTATTCCATAGCATGCATGCACACACCATTTTATCCTTTTCTTGGGCTAAACCGACAGTCGGAGAGCCCTCCTCCCATCAATCAACAGGTCACGTCAAACACAAGGACCTATATGATTGTGCCGACTCTATTTCTCTTATGGCACCCCCCCCCAAACCACCATTTTTATCATATATGAGCGAGATGACAGAGCTGTGTGTCTTAGTGTCCTGGGTCTGACGCTAAACTGCATCTAATGAGGTTTCAATTCTGGAGGTCTGGGGAGTATGGAGTACCTCTTTATTGTCATTACTCCCATGTCCACTCTGACCCCGAGTGGTTCTACCTATTAGAATATCATATATGGGTAAAATAGAAAAATAAATTTTAAAAATGTATTTGAAAAAAATGAGTTTATAAAAACTGAATACCCAACAAGAATGAATAAAACAAAAATGTCTTCGGCATAAAATAACCCAACAAACGTCGATATGCCATAAAAACTCCGAGTAGGGTGTGATTCAAGGTGAATCTTTAAGCGGAGTTTAAGAGGTCTGAATTTAGATTTTTCTTCTCCTAGCATGTTGCCATACCAAGGTTAAAGAGCCGAGTCTGTCGTACTTTTTATCCATAATTAGAAAGAATAGTTGGATTCATATCTTTCCCAAGGATATTAGCGTTAGGTGAAATGCAGCCAGCCTCGACTAGAATTTGAACTCGTGTCGCTGTGCCCATTTTCTAAGACGAAGTGCGCCCCTCGAATTCTGAATATTTGGAATTGATTTTTGCCTAATCATTATTACTGTATAATTGGCTCGTTTTGCAATAATTTTCCGTGACAGGATTGATAAACGTGACGTCCCTGAAAAGAACAAGTCAACAGGCAGGCTATAATATTGCTATGCATTTTAGAGCCTAGAAGCCACCCTACTACTCTTGGGTGGGGGGAAGTGCTTCACGATCAGGGCGAGAGTAATTGGTTTATTTCTCTGCGAATTTTCCATCCTGTTTAAATGAAGTTTTATTAAAATAAACATCATTAAATAAGATTAGAGATTGTCAAATCTAATTTAGACATATTTAAAAAGATGAGAAATCAAAGAATAAGAAAAAGAAAAGAAAAGAAAGAAAGAAAGAAAAAAAGAAAGAAAGAAAGAAAGATTAAACAATAAGAAAACAAGAAAGCAATGAAGAAAACACAATTAAGAAAGACAGTAAAGAAATTACTGAAAAAGATTGATAGATAGATAGATAGATAGTTTTTTTTAAATGAACAAAAGAAAAACAGCAGATAGTTATATATATATATATATAAATGGTGCCGGGTTAGCTCAGTCGGTAGAGCGTTCGGCTAGAAACCACAAGGTTCCTAGTTCGATACCGGTCCCCGCCAACTCAGCGTATGAGTAGCACAGGGATCTGTGCGGTAAAGTAAGCAGCTGATGGAAAGTGTAGCGCTCCACCTCAGATGCTAAAAACAATCTCCTTGGTCTAGCGCTATTGAAAAGGGGATATACCCCCTCGCTGACTGGCTGATACCGACTTTAGGCCACCCAGACGACTTTACTTATATATATATATATATATACATATGGCAGAAAAGAAAAGAACAAAGAGAAGACAACAAAGATCGAGCAAGCAGAGAGAAATGAAGAAAGAAAAAAAGGAAACAAAATTAAGTAAAAAGAAAAATTATATGCTGAAATAGATAGATAGATAGATAGATAGATAGATAGATTTTTAAAAAATTAAAAAAAAAGAAAAACAAAAAAAACGAGAAAGAAATTAAGTGACCAGCCGACTAATCGGAGGAGGACTCTCCGACCGCCCATCCAGCCTAAGTAAGGTTCTAAGTGGAGTGTTGCAGGTCATGAACTGCTCATCCACCAAAACTCCGTCTTTAAGCATCACGGGTCACCACTCACGGCCAACAGATGACCCCATTTGGGGGCGTCTTGCCCCTCTGCAGAAGTACAGTCGGTGCATTCTAACGCCCAGCCGACAGGGCGGAGAAAGCAAAGGGAAATAAAGAAAGAAGGAAACAAAATTAAGAAAAAAGAAAAAGAACAGTCAGAAATAGAGATAGATAGATAGATAGATAGATAGATAGAAAATACAACAGATAGTTATACATGGAGAAAAGAAAAGAGAAAGAAAAAAGAAAGCAACACAACAAAGAATTAGAAAGGAATGGGAAATAAATATGAACAGAGAAGAAAAAGAAAATACTGAAATAGATTATTAGAAGATGGTTTTTACTTAACAAATGGATATGCCACTTCACCAATATATTTTCCGCCACCCCCTTTTTTTTCACCAAACCATTTATCCTGAAGATGACCAGATGTCGAAACCAGTTAAGAATAATCAAAAATTAAATAACATAAAAATGATTCCCATTTGTCTTATCACTTTTGTTCATCCCTTATATATATATATATATATATATATATATATATATATATATATATTATATATATAATATGGGAGAATATGTGCTTAATTGAAGTCATACCTAATTTGAAAATTAATTAGTTGATAATTAATGAATTAGGCTAGCATATCTGTTCAAATGTAAGGCGTAAACAAATCGAGAAAAATTCGATCTCTGTATGTACATTTCGGCATATTATGCCTCATCAGCAGAGTTATAGACAGGAAACTGCCCTGTGTGTGATTCGAACCCTAACTGTCAGGCTGACAGGCGGGGATTCTAACCATTACACTATCTGGTTTTCCAGATTTCTCGTTTGTTTTTAAACTGATATATACTACATTTTGGGTGACTTACTGCACGACAGACTGTTTACTTTCATATATATATATATATATATATATATATATATATATATATACCCTAGCAGAAATAATGAAATCAATACACTAAGAAGATCGTTTATATATATATATATATATATATATATATATATATAATATATATACATACCAGGCAAATATAATGAAATTAGCACTCTTAGAAGATGTTGATATTTTTTTAATTAGCAGTAAATAAACTAATAACAATAAGATGCAAAACACTTAAACTTAAGAGCTGAATATTCTAGCATAAACAAACTAGATTAGATTATTTAAATTAATGATAGAATCCCAAGCCAGGCAGACGAAAATATTAAGACATAACTCATTATTGAGATGAGAGAATAAATGGCCGTGTAGCTGATGTTATGTACGCTGTTGCGTCCAGGATTTGTTCAAAACAGACCGCAGTATAATTTTCTCTTTTAAAAGATGAAAATTATTAAAAAATGTTTATTAATATTAATAGAAAAAATTTTTCATAACAGTATTCAACAACTTCAGTTTTTTGGGCAAACAATCTAAAAGAAGGAAAACTGAATTTAAAACCAGATTTATCCCAAATGAAAATGACCTTGTGCCTCACCCTGCCCGAGTCGCAAGGTTTGCATAACAAGAAACGAATACGTGTTAAAACCATGAAATCATTTAAAACAGTCGATGAAAACGAATTAAAA
>CM042154.1:100902428-100964928 GCA_023376005.1 Doryteuthis pealeii
TCATTACCACATCCTCTCTCTCTCTCTCTCTCTCTCTCTCTCTCTCTCTCTCTCTCTCTCTCTCTCTCTCTCTCTCTCTCTTTTTTTTTTAAAATTTATTTCCTTCCTTCTTTCCTTCTTTTCATTGAGTTCGATTGAAACAGATTAGCGTTATTGCTTCCGCCCGCTCACCTCCTCTCTCTATCTTTCCCTTATTCTCTTTCTTTCTTTCTTTCTTTATTTCTTATTATATTTTTTTCTGTGTCATGTCCTTTTTCTTCCCTTTCTTTATGATAAAAACAGAATAGTCCATTATTTAGCTGAGGTGATGACATTCATAAGAAATAAGAATTCGGGATGCACAACATCAGATAATCAGGATTTACATTTTTGCATTTAATCTTGGACAATTTGATTGGGCGGTTGATTTTTTTTAACCAGAGGGCGTTGCAAGATGATAACGGTCGTACTTTCAAGGAACATCAGTATTGACAAAAAGGTTTCTGTGATTTCTAAATATTTTGGCGACCTTACCTTTGAGATATGAAGCTATTTTGCGAACTATATTTTAATTTAGAACAATAATATAGTTTTCTTTATTGTTGAGTTAACAAGTTAATAAGTTATTTCGTAATTTTAATAGAGAAGCTAAAAGATTTATATTAACTATAGATATAACAAGAGTATGCGTTTGAATATTTCCATGCGTTTCAATCTAATTTCAATATGCAGGTTTAATAAAATTATTACGACAATTGAATTCTCTGAAGCCCGCATATGCAATGCATCTAAATTCTTTCAGGAGGAATATAAGAAAACAAAAGATAGAAGAGATGATGCCATTAAAGTATTCCCGCATTCTTTATTCTTTAGGGCATCTGCAACAAAATCTATTTAGATAAAGACATGCGTAGGCAATGAAGACAAGAATGTATAATTTGTCTAGTTAGTTTGGTTTTACGGCATGTCAACCCTTGGGTTATTTTATTCCGAAGAGAAAACAAATTAGGATTAAACGGATTTTTTGTTTATGCTTCGAAAGAATCAAGTAAAAATAATATTTTCCCAAAAATTTACCAACCCCTCCGCACGAGCAGGATGTGACACAAAGTCAATTTCTTAGGCGGAGTTTAACAGGCTTGAATTCAGAGTTTTCCTTCTCCTAGACCGGTTGCAAAACCAAGGTTAAAGAGCCCAGTCTTTCCTACTATTTACCCATAGCTGGAGAGAGAGTTGGATTCATACCTTTCCCAAGGGTATTAGCGCTAAGTGAAATGCAGTTACCCCATCTAGGATTTGAACTCGGGGTGACGAGTCCATTTCCTATGACTTTAACCATTACACCCCTACCCTTTATATATGTACTAGATAGATGAGTCAAGTATTAAAAAAGCTGATTTTGTTCTTCATTAGATCTAGGTTAATTCTTTGAGTTATGTTGAATAAAAAATAACACTAATTTACTTTTTAGTACCTTTCCAACCTACTAGTAATTAGCCTTTGTTTTGTTTTGTTTTTTTGTTTGTTTTTCTTGTTTTGTTTTTTTGTTTTTCTCGTTGTGCTTGTTTGCTAAATTCGCTTTTCAGCTTTATTTTCGGTTTCTTAAAATCACCGGGTCTTTATACAAGACCAAGGTTCAAAGAAAGTCGTTATTATATACATTCTATGTGTTGATGTTTTTTTTTTGTTACTTTTCCAATCACATTGATAGTACTCTCTTAAAAAGATGAGCTCTTCTGCAAAGTGCATTTTTAGTATTCCGAGTAGATTGGGACTGCCAGTGTATTTAGTTAATAGGTTTATCCACCTCTTTTTTGAGTATTCCCAGTGCTCATACTATTACTGGTACGGTGGTAGTTTTAAGGCGATACATTTTCCAATTTCTATTTCCAGATCTTTGAATTTACTTATTTTATTATATTCTTTGGCTGATATATAATTGACAGCAAGTCTCCTCAGGTCACCATAATTCTTCTGGGTATTCTATCCGACTTTAACAATACTGTTGTCTGGATATGCTCTATCTTCCTCTGATTTGCAATTTCACCAGTCTCTTGTCCAGGTCCTTGGAGACCGTTCCAAGCGCTCCAACTATAATTGGTATCACAGTCACTGCTCCCGCTATAACTGGCAGTAATTTTACGGTGACACATTTTTTCAATTTTTTATTTCTAGGATCTTTGCATTTATTATTGCATTATGTTATTATCTTTGACACTGTATTATCATTATGTGAGTTGTTTTTTTACACCAGCGTTAGCTGGAGTCTAAGTGACAACAAGTTTCCTTGGGTCTCCAGAACTCGTCTGAGTATTCTAGTCAGTAGTGTGGATGTTCTCAATTCTTCCTCTGATTTCCAGTGCCTTCAGTCTTTTTTCCAAGCTTTTTGGGACCGTTCCAAGTGCACCAACTACAATTGGTATCACTTTGATCCTCATATTCCACAGCTTTTTCAATTCTCAGGCAACTTCAACTGTGATCTGCTGAAACTGCAAAATCTACCAAGTTCTCTCTCTTTTTTTTTTTTTTTTTTTTTTGTTAATCAATACTATGTCTGGTCTCCTGGCTGGGTTAATGTGATCCGTCTTTATCTCGAAGTCCCAGATTATTATTATTATTATTATTATTATTATTATTAGTAGTAGTAGTAGTAGTAGTAGTAGTAGTAGTAGTAGTATATCAATACGCTAGTTCCTACATCTTCCGTCCGTTATCATCCTGTAATAGAATATTGTATTAAATTAGAAATGCTAATAAAACTAAATAAGAATGCAGATAAAAAGATTTGAAACAGAAGGGATATAATAAAAAACATAGAACAAATGAGATTTACTCTTCCATCACTCCCCTCTTTCATTACTAAATTTTCCTAATTTAACTATATAGTTAAAATAGGAAGTAAAGATTAAAATCACAATTATTTCTTCTTGTTAATGGATTTCTTTTAAGATTTATCTCCAAGATTTTTGCACATATTTATTAAGATAAAACCAAACAATTAGAAATCAATAATACTAAGCACATATTTATTAAAATCAAAGTTTTAATATCAATATGCAAATTAGCCTTCCTGTTCACACTGTAAACTGCTGTTTTGTTGTATATATAAATACAATTGCATGTTATTAGTATGTAGATACGGTTAACAGTATTAATAATGTAAAATGATTTTATTAATAATTGAGGTTTAAACAAAAATAAAATCCTAAGAATGTGATGTAAATAACTAAGGGAATTGTGACAGGAGTAGTAATATAGTTTTGGTTACTGTGAGAAAAGCACACAAATTCCATTATAATAATACACACACACACACATATATATATATATGCATGTATTATTCGAATTATTCGTATTATTGTCCTCATCTTTATTGTTATCTACACAAGGTTTCGTTATATATATATATATATATATATATATATATATATATATATAACACTGATTAAATGCTGTTTTTGATGGCAATTACGCTCTATATCGATGTCGCATCATCAGAACGCACTGACTGAATGAATTCCCATGGTCCTCTCTCTCTCTCTCTCTCTCTCTCTCTCTCTCTCTCTCTCTCTCTCTCTCTCTCTCTCTCTCTCTCTCTCTTCGTCAACCGTTCCTATCGAACAGTTACAGACAGACACAGAATCTCTATTATAATAAGATTTATATCATAATTAGCTGAAATTAGGTTTGGATTGGTTTCTTAGTTTTTCTAAGGACGCGCACTTCATAGACTGCAACTTTGCAAATAAATTGAATATTTAATCTGTCTGGGCTTTAAAAAAATGATCATCTCCAGCCAGATGTATATGTCTTACATTGGAATATCATTTTAGCCTTCTCAACACATCCACCATTCCATGGCTTCCTATAGACTTTGGCGTGGAAATCATTACTTGGAGATAAACCCATTAGGAGAGAATTTTGCAAAATAGTCTCCGCAAATACTGCTAGATAATAATCACCAATCCTTGGGTCACGAGCAGGATGTGACACAAGGTCAATTTCTAAGCGATATTTAATAGGTTTGAAATCAGTTTTCCTTCTCCTAGAACAATTTCCATGCCATGGTTAAAAGAGTTCAGTTTACCCTAATATTTTGCCCATAGCTGAAAGGAAGATTCCAGTAATGTGTTGACAGAGATGGTGGATAGGCGAAGACTTTAAAATCATTTAAATATCATACTCATAAACTAATATTGACATTTTAAAGCACCCTTCATATATATATATATATATATATATATATATATATATATATCCCTCCGCACAAACAGGGTGCGACACAAGGTCAATTTCTTAAGCGGGGTTTAACAAGTTTGAATTCAGAGTTTTTCCCAGGCTGGTTACCTAGCCAAGGTTGAAGACCCCAGTCTTGCCTACTATTTACCCATAGCTGTAGGGAGTATAGTTAGAGTCATACCTTTCCCAATGATCAATAGATATTTATATCTTTAAAAAATCATGACCACTAAGCGATAGCTGGGTTTTTAAAAAATACCGTACATTGGAGAAACTTGTTAAGGGTAGCTTGTGATGACACTTTTGGTCTAAAGAATTGCTATGTGAAATGCAAACAATTGCGTCTAGGATTTGAACTCGAGTCGACGAGTCCATTTCCCACGACTCTAACCATTATGCCACGCGCCTCAGTAAATCATTATGCCTTAAATAATAAGACTGGTAAGCTGATAGATATTTTATCGTCACAAAAATTCGCAAAGATGTGAATCTAACATATCGCCTTGAATGCCATAGTGCTTTTTATTTTGTCTTGTCTCGCGGAATATTCCTCCGAAAACCAACTGTTGTTTGGTCGGTTTATCCTTATTATACTTTCGTCTTACAAAAAGGCTTTCATCATTCTCCACAGTCATACCAGAATCTATTGGGGAACCCATGTGGCGTCGTGGTTAACGTGTTAGACTACGATATTGGAGTATGCGATTTCACATAGGCCTAATGCCATTGGAAAGATATGCACCCAACTATTCACCCCTAGGTATGGGTAAATAATAGGACAGACTGTGCCATTTAACCTTGGTATAACAACCGGTTTGGGAGGAAATATCTTAATTCAAATCTGTTAATCCTCGTTTAGATATTGACGTTGAACAATATATACTAGCAAATATATGCACCCTCCGGATGAAAATATTTAAGTTTTATTGTAATAAAGCATTATATCAAATTAGAAAGGCTAATGAAACTAAATAAGAATGCAGATAAAAAGATTTGAAACACAGGGGGGTATAATAATATAATATGTAATAACCAATAATTACAGTATTTTTTTTCTTTTTAGACAAAAAGTGTCATCACAAGCCTCCCTTAATAAGTTTCTCCGATGTACGGTATTTTTTCATTATCGCTTAGTGGTCATAATTTTGAAAGATATAAATATCTCTTGATCACCGCTCACTAATACTGCATTGTAATAAGGGAGTCATTATGTCGGTTCAGCTTGTCGATTTTTCTTTTTAAACAAAAAGTGTCATCAATAGCTTCCCTTGATAAGTTTCTCCAATGTACGGTATTTTTTAAACCAAGCAATCGCTTAATGGTCTTATTTTTTAAAGATATACATATTTATTGAACACCGCTAAACAAAAAAAAACGAAAGTTCAATTGATACTGCATTGTAATAAGGGAGTCATTATGTCGGTTCAACTTGTCGATTTTTCTTTTTAAACAAAAAGTGTCATCACAAACTTCCTTTAATAAATTTCTACAATGTTATTTTCTTTGTTGTTCTCTCGCCACAAGAATTCACAAAAATATGAATTTATGAGCGGTGTTCAGTAAATTGTCATAACTTAAAGAATAAGACCGTTAAGTGATAGATGGGTTTGAAAAATGCTTTATTGTGAATCAGGTATTGTTTGTTTTTTTTTTTTTTTTTTTTTTTTTGTTTTACAGTATATCAACCTCAGTGGGTCATTTAATGCCGATAAAGTTTTGAAATAAATCAATTCTTAATGGATAATACAATTTTTTTATAAATACATTTTTCTATTTAACCCATAGATGGGACCCTAACAGGTACTACCACTCCGGGTCAGAGTGGACCAGGGAGCAATGGTGATGAAGGGGTGCTCCACACTCCCCAAACCTCCAAAACTGGAACCTCACCATCAGATAGAGTTTAACGTCATTCCCAGGACACGTAGACCCGCAGCCACCGTCTTCTAGTACCCATATGATAAAAAGGGGTTGGGGCTTGCCATAAGGGGGAATCAGCTATATCATTAAGAATTTGCTTGGAAGTGTTACTTTCTTTGTTGTTCTCTCGCCAAAAACATTCACAAAGATGTGAATCTTGCATATCTGCTTGAATGTCATACTGCTTTTTATTTTGTCTTGTCCCGCGGCACATCCCTTCGAAAAACCACAGTTGTTTTGTCAATCTACTCTTATTATATTTTTGCTTTACAAAAAGCTTTCAACAATCTCTACAGTAATAACAGGCCCACCAATATTACAGTATTTTTCTTTTAAAAAGTTATCGGCAGAAATTGGATGTTCTCTAATGTTACTTTCTTTGTTGTTCTCTCACTACAAGAATTCACAAATATATGAATCTATCTCGAGTATCATCCTGCTTTTTATTTTGTCTTGTCTCACGGCATATGTCCTCTGGAAACCCACTGTCAATCAACCCCTATTATACTTTCGCCTTACAAAGAAAAGTGTCAGTAAAAACGCCCATGTTTTTGCATTGGAGAGGTTGGAACGCGTATCATGTAGAATTCGCATAGAGTTGATCAATATGCGTATTTGCTAGTTGACCTACACTGGTGTGTACATGTGTAAGTGTCCACTGGAAAACGTTACTTATGCAGTGATGTTGATAGCTTTTTGGGACGCACATATTTTATTTGAATGAGTCCCCGGGAAAATTTATGGGACCCAACTAAAGCCGTTTAACTCCTACCTTGTAACCTATGCTGTGTAATTCGATTCTAATGAACTATTGAAATGTATTTACAGTTAGCTTGAAATAGTGAGGGAAGAAAAAACACAGGGACGCACGGATAAAATTTTACTGCGTCCTTTTAGATTTTCATGCGCCAGGGACAGAACGCGTACCTATCAGCATCTCTGCTTATGAGTTCGTCCATGTTTCTCCAGCAGTGTTCAGCATGTCTGATTCGTCTTCCTTGGGTGGTTTCTGTGATATGAGGCTATTGAAGTCAGTCAGAAATTGGTTTAAACAATGTGACTGGCCAAGCACAACTGAACCAGTGTCAAGACAACTAGTACTTATGGGAATTCAGAACTGTCCACTCATGCATTTGGGTGATTCCATTCCCTGAGTCCTGATTGGCTGCTTGGTTTGTATGATCCTCTGAGGCTTCATAAATATCCTGCCACTTTGCAGTGGTCTTTACAGTATACCAGAATCGTATTCAGTTACGACTGCTTGCTGTCTTGTCTTGCCAATTCGACGGTAATTAGACTTAGTATGATTATTCTACAGAGGCAAGTTGCCGTACAGCTGCTTTTTGTGGGATTCTACTTCTAAGAAATGTTCAAAACATTATGCAGCATTATTGTACAGTTTTCATCTAGCTTTTTCTCTCAGCATTTCGTTCGAGTTCAAGTGGTGCAGGAAAATAGTTGTATTCAGACCTTTCCAAAGTGTATCATCGTTATTTGAAATACAAACAGCCTCGAACAAGATTTAAACTCTGATTAATCATTACACGGCGAGCGCAAATATTATATCGTCTCATTTTTCTGATGATGCACAGCTTTGTATTCTTCTTCCGACCGGCTGTCGTCTCTCTCGTCTCTGCCATCTTGTTTCGACCGTTCGTCATCTTTCTCTGATTTTGTACTTAAATTAGCTTTCCCAGCACATCTACATTTCCACGCCTTTCAATAGACCAATGTGTCCTGGGTATGACGTTAAACAGGATCTAATAATGAAGTTCCAATTTTGGAACTGAGGAGTGTGAAATATCCCTTCATCATCATTACTACCAGGTCCATTCTGAACAGAAGTGGTAGTACCTGTTAAGGTCCCATCTATGGGCTAAAGAGAAAGTGAGTTTTAAATAATGTTTAAAAAATTGAGCTTTAAAAATAATTTTGAATACCGACCAAGAATGAATAAAACAAAACGTCTCTGGCATAAAATGACTCAACAATGGTTGACATGCCGTAAAATCAAACCAACTGACCAACATTCTTTCTCTTTGGTACCATCACTTCGTTTACCTGCACTTCGTTTACCTGCACTTCGTTTAAAAGCCATTACCGGGTAAATGGAAGCAGATTTTTAAAAATCGATGAAGCAGTAACAACCACTGCAGAATAAATACTTTAGAGATGTTTTTACATACAACGCCGCCTGTAGTCATTCATGGAACTAATGTGAGAACTGCAAGAAATTCAAGTATACCCTTCCTAATTATATTAGGACTAAAAGAAAGTATCGCATTTGCCGGAAATCAGTGATGTAAAATGTATGCGAAGGGGGGGGGTGTAGACATTTTAGACACAACTCCTTCGTATAATGCATATTTCATTAAAGACTATAGATAACAAAACCGGATTTAAAAGGGGGCGAAGGGAGCAATTGCCCCGGGGCCTCTACCAAAGAGATCTCAAAAATTCCTTTATAAAACCCGACAAAATTAGTTTAATTATTGAAAAAATGATATTGAGGATATTTCCTATTACTTCAGCATAAACAAAGGGGAACCACTCTTGACTGATAAATTATTTATTTATTTTCCCATTAAACTAACCCTAAAACCGTAACCCTACCCTAAACCCTAACCCTAACCCCGTCTTCTTTTTTCATTGTAGATCAATAAATAAATAAATAATTTATCAGTTAAGAGTGGTTCCACTTTGTTTATGTTGGAGTTATAGGAAATAACCGATGTTGATTTACTGCAAGCTGGAAATAATTATATCGCTTTGTCGTATAATACAAACTGAAAAATGTCGTAAAGGTTATTCTTAATGAAAAAAATTGAATCTTCTGTGGCCTGGTTAGAGGCCAGAATAAAGACACAAGAGAGGAAATGAGTTAAACAAATATATTGACAAAGAACAGTAGTACAAACTTATACAAATGAGAAGGTTATCCGCGAGGCGGTCTATCAACTATCCGAGCATACCGCTGGAATATTGACTCTCCCTTAAGAGCAGAACCTGTTGCTATTTATAGTTGGAAGAGTTCATGCGTGCGTGGTAAATTACCATAACAGAATCCATATAACTGTGCAAATGAAAAATAACTATTATCATCAAATAAGAATAGTTACACAAAATCATATGATAAAATCGTAAGAGTGGTCTGTTGTCGGTATCATTCGGACGGCGAGGGAGTCTATCCCCTTTTCACTAGCACTAGACCAGGGAAATTATTCTTGCGTCTGAGGTGGAGCACTACGCCTACCAATTTTACCGCACAGATCCAAGCTGTGATACTCACGTGTTGAGTTGGCGAGGGTCGATATCGGACCTGGAACTTGTTGTTCCTACGCGGATGTTCTACCGACTGAGCTAAACCAGTCCCTTTCTCATGTAACTAATTTAATTTCTATGTTGAGGCAACTTGAGGGACGCCCTAACCAGAAGTGCCCCGGGTCCCGCATAGTCTGAACCCGGCCTTGATAAAAAGGTAATGTTATTTTTATGATTAACTTTCCTTGTGATCATTTATTAAGCTCGGGTTAATTTAGTAAAAGGAAAGAAATATGAAGCACCCAGTGAGAATCGAATTCACTAACCGTAGTCTTATAGGCTTGCTCGCTAATCATTATTCTATTAATAATGGAGATTCGCTTCCGGTTTTTGTCTGTAACAAAAGCTACGTCACTGCTTACGTCACTATACCCAAAATCATCATAACAGAATAAATACACCCAAAATTTGAGCATGCAACATTAGACAGTCCTCATTGTTTTTTAAAACAAGTTTTAATAGATACATCCCCAGTATCATATATTTATATATAGTTTGTTTTATTTTAATACATATTCAAGTTAATAGAACTTTGTTTCGATTTCAAATTGTTTTTTTTTTTACTCCTTTAATAAATTTGATAATTTCATGATTTATGGTTCAAACTCTCCGACATTTAATGTTTAACTTCCACCTCCTCAAGCAATATCTTTCAAAAAAATTTTTTTTTACATCGCCCGGATGGTGTTTTTTTATTTTGCTTGTATCATACAATAAATTTTAAGGCGATGAATTATTATCGTGTTCAGAAAGTAATGACGTTTTAACAAAGAGGCTATAAAAAATGAATGTATACAGCAAGGGAGTCTATCCCCTTTTCACTAGCGCTAGACCAAGGAAATTGTTTTTTAGCGCCTGAGGTGGAGTGCCACACCTACTATCAGCTTCTCACTTTACCGCACAGATCCCTGTGCTACTCATACGCTGACACTTTGATACACAAAACGGACGCAGTGTATACAATAGAGATGTATGTAAAGAAAGTTTGTGACTGATAATTGCCGTGATTTAGAATGAAAAGAAAAAAAAAATTCTTTAGAAATATTTATCTCAGAATTCTTTTATTGATGAATATTGGAATGCGTGATTTCCACACAGTCACATTCAGAACTCATTTGTCTTTCCAGCGACCTAGTCAAGTCAGTCTTCATTTCTAAGCATAACAATTGTCACGTTTCACTTTGTCACTGCGTTTCCTTTCGGGTTTATCTTTTTTTTTGGGTGGGGGGTGGGGGAGCAATTAAAACTCGAACGTGGATTTAAAAAAATAAAATAATAATAATAATAATAATAATAATAATAATTGTAGAATTTGTGGAGACAAAGTCAAAATTGTTAATTACATAATAAGCGATTGCGGCAAACTACCACAGAGTACAAGACTAAGGTGTTGTTGGGGCGTGTGGTCTATTGTTTGACTCGCCTGGACTAATGGTTAGAGTCGTAGGAAATGGACTCGTCGACCTGAGTTCAAATCCTGGACGAAGCTATAGTTCACATAGCGCTAATACCCATACGAAAGGTATGAATCTAACTACTCTCCTCTCAGCTATGGATAAATAGTAGGGCAGACTGGGTTCTTTAACCTTGGTTTAGCAACCAGTCTAGGAGAAATAAAACTCTGAATTCAAACATGTTAAACTCCGCTTGGTGTGGTCACTACTAGAATAGGCTCAGTCCTAATTAGTGATCTATTTCACTAACTAATAATACTTAGATGAGAAAGGTGATCCACTGGGAATTGTTCAAGAAACTAAACTTTTACCATACTAAAAATGGTATAGGCACAAATCGGAACCGCACTTGAGAATGAAACGCATAAAACTCTCTGGAATTTTGAGATACTAAAGGATCACTTAATCCCGACAAGAAGATCAGACTTAGTGCAAATTAACAAAAATAAATAAAGAAAGAAAGAAAATAAAGAAAAAAGAATTCATCTAGTGGATTTTGCCGTTCTGGTAAACCACAGAGTAAAAGTAAAATAATTTAAAAAAAAAACGAAAAGATAGAAAAACACTTAGACCTTGCCGGAGAACTGAAAAAAACTGTAAAACATGATGGTAAAGATGATACCAATTGTATTTGGTGCATCTGGAACGGTTCCCCGAGAAATTGAAAGGAGCCAGGATGAATTGGAAATTAGGAGAATCGAGACCATCCAAACAACAGCATAGCTTAGATCAGCTAGAATACCCAGACGAGTCCTGTAGACCTGAAAGAGCTTGTTGTTACACAGACTCCCGTGAATGACCACTAGCTATCGCTAGGTATAAAAAGAAAACTCACAAGAAGTGATAGCTATACATATATAGAGGGCCGTTGTGTATATGTGTATGTCCGGAGGAAACTTCGGACAAACCTAGAGTGAAAGAATCGTGTATTAAAACAAAGCGTTCAACTTCGAAAGGGTTACACCTGTCATATTGGAGAGAACATGGAGGTTGGAAATGTCTGACATGTGGTCGAGTTTTGCTTTCTAAGGTTGGCTATGTCAATCATAGGAAATCTCACCAGGGTCAATCCATGCAGATTCTAGGAGCAAAAAATGTGTCTTGTGCTATCTGTGACAAGGTCTGTAAGTCGGCTTCTGGTCTTAAGAGACATGTGGTGGTGCATAAGCATCAAATTTTATCATCTGATTCATCTGATTCATCTGAATCATCTCATTCAACGGGAAGGAACTCCTTTCAATGTCATATTTGCATCAAACTTTGTGGATCTGCAGCAGGTTTGAGTCATTTGAGGGCTCATGCAAGGAAGGGTTCTGGTGGTGGAGTTGTGGGATTGTGAGGGACGGCAATGATCTGTAAAGATTATGCTATTGCCATATATATACATTCACTATCAACAGGGCTTGGTTTTTAGGCAAAAATAATGAAGATTTTATTTATATTTGGGAAGATATTTAATTATTAAAATTTGTATAGTAACAGAAGGTAATTGAAATATGATGTTGATTGATTGAATTAATTGCCTCATTTATATTGTATTTTCTTTTAAATTGTAAATTATTGAATTAAAAGTTCTTACTATATTTGTATACGTGGGGGATTTTATGGGGCATTCAGTGAGGATCTAATTTGTGATAAGTAATAATAGATTTGCGCGACTAACTTTTTAAAAATCCCCCCTCTATCCAAGAGACGCCGGGTAGCTACTTCTTGTAATAATATAAAGAAAGACGTGATAAAATAATTGATTTGAAAATGTGCAAATTCTATGAAATACCAAAGTCTGAAGAATGGTATAAACATCAAACAGAACCAGTAACTGAATCCAAAGAAACCAATATTCTCTGGATTATTGCGGTCCAAACTGATAGAAAAATGAACAGCTATAGACGAGAAATAGTGGTTAAGGACTATAAAAGAAAAACATATATTTTAATTGATATGTCAATGCCAAGAGATGATAATATATCAGTCAAACAGTATAATAAGATAAGTAAGTACGAAGACCATTACTACTGAATAGTGAGTTCGACCCCCCATACATGCGATCTTTTGTCCCATCTTACCCGTGGTGAATGGGTTGGGTAGATACCTACCCATCTTAGTTGCTATACTCACAAGGTTTCGGTCGCTATACTCTCCGGTCTTCTTCAGATGCCTTTTGTCGTAATAGTTAACCTTCCTAGAATTCCGAGCTTAAACCTTTGCTTGAATCATATGAGTTATACTGTTTTCTGTCCGCTGTCCTTGCCTTGTCGGTATCTTGTATTAGTCACTTTTGAGCCCCAGAAATAAAACTGACAAGATCTAAGCACGCATCAGGCAGACAATTGAGACATTCAAATTTTATCAAAATTGCTCCAAAAATAAAGAAATAGTGAAGAAATTACTCGTTTTGAATTGGTCCGTGATTTGAATTTTCAGGGCTTTAAATTCTCATAACAGTTCTGAACTGCATTTACAGAACTCTATATAACTAATGTGATTAAATAACAATAACCCCATATAAAAAAAATCAACTAGGAATGTTACACATAGCGCTAATACGCTAGGGAAAGGTATGCATTCAACTATTCTGTCTCCAACTATGGATAAATAGTAATGCAGATAGACTCTTTAACCTTGGTAATTGCAACCAGTCTAGGAGAAGGAAAATCTGTTAATTAAAACCTGCTAAACTCTGCTTAAAAGTTGAACTTGTGTCACACCCTTCTCGTGCAGAGGGGTTGTTTAATACATTCTACAAATATAAACATAATGCTGGGAGGGTTAAGATGTCTTGTCAAATATCCCATCAGAATACCACCTGGTGATTGTGAGTTCAATCCTTGGTCCTGGTTTCAATAGCACTGAAAAGGACAAAAGGTGACTAATGAGAGACAATAATAACAACACACCATCTCTGAAATATAGATTTGGTTTGGTTTCTTTGTTTAATGGCAGATCAACCTTTAATGCCAAAGACATAATGGCAGTGGTACTATTTAACCCATAGCTGGGGAGATGAAGGGTTTCATACCTTTTCCAAGGGTATCAGTTCGAAAGTGAACATAATAGCGCAACTGGAGTTCGAACTCTCTTACTACGATGTCGTAGTCTTGTATGTTAGCAACTACACCACGGGGACACCTCCGCTAGAAATATAAAAAGTAAGTAAATTAAAATCGTCGGGGTGGCCTAAAGTCAGTATCAGCCAATCAGCGAGGGAGTCTATCCCCTTTTCACTAGCGCTAGATGGAGATTGTTTTAGCGTCTGAGGTGGAACACCACACCTACCATCTGCTCCTTACTTTACCACACATATCCCTGTGCTACTCATACGCTGAATTGGCGAGGATCGGTATCGAACCAGGAACCTTGTGGTTCCGAGGCAGACTAGATTCAACATCAATGTTTTCAGAACTAATATATAGTATAAAACCATTTTATATTTAAGATAAGTAATGATACCTATGTTTATACGCTGAGTTGGTGATGGCCGGTATCGAACCTGAACCTTTGGTTTAAATGTATCCGTTAATCCAAGTCAGATGAGCATGAGATCCTATCACCGGACCTGATCATATAGAATCATTGTGAACAAGAAGAAAAAATTAATAATAGTAGATAACATTGTTCGAGAAACACACAATAGCCTGCATTTTTTTTAGATTTAAAAGCTGAATATCGTATTAAAGAACTTAAACAATATATGGAACATGAAGGTCATATCGTCATTGTATCGTGTTTGCAATTTTTTAATTCTTTTTACAAGTCATTTTGGGTTTGTGCTAAGCGTTGAAATAATAAGCATGACCTTCATGGTGTATATCTTCTTTTTAAGTTCCTAGTAAGTCCACGATATTCAGATTTTACAATTTAAAAAAATTCTACGGTGCTTGGCTTGAACAATATTATCTCTTATTACGAGGGTGAGTCAAAGAATAATGCCATTTTGCTTAGGACAGGTATAATTACCAACACAGGAACACGTATCATACATCAAAATAAAGCTGGTCCTCTGTGGATCACATCCCTACTTCACCGTTTCTGTCAATAGCAATGTTCCACCTTCGAATGAGAGCATGTATCCCTGTACCGTAAAATTCTTATCAAACCCTATCACCTATATGATTGTCCCAACCCTATTACCCTTATAGCAAACCCCTAATCCTTTTTATCACACATGTGATAGAAATTAGTAGTTTGGGGGTTTTAATGTCCTGGGTATGACGTTAAACTGCATCTAGTGGTGAAGTACCAATATTGGAGCTCTGGTGAGTGTGAAGTATCATTTCACCACCATTACTCCCAGGTCCACTCTGACCCGGAGGGGTAGTACCTGTTAGGGTCCTATTTATGGATTAAATAGATAAAAAATGAGTTTTAAAAAATCTGACCATTCAAAATGAGTTTTTAAAAATCTGACCATCAAAAACCTTAAACACACTATCGTTGGGGTTTAAAATATTCTCAATGTATTCCCCTGGAATAAAGTAATGTTCTGTGTAAACTAAACTGCGTCTGATGGTGAGGAATCTGGGGTATCTCTTCATTGCCATTACTCCCAGTTTCACTCTAGTTTTGTTCCTTTGTTTAATGGCATATCAACCTTCGTGTGTTATTTAATGCCAATGCCATCTTTGTAGATGAACTTCGACTTGTCAGAGAACTGAAAAACTGTGGATTATGAAGGGGTGATATCAACTGTAGTTGGAACGGTTTCCAAGGGTTTTTTAAAAATACTGGAGGAATTGGAAATCAGAGGAAGAATCGAGACCACCTAGACAAGAGCATTGTTAAGATCGGCTAGAATACTCAGAAGAGTCCAGAAGACCTGATGAGACTTGTTGTCACTCAGATTCCAGTTAACGACCATCAGGTAGCGTTGTTGTAAAAAAAAAACTCGTGAGGACTGAAATAATAATAATACCATACGTCTACTATAGATAGATAGATATATACATACATACATACATGCATACATATGCATGAATAGAATTAGATAGATAGATAGATAGATAGATAGATAGATGCGTGTATACATATATACATATACATGAACAGAATTAGATAGATAGATAGATAGATATACATGAACAGACAGACAGTCAAATAGATAGATAGATAGATAGATAGATACATACATACATACATACATACATACATATACATGAACAGACAGATAGATAGATAGATAGATACATACATACATACATACATACATATGCATGAATAGAATTAGATAGATAGATAGATAGATAGATGCGTGTATACATATATACATATACATGAACAGAATTAGATAGAAAGATAGATAGATACGTGCATATATACACACATACGTACATATACATGAACAGAATTTGATAGATAGATAGATAGATAGATAGATAGATAGATAGATAGATATACATGAACAGACAGACAGTCAAATAGATAGATAGATAGATACATACATACATACATACATACATATACATGAACAGACAGACAGACAGACATACAGATAGTTAGATATATAGATAGATAGATAGATAGATAGATAGATTTATATAATTAGTCCTTTAGTTCAAAATGTTATTAAATTCTCAAAAGGTTTGAAATTTGTGAGTTCATTCAAAGTAAGATAAAGCAAAACAAATTCCTATTAAGGCGAATCGAATTTTGCCTCCATTCCTTGCCCCACGGGCCAACGTGAAATGAAAATATAGTTTTATTATGAACACAACAGTTTCTATTTAAGGTCACTATGGAATCGTGTTGAAGATACAATTGTTGAGGGCACATGTAAAATGTTACCGTTACGTTGCGTGTAGAATTCTTCAAGTGCACCTCGTGTAATAGAATGGAGATCAAGCATGGATGTAATCTTATCTTATTATTATAATGGAGATTGTGTGTTTTTCTGTCTGTAACCGAAACTATATCACTACTCAAGTCACAATTCCCTTTGTTATTTACGTCACATTCTACACGATTTTATTTAATTTAAACTGAAATTATTAATAAAATTGTTTTAAATTATTAATACTGTTGATTATATCTACATACTGATAACATGCAATTTTATTTATATATATACAACAGAATAGCGGTTACAGTGTGAGCGGGAAGGCTAATTTGCATACTGATACTAAAAAATTGATCTTAATAAATATGTAATTGGTATTATTGATTTCTAATTGTTTGGTTTTATTTTAATGAATATGAGCAAAAGTCTCGGAGATACATCTTAGAAGAAATCCATTAACAAGAAGAATAACTGTAATTTTATTCTTTATTTCCTATTTTAACTAAATAGTTAGGAAAATTTATCAATGAAAACGGGAGTGGAGGAAGAGTAAGTTTCAATCGTTCTATTTTTCGATTATAGCCCCCTTTGTTTCAAATCTTTTTATCTGCATTCTTATTTAACTTCATTAGCCTTTCTAATTTGATATAATATTTTATTGCATTGCAACTTAAATACTTGCTCCTGAGAAGAGTTGCTTTGTCTGTCCTCTATATGAAGTTAAACCCTCTGAATGAGAGATACTATTACTATAGAAATAAGTAATTTTACCTTAGAAATATATTGAAAGAGTTTAATTATCGAAGTGGACAGGAAATCGTCCAGTTGGTCAGTCAGTAACAAATAGTAATTTACTAATAGCCAGTTATAGCAATAACTGAAATTTATATAAAAAATGAGTAGATTTTTTTGTCTGTCCTCTATGTGAGGTTAAATTCATTAGAGGAGAGATACTGCTATTTTACTAGAGAAATGCATTAAAAGTAGTTTTACCTTAGAAAAGTATTGAAAGGGTTTAACTATAGAAATGCAATAACTTTCATGCATGATTTTACAACATAAATACATAGAAATATAGTTTACTAAGAAATGCATAAGAAGTAGTTTTACCTTAGAAATGTATTGAAAGGTTTAACTATAGAAATGCAATAACTTTCATGCATGATTTTACAACATAAATACATAGAAAATAGTTTACTATAGAAATGCATAAGAAGTAGTTTTACCTTAGAAATGTATTGAAAGGGTTTAACTATAGAAATGCAATAACTTTTATGCATGATTTTACAACATAAATACATAGACAATATAGTTTACTATAGAAATGCATTGAAAGTAGTTTTACCTTAGAAAAGTATTGAAAAGGTTTAACTATAGAAATGCAATAACTTTTATGAATGATTTACAACATAAATACATAGAAAATATAGTTTACTATAGAAATGCATTGAAACTACTTCAGGAAGAAATGTTTTACCAATTTAATTGATATAATCGTTACTGACAGAATAGAGTTATTTTCAACTCTTCGTGGCTAAAAGCAGCGATTCTTATCAATGAAATATCTATAAACGGTTGTCTCCGTTTTATCGAGAGAGAGAGAGAGAGAGAGAGAGAGAGAGAGAGAGAGAGAGAGAGAGAGAGAGAGAGAGAGAGAGAAAGAGAAAGAAAGAGTGAGTGTGTGTGTGAGAGAGAGAGAAAGAGGAGAGAGAGTAACAATGAGCGTTTATTTAACAATGAACACTGAAATTATACAAAGGTGACTCAAAAGTTAGATAGATAGATAGATAGATAGATAGATACGTGCATACATACATACATACAAACATATACATGAACAGACAGTCAAACACTGATAAAGCAACAGAGAAAAATATAAATAGATAGATAGATAGATAGATAGATTATTTCGTTAGTCTTTTAGTTTAAAAGGTTATTAAATTGTCCCCGTTTTATCTAGAGAGATAGAGAGTGACTGAGAGATAGATAGATAGATAGAGAATGTGTGTGTGTGTGAGAGAGAGAGAGAGAGAGAGAGAGAGAGAGAAAGAAAGAAAGAGAGAGAAGAAAGAGAGAGTAACCATGACCGTTTATTTAACAATGAACACTCAAATGTTCTGAAATATTTCCGGCAGCTCTAGATGCTCTTGCCGAAGTCGTGAAGGTGATGAAGCCACTGGACTGGACTGTGAGATGCAGATCTCACCTGATACTATCTTAGTGCTAGTCACTGGGTTTACTTCTATGGCCTACAGCAGTGGTTCTCAACCGGGGGACATATAATATAGCAAGCAAAAAATATTTAATCATAAAAATAAAATAGGATTTTAAAACATCAAATTGATATGAGGTCCAACATATTAAAATAGGAATCAAAGGAATGCATAGTTTAAAAAAAAAAAAGTTTGAGAACCACTGGCTCACAGCGCGGCATCTGGCCCGGTTTACCTCAGTCGGTAGAGCGTCCGACCCTCACCAACTCAGCGTATGAGTAGCACCGGGAACTGTGCGGTAAAGTGAGGAGCTGATGGTAGGTGTGACGCTCCACCTCAGACACTAAAAACAACCTCCTTGGTCTAGTGCTAGTGAAAAGGGGATAGACTCCCTCGCTGTCTGGTTGATACCGACTTTAGGTCAACCCACCGACAAACCTTGGCTGATCGTCGTACTTCTTGCAGCCGGGGTGAATTCTCTTAAACTATCTGATTATTGTACTGGCATCAACTGCACCTTCAAAATTCCGCACAGCAAAATGAAACAACATCAGTTGGGCTACTTCTCTTAAATATCTTGGGGAATGTGGAGTAGGGTAGGTCGATTTTTCACTTTTTCCAAAATATCAAATTCTCTCAAACAGTGAAAGTTGTGTACAGGTATAATGAGTACTGATACCAAAAACTAGATCTCGTACTTGTACCATTGTTTTAGGAAATAGCATCAAAGATCGTCTACTAAAATGCACCAAATATTCTCGTTTTCGCAACATTTAGCCTCGGAATTGGTTTGAAAATTTAGCAATTTTAATATTTAAAACAGAAAAGCTTGTCACTTTGAACGAAACGAATAAATATTATGTCTAGAATTCAAATGAAAAGATTGAAATCTATTTCTTCAAACGAAGGCAAAGTTTTGAAGAAAAATATTTATTATTGTTATGATCCAGTTCGAAACCGTAAAGCATAAGTTCACAAAGTAGACTATGTTGCACTTTCATCAGGGTGGATTTCAAAAAATATAAAAATAAAAAAAATAAAAATTAAAAATAAAAATATAAAATAAAAAGTTAGTGAAATAGATCACTAATTAGGACTGAGCCTATTCTAGTGGTGAACTCCCCAAGCGGAGTTTAACAGGCTTGAATTCAGAGTTTTCATTCTCTTAGACTGGTTGCCTAACCAAGGTAAAGAGCCCAGTCTACCCTACTATTCACCCATGGCTGGAGGGAGAGTAGTTTAGATTCATACCTTTCGCAAGGGTATTAGCGCTATGTGAACTGTAGCTTCGTCCAGGATTTGAACTCGGGTCGACGAGTCCATTTCCTACGACTCTAACCATTACACCATGCACCTCCAGCCATAGATTGGGCTCTAATAGGTACTACCACTTCGGATCAGAGTGGACCCCGAGGTAATAGCAATGAAGGGGTATTCCATACTCTACAGAGCTCCAGAACTGAAACCTTAGCATCATTAGCAGTTTAATGTGATGACAATTCCTTACCACTATGCAGGGGATAACCATTACACTACGCGCCTCCAAATTCTACCCGGAATGAAGCAATGCACAACGCGTCGATGCACAAACTACCAAGATACGACCAATCACAGTGAGTACACAATGCGGCTCAGTCACGTGATATACGCTCAGAAGACTTGAACGTACTAAAATAGTGTAAAACATTTGACTCTTGGTATATATTAAGTAAGTAGAAGCCAAATTATATACCCCAGAAATGTTTAATGATCTTATTTTGTCACTATCCATGGTGTTAGAGATATATCCTATTCCGCAAAGTACTGTTGAAATCTATAAAAATGATTATAGGAAAGTTCTGTGGTTTCAATCCTTCCAAAAGCGCTCGTTGTATAAGATTAATGGCAATGAAGGTGTAATTCTTATTGTACAGATCTCCAGAAATGGGTCCTCACCATCAGATGCAGAATTTTTTATCAAACCTGAACGTGTTATCCAATTACACCCTTGCTTTCCTTACTCTGCATCTGAGGACATCAGGGTCATTTTCGGGTCACTACACAACGCTGCATGAACCGTCTCTCGTGCTAAGTGACATAGCTGTTATATTGCTACAGACAAATTGTTTTACGCTAAAACTCATGCCAACATATTTACTAATCTTAGAATCGAACCCAGATCGGAATGATCTTATAATTCATGGCTTACCTTGGCTTCATACAGGCACGTTCGTGTCTGACAAGGCCAATATAGGATAGGAAGGCACGGTCATAGCAGCTGAAGCTGAAGGTATGGTCATGGTTTTATGGCGCAAATAACCGACTACCATGAATCTTTTTGTTATTCTAATCGGGTGTCTTTGTAATATTATTATCACTAGCAAATATGCACCATCTGGGTGCAAGTATTTAAGTTTTAATGTAATTAAATATTATATCAAATTAATAAGGCTAATGTAACTAAATAAGAATGCAGATAAAAAGCTTTGAAACAGAGGGCGGTATGATCGAAAAATATAACAACTGACAATTACACGCATAGATATATAGTTAAGACCGGTTTAGCTCAGTCGGTAGAGCGTCCGCCTGGGAACCACTAGGTTACTGGTTCGATACTGGTTCGAGACCGGCCCTTGCCAACTCAGTGTATGTAGTAGCACAGGGGCCTGTGCGGTAAAGTGAAGAGCTGATGGTAGGTGTGGCGCCCCACCTCAGACGCTAAAATAACATTTGGTCTAGCGCTAGTGAAAAGGAGATAGACTCCCTCGCTGTCTGGCTGATACCGACTTTAGGCCACCACGACGACTTTACTTTTACTTACAGCTTAATAATTGTACTGTATGTATATATGTGTGTATGTGGGGCATCTCACATAGTGTAATAGTTATATACGCAAACCATTGTTAGTAAGTTCGATTCTCATTGGGTGCCCCATACTTTTGGCCTTGTGCCATATCTAAGCAAAGCTTAGTAAATAACTATATGTGCGTACGCGGGCGCGCGTGTGTGTGTGTACGCACGAGCGTGTGTGTAAACATTTATTTTATGAGTTCAGCGGAATACTAACAAGACCGAGTATTCATTGATAAGAAATTGCGAAGTTTCCCGCCCAGAATTCCTTGAAGCGTGATTCAGTCACATGCGCCACCATGTGGTTCTTGCTCGATCCAACATCCGGCAGCGAGCGGCATGTTTTGACATGGGCTCCCTAAAAGTAACGCCTCCCTCGGACACTTAAATATCTTATATGACTGTGATAACTTATCAACTTATTTTGCTCTCTTTCTTTTTTTCCTTTCTTTCTTTCTTTCTTTCTTTCTTTTCTTCTTTTCTCCCTCCTTCCCTTCTTTCTTTCTTTCTTTCTTTCTTTCTTTTCTTCTTTCCTTCTTTCCTTTCTTCCTTTATTAATTCGATTTCCTTTTTTTCATTTTTTCATCTCAAGTCTTTTATCATTTATTTTTTCAGCAGTTCTCTGTATTTTAAAAAACATTCATTTAAAATTTATTTATAGTCCTTTTCTTTGGGTTCTTTTTTTAATCTAAAACATAAATTTTACAAAATATCAGTTTTTATCTTTTCAGTTTCACCTTTATTTTATGTCTTATATGGAGGGGCTCCTCGTGTAATGGTTATAGTCGTAGGAGATGTACACGGTTACCTGAGTTCAAATCTTTTTATCTGCATTCTTATTTAGTTTCATTTGCCTTTCTAATTTAATATCATATTTTACTACATTAGAATTTAAATATTTGTACCCGGGGGGTACATATATTTGCTAGTGTGTGTAATTTTGATATAAAAATAAATGTATAAAAATATAAGAATGTTTTATTCATACCATAATAAAGAAAGGATATAATTAGATCTCATTCTAAAATAGAATTTGACTTTTGTAGATCACGTATACCAAAGTACCACACCTTCACGCACACACACACACACACACACACACACACACCACACACATATATATATATATATATATATAGTTAAAAATTAATGGTAAAATGAATGAATGGATGAAATAAAAATGAATGAAATGAGGGGGATAAATGAAAAATCCTTTCCAAGGGACCCCTCTCAAAAGTATTAAAACACTTTTTGAGAGTGGTGTTCCTGGTAGAAAGTTTGTCTAATCTATTATCAGACTCCTTTGAAGCATCAAGTTAATATAATTATTCTATAAGTTATTAGAGAAGATAAAAACTGTCTCTTACCTTTGAAATATCTGTTGAGAATGGGTTTGAATTTATATATATATATATATATATATATATATATATATATATATATATATATATAATCTTGTCTGGTTAACTTCCGGAGAATATTGCTACATTGTAACTATCTTGAATTCACACACACACACACACACACACACACACACACACACACACACACATATATATATATATATATATATATATATATATATATATATATATATATATATATTGATTGTTGTAGACCCAACGTGAGGAAAGTAAATACTTTGTATAAAAAACTTCCGCATGTGATTTCAATTTTAGTATTTGTTTCTTGTTTTTTTGTTTTTTTTGTTTTTTTGTTTTTAATATATTTATTTCCATTTTAAAATAGGCTACATGTGTTTCAGGCTTCTTTATGACCCTTTTCAAGTTGATAAAATTATGTACACTGTTGAGACTTTTTATATATAGTCATTTACATAATTACATCTGATGGTGAGGCTCCAGTTCTGAAGATCTGGGGAGTATGAAGCACTCCTTAATTGCCGTTATTCCCAGGTCCACTCAGAGTAAGACTGGTAGTACCTGTTAGGGTACCAACTATGGGTCAAATAGTGTGGCTATATATATAGGAGTCCATAGGAAAATGTCGCCTTTTGTCCTTACTTCTCCAGCAGTATCCAGCATCTCTTTTGAGTCCAACTTGGATGATTTGGGAGATAGGAGAGAAGTGGTTGTTTTGCTACTGCATTGTAGGGGGATGTTTCCAGGATTTGTTCAAACACACACAGTATCCTTGTATAGTTACCATCTAGCATTTTCTCTAGGCATTTTGTTAGAAATTAAGTGGTGCAACCCTATATTAGTACTGACACTGTTATAACTTGGAAGAATTCCTGTTTTATTCTATCAGAGAGACAGATTTCCATATGCTCGATAACCTGTCAATAGAAGTCAATGTTTTACCTACACATATGTTAACATCACTTTCACTAGATGAGACATTGCAGTCAAATATTTTTAATTTATTGAAATATTTTTGATAATTGTTTTAATTAATTGCCAGTATATAAATCAAAAGTTTTTTTTTTTTTTGGTTTTTTTATAGCTTTCAGTTGGAGAACTTATACATATATAATGCCACCATATAATAGTACCGACACAGCTACAGTTTGAACGAATTCCCGTTTTGTTTTATCAAAGAGATCATATTTCTATATTGTCAATAAACTGTCTATAGCAGTCCTTAAAGAGCTGGGTTAGCTCAGTCGGTATAGCGTTGGCCTAGAAACCACAAGGTTTCTAGTTCGATACCGACCCTCACCAACTCACCATATGAGTAGCACAGTGAATCTGTGCGGTAAAGTAAGAAGCTGATGGTAGATGTGGCGCTCCACTTCAGACGCAAAAACAATATCCTTGGTCTAGCGCCAGTGAAAAGGGGATAGACTCCCTCGCTGATTGGCTGATACCGACTTTAGGTCACCCCGATGACTTTACTTAATTATAGCAGTCCATGATTTATATCTGCGTATGTTAACATCGTTTTCAGTAGATGAGATATTGCTATATATGTTGTGGGCTTGCTATTTACTGAGGAGATGGATCAATCCTATTTAAGATACATTAACTCTTTTTTTTTTATCTGAATTCACCTATTCGGCTTGAGCAAGTGCATTTCTAAGAAGTTTTACACGAAAAATAACCTTAACCAAAATATTAAATGGAATTACTAATTATGGTAGACACTTTTTGAATATTTCTCCTCGAACAGGAAAATTACAGTAAAGAAAGATTTCAAAAACTAAGTCTATTAACTAATTGGATTTTTGCTGATAATGGAAATGGTGTTTTTCTGTCTGTAACCGAAACTATATTACTACCCAAATCGCAATCCCCTGTGTTATTTACGTCACATTCTTCATAATTTTATTTTTTATTTAAACCTAAATTATTAATAAAATTACTTTACATTACTAATACTGTTAGTGTTATCTACATACTAATATCATGCAATTGTATTTATGTATACAACAAAATAGCGGTTTATAGTGTGAGCGGGAAGACTAATTTGCATATTGATATTAAAAATTTGATTTTGATAAATATGTGCTTGGTATTATGTATTTCTAATTGTTTGGTTTTATTTTAATGAATATGAGCAAAAATTCTCGGGGATAAATCTATTAACAAGAATATTAATAAGAAGAAATCAATTAACAAGAATAGATAACTGTAATTTTATTCTTCACTTCCTATTTTAACTAAATAGTTAGATTAGGAAAATTTAGACGGGAGTGATGGAAGAGTAAGTTTCAGCTGTTCTATTTTTCGATTATACTTCTCCTCTGTTTCAAATGTTTTTATCTGTATTCTTATTCAGTTTCATTAGCCTTTCAAATTTAATATAATATTTAATTAAAGATAATGAAAATATTTATTATGTATTAAAACTTCAATACTTGCATCCGGAGGGTGCATATATTTGCTAGTATATATAATTTGCATTATATTAAAAGATCTTCTTTTTCTTCTCTTTCCAGCCAACTCGAAAAATGGTAGGGTTTTGGAGAATCCTTGTCTTAGGAACAATCGGACTAGTAGTCCTGATGACCCAATGGGCTAGTTTTGTGCGAGCGGAGAGCCCTTCCAACGGCGAAGACTTAGTCAACGCGGCCGGAGCTGGGGTTGAATCAGCAGATGAGCCGTCCGGTCGATCGGTGTCTGATAGCCCTTATGACATCAAAAGAGCCAACCAGTTCCTTCGGATCGGACGGGGAAGTCATTTTATCAGGATCGGACGTGGTGGTGCCAGCTCTTTCCTCCGCATTGGAAGAAACCCTCTCAGTCAGTTCGTTCGAATCGGCAAGGCTCCCTCTAGCATGTTTCTACGCATCGGCAAAAGTCCAGCCGCCGAAAGCCCCGTCGAGCTTGGGGAATTGGCTGCCGGACCGTCATCACTGGGCGACAATAGTATCGATGAAGACGAGGTCATCAAGAGAGCTAGTTCCTTTCTCCGTATTGGCCGACCCAACCCATCTACATTCCTGAGAATCGGTAAAAGTGTGTCTGGCATCGACGATGAGACCGCCGAAAACGAAGAGGTCGCTACTGACGAGGTCGACGTCCCGTCAGAAAGCGTGGCAAAACGAGCAAACGCTTTTCTGAGGATCGGAAAGATTCCAGCGTCTTCTTTCGTCCGGATTGGTAGGGGTCCCTACGGCATTGACAACCGAAACAGTCCCCGCGGTTTCCTTTCAGTTGGTTCGAGGTTTGTCCGAATTGGGAAGCGTGAAGCCATTCCATCCGAAATATCTCAGGCCCACGCTCGTCTCTTAAGCAAACTCCATGACCAAGCACAGTGAAACGGTAACGGAAACAGGAACAAACAGAAATTAGAAAACAAAAAGAAAAAGAATGAAGGAATGAATAATAAAATGAAATAAAAGAGAACAGTGAAACAAAAATATCTCCAATCCTACGGAAAAATGAAATGAAAGAATATCGACCAAGATTTATTTTTAAAAAATCAAAAAACAACCAAAAAAAAAAAAAATGATGATTTAAGAAAAAAACAACAACAACAAAAAACCTACAGGATTTAACATTAACAAAAAAAAAGCTTTCCCCCCTCCTGCAGAGTTTCATAGCGGAAATTTGAAAAAAAAAAGAAGTTAACATCAAAAAAGAGAGAAGAAATTAAAGAACATCTCTTAAAGAACTGCTCAAAGCTAAATATACTTGACTCAAGAAGAAAATTAAAACAACGGCAAAAAAAAACATAAAAAAGAAAAAAGAAAAAATACGAAAAAAAAAATTAAAAAATAAGAAAAAAAATCATTGGCCCTATTGATTAACGACAAATGAACTCTAAAACAAAAACTGTGATGAACGATAGCAAAAAATGTGTTTCTTTCTCATTCAATTTAATTTAATTTGATTTAATTTTCAAAAATTTAAAAAGCAAAGCAAAAAAAAAAAATGCTGGATCTATTTAAGAAAGGACAAAAATTCAATTTTTTGTCAAAATTTAATTAGTGGGTAATGTTGTTTAAGGATATGTAAAACTAAGTAAAAATTAATTTATCAGATCAAAATATCTAATATCCTATGTGTGTGGGGTCTGTGAAGGTGCGAGTGGGTGGGTGAGTAGGAGGGAGAGTAAAGAATATATATATATATATATATATATATATATATATATATATTATATATATATATATATATATTGTGTTGACAAATATATAAATATACATATTTCATGTGCATGTACGTATACAAATATATATATATAATATATATATATATATATATATATATATATATATATTAGTATGCATATCTATGTACATGTGTGCGTATATGTGTGTTCGTGTGCGTGTGCGTGTGTTTGTCTGTCTGCTTTAGGTTGTCAAATATAGATGTATATATGTATATCCCCGCACTTACATAAAAATAAGTGTAAGTTCTCAGTTTGACAATTTGTATATATGTTTGTATATATGTCTATACATGAGATGTGTGTTTCGATGAGTGTAATTGTATTTATGTATGAAGTTTATAGGCACGTATATATATATATATATATATATATATATGTGTGTGTGTGTGTGTGTGTGTGTGTGTGTGTGTGTGTGTGTGTGTATATATATTTGTTAAGAATTTGAATATAAAAATGGACCAAGATGTATGTCATGTATGTAGCTCTGTTCCTATGTATGTGTGTATATGTGTGTATTTATCCACACACACGCACATACATACGCACATGCACACACGCACACACGCGCACACACACACATATACTTGGTAGCAGTAAGTAAAAGAAATTAATGAAAACATGAATATATATATATATATATATATATATATATACATACATTTGTGCCCAAAATACAAACCAAGGAAGAATTACTGGGCCATTTAATAAATTATAAGTAATAATATATATATATATATATATATATATATATTATATATATATATATATATATATATTATATATATATTAGAGCTAGTTTAGATTATCATAGCCGAAGTTTCCATAGAAAGTCAAAAGAATTAAAGATTGAAAATAAGAGAAAGAAAGAAGAAAATATTCCTAAAGACAATGAAGAAAAGAAACGCATTGTTCTAAATATTCTTGTTCGAGATTGGGCCTTGTGGAAGGCTTACATTGAAATACTATTCCATCTCGAAAGACTAAAAACTTTTTCCATGAAAAAACCCCCAAGATGTTAATAATTATTACGAACCACAAACCCCCCAGAAGAAAGAAAGAAAGAAATTACGAAATGTTATTATTTACAGATATATATATATATTAAAGAAAGTTGAAAAAAAAAGGTGTAACTTCCTAAAATTTGTCGCATTCCAGCATGTCCTTTCTCTTTGTTAATTATTTTTCTATTTATTCAATCGTTATGCGTGTTTTATTTCTATGATTTCTTTTTCAGGTGATTTTATTTTAACGGCATGTGGACCTGTCGAGGGTTATTTTATGATTGGTAGTTAGAGAATTACATTCACTGTATGTTGACTGATCAATTGATTGATTTTAACAGCATGTCAATCCGTTTAGACCAATGGTTCGCAACCTTTTTTTTACCTATTGACCCCTTGTAATCCTATTTTACTCTGGTGGACCCCCCATAGCCATTCCTTGTTTAAAAATCGCTTTGTATTTTTATAGTTAAAGACATTTTACTTGCCTGGGTCCCAAAAATGTTGTATGGTCCCCGGGGGTCCAAATGGACCCCGGTTGAGAAACACCGCTCTAGGGTTATTTTATCTTTGGAAGTTAGGGAATCGCGTTCATTATATGTCGATTGATCGATTGATTGGTTGTAACGGCATGTCAACCTGCCTTCGGTTATTTTATGCTTAGAGTTAGAGAATCACTAATACCCTTGGTAAAAGGTATGAATCCAATTCTCCCTCCAACTATGGGTAAATAGCAGGGCAGACTGGACTCTTTAACCATGGCAAGGTAACCAGTCTAGGAGAAGGAAAACTCTGATTTCAAACCTGTTAAACTCCGATTAAGAAATTGACCTTGTGTCGCATCCTGCTCGTGCAGAGGGGTTGGTAAATATATATAATATTCCACTATAGATAATAAAATGTTAGTGTTATGGGTTTACAAATATTTTTAGGGTGTACTTATCGATGAGCGATAACTGTATAAGGAAGTGTTGTATGGTCTGATATAGATTCAATAGATTCTGTTTTGATTGTATAATGTTCGACTAGAAATAATGCAATCTCGCTATTGTTGATTCAGTAGAACAATTTTAGGTTTTTTTTCCCTATTTTTAGTTTGTTTTATTGTTTAATTAGTAGAGGTGTACTTATTTTTGGGTGATGGAATATTCATTGAGGCCAATTGAAGAGACATGGCAATTTGTGATGGTATGTCTGCTTTAGAAAATCAGCATTTAACATCCTGATTTTTACTTTAGGTTGAACCACGACCACCGGCGCCATTGAAAAATATACAACTCTTTTAGAAACGATTTTTTTTCTTTAAGTAAATACCCGCATAATTCTGGGTAACCTTACTCGTAAAACTCCCTAGAATTAATGAAGACTTTATTTCCAGGTTTGCTCCCTTTTTGTAACTTCCTGTCTAAAGACGAGAATAAACAAGAGAAATCGATACTCCACTCCAGGGGTTCCCAACTTTTTTGCCATGTCCCACCTAATCATCTCTAAAATCCTGATGTCCCCTCCCCGCCATTGGGTAATATATAATTCTTATAATTTAAAAAGTGAACTCCGTTTGATCTGAAGAAGCTTATAACGCCAATACTTATTTTTTTAAACAAGCTTCAAAAGAAAAAGTCATCGATGAAAAGTAAAAATGAAATAAACAAAATACAAAAAATAATAAAGAGAGAAAATTTCTATATAAATATTTTGTCGAAAATATTTCGACCGTTGTATAAATAGTGATATCCCCCTGTGTGTTGTCTGAATGAACTGGTCTGCCCTGGGAAGAATAGGCATAAATAACGAGCCGAGAGACGGCCATTGGCAATCGGTCGACCGACGTTTGAACAACTTGCAAAGTCTTACGTACTTTATAACTGTGAGGGGGTGAGAAAAAAAAGGGACAGGAGCATAGAATCCGTGGTCAGTTATCCGGATCCTTGCGAAACAATGCCAGTTTCGCGACCCTCTGGAATAAACAAGGGTCAATTAACCATCCATTCTAAGGTAACATGGCTTCTTTCTGTATAATGTATATCAATCTCAAGAAGACTGGTCAGGTAACAAACGATCAGTAGGGCGAGAAACCGGTGAATGGCGTGAAACGAGGGCCCAGTACGACGTGAAACGAAGCTGCACTCTCTGTCTGGTGAAGTCCATTTATACCAAAGGCAGACCTGCACACACCCCGGTAGTGGTCATAAAACTCCCATCCGCTGCAGATCTCACCTTCGGTATTTCGTACCAGACACTGCCACTCAGCCGACGACATAGAGGGCCTACCACAAATATTTTTCCACAATTTCAATGAAATAAAAAATCAAAATGTGGACCTAGACCTCAGTAAGACAATTGTCCTCTTAAAACTCAAATTGCTCCACTCAGCAATCGAGGTGCGATGTTCTGATCCTAGGCAGATGAGTGAAGATATGCTAATCAGAGGCAACGATTCATATGTAAACAATTCCGTCATTTTTTATGGGTACTATGCTGATATTAGATATAGATATTTACTGCAAGACCACATGGAGGAAATTGGGACAGGGAAAATCATGTTGCTCAAATCATCATAAGTGACGCTATTACATTCACTTTTGGACTAATATCCTTGGGAAAGGTATGAACCCTCTCATTCCCCATATCTGTTCTTCTACACGTATGGTTTTGATTAAATTAAATAACCCCCGAAAGTTGATATGCCGTTAAACATAGAAATCAAACATATAACCTAAATTTAGCATTTGTTCAACTTTTACATAATGTCTTAAAAACAAAACAAAAAAGTGCACAGTATTTAGCACAAACACTCGGACATGTTCAACCGAAAATTAAAACAAACTTTCGGCGAAAATAAGTTGACATTTCGAGAAATAAAATAATAAACGATCCTGCATTTCAGTGATATTTTCTCTGTAACGACATAAAACACATTAGTTTTGACTATAGGTATAATTTATTTTCAGTCCTCCCGTCCGGAATATGGTGAGGCATGTGGCTGGAGAAGAAAGTTAATTATTTTCGACCCCCTAACAGTATCGATTTTTTTATTCGGAACAGCATCTTTCCGATGCAATTGAAGAAGGCCGGAAGGCATATCGACCGAAACGTTGTACAGATAACAATGAAGATGAGAACAATAGTCCGAATAACGCTGATAATAGTAAAGTTAACTATATAGTTCTCGTGTATAATACGCATCCCTAACTTTTGGGCTGAAAAATCTGGAAAAATAGTGCGTCCTATACACAAGTAATTATGGTATTAATGAAAACGTTTTATTTAAAATATTTAGAATATTAAGGGTATGACTACTACTACTACTACTACTACTACTACTTTATACTAACGCTACTAATTCTACTACCAATACTAATTCTTACTCTACTACGTGTGCTACTAATAGCTATTTAAGAATAAAGTTGGGTTTTATTTAAATGATAATCCAAGGCCAACCTTGCGATTCAAGGATGTCTGCAAAAATGATCTCAGGTGCTTTGGAATTGTCCCTTCCAGCTGGGAAAATTTGGCTCAAGACCGCCCTCGGTGGCGGCAGAATCTCCATAGAGGACTGTACATGTCAGAAGTCACCCTGATACAACATCATGAAGCTAAGAGGTCCATAAGAAAGCAACGGCAACAAAGCATCGGAACATCATCATCTACAGGGACAACCTACAAATGCAAAATCTGTGGTCGAGAATGTTTCTCAAACATCGGACTTCATAGTCACAGGAGGCGCTGCAACTTCAGGGGCACACAAAAACTTTTATCATAGTCTTTCGAGACTGAATTGCCAATGATGAATGATGAATCCAAGGCCATTCCATACATAAGACCACATACAGGAGCAACTGAAATAACTCATCTGAGTGGGGCAAGTGGCAATCTAGCTAATATCTTACAATGTTTGTTTGTTTTTTTTGTTTTTTTGTTTTTTTTTTTGGGGGGGCGTTAAGATACGACCAATTGGACTGATGCACATCGTGCCTTTATTGTTGAAACGTTTTTTTTTTTAAGATTAGTGAATCTGTAAATGCTACACAGAGTTTTTCACACTCGATCGTTGTCACTTTGGAAAGATGTTGTTCCGGATAGAATTTTCGACCCACAACAGTATCGATTTTTTTATTCGGAACATCATCTTTCCGATGCAACATGAAGGTATACAATAACATGAAGGTTATCATAAAGGTGATAGTTTAACGTGTGGACGGTATATCTGTCATCCTCTGTACTTTATGATACAACTCCTAAATTGGTTAGATAGAAAAAAATCCTAAATTGGTTAGATATAATGGAATACTCCTTAATAAGATACAGGAAATGAAAAACTCTTAAATCGGATAAAATGAAAAAAATCTAATTCGGAAAGATCAAAAGAAAATCTCATAAATATGTTAGGTAGAATGAAAAAAAAACTAAATAGATTAGAAAACTTATGAATAGGATAGATATAAAGAAAAAACAGTTATTTCCTATAAGTCTAACATAAAAAAAACTCTTGACTGATAACTTATTTATTTATTTATTGATCTACTAGGAAAAAAGAAGATGGAGTTAGGGTTAGGGTTAGGGTTAGTTTAATGGAAAATAAATAAATAATTTATCAGTCAAAAGTGGTTCCTCTTTGTTTATGTTAGAGTTATAGGAAATAACCGAAAAAACCCTATATTGGTTAGATAATGAAAAACTGTAAATGGAGAAAAAACTCCTAAATCGAATAATGGAAGAAAAAAAAATAGGTTAGGTTGAAAGGAAAACTTCTAAATAGGTTAGATATAATGGAAAAACTCCTAAATAAGATACATAGAATAAAAAAAAACTTTCAAATCGGATAGATAGAAAGAAAAATTCCTAAATAGGATAAAATTAAGAACTCATAAACAGATTATGTATAAGAAAAACTCATAAGTAGGATATATGGTTATTGTACTTGATAAGATGACTTAGTTCCGTGACTACCACATGTGTCACCCACGTTGTGTTTCTTTGATCCACAGAAGTGGAACTGATGCAACTTGGTCGGAACGTCTTTTGTGACGGATTGAGAGATTAGTAGAAATGAGCTGCCGTGGTTGCTGGAAACTCTAAGAATGAGATATCACACCGTTAACAATATCAATGTTTTTTATTATCATACATAATGGAGAGGAATATATTTTGCACACTAGATCGAAGAGAAAAGACACGGCGAGGAGCTTTGTCTGGCATTTTATTCTATGCTAATTAGCACGGGTGATTCAGAAAATGTAAACTTAGTTCTTTATTCGGAGGTTTTCTTGGCAGCAAAATCTATTTTTTCTAGTGGCAATTTTCTTATTTCAGCAATTCTAAAAGAAGCCCCGTGGCCAAGCTTCCTTCAGGCGATCTGGTCTGACTGACCTTCTACAATTCAGAGCATCGTTTTATAGAAAAAATTTGTCATCGGAACAAGGTCATCGAGCGCCAACCGCCAGCCCCCAAAACGTGTCTTTGATTTGACAGCCCCGGCAAATATATCAACTTTGGTCACTTAGGGCAATACAGTAAACACAATAAGCAAAACAAAAATTCATACAATATTTTGATTTTTCCATTTTAACAAAACCATTTGCCCTAACCAACAAAAACAACCTCTACATTTTCCTCTTTTGTTAAAAGTTAGTTGATGCCAACAAAAGAACTCGCCGTATTATTATTGTCCTGTGCCTGAGGCGCCCTCCTTAAGGGGGGAATGCCGATGGGATCAACGCAATTTTTCACCCGCCACCCATGAGTCTTGGCTTGTGCCTAATGAGTAGGGCCTTGTGCTTAACCTGTACACGTGGGGTACGTGGTAAATACTAGTCTATGACATGCAACACATCACTTTGGCCTTTATTTGGGTTACACAAGCAGTCAATTGGCTGGTCATGTCAAGCCTAGCTTTCACTGCCACTGGTTTTCTTAAAAAGGGACACTTTGCAGAATAATCATACTAGTTCCAATTACCGTCGAATTGGTAAGACAAGGAAGCAAGCAGTCGTAACTTAATACGAACCTGGTTTGCTGCAAAGACTACTTCAAAATGGCAGGTTATTTACGAAGCCTCAGAACATCATACAAACCAAGCAGCCAATCAGGACTCAGGGAATGGAATCACCCAAATGCATGAGTGGACTATTCTGAATTCCCATAAGTACCAGTTGTCTTGACACTATATCTTGAAAAACTCTTAAATAGGATAGATTTAAAGAAAAACTCCTGAATTTGGTAGATATAAAGAAACACTCCTATATAGGATAGATAGAAGGAAACATCCTAAATCGGATAGATGTATAGAGGCGAATAGCCACCGGAGAGTATCAGGCGAGTTTGGCATCTCACTGTCTAGTGTGGTTCGTCACCTTCAAGGTCTCGGCTAAAACATCCGGCTCTGCCGAATTGTGCCTCACAATATTAGTAAAATATTGCAAAACTTTTGACTCAGCCTTGTAGCAAAATGATCAGTGACTAAAAGTTTTTATTTTTTTAAAGTTGAACAAATGAAACTTTAAACAGATAACTTAAATGTTAATCTGTTCGAATGTTTGGTTGTTGTCCGATCAAAAGTTGTAAAACTGATTTGAACTAGAAAATACATTTTTCTTAGTTCTAAAAGTCAATCAATTGAAAAAAGGTATAAAGTCTCAGTTCAGCCTCAGTTTATCAGCAATTAGGCTTTTGTTTAGAAAGTTTTATGAAACTTGTTTATCTCATACTCATACTCATCAAAAAACAAAAAACAAATACTTTTGATGGGATAGATAGAAAAAAACACTTAATTATTTCTTTACTTATTTTTAGAATCATCTGTCGATACCAATGTATAAATTCTTCTTCAGAATGGTGCATTGCCAGATGATCATGAAAAGAAGAAACCATTTGTAGTAAACAGGAATTCTTCCAAGTTGTAGCCGTGTTAAAACTACTATATAGTGTGGAGTACCCCTTCATTGCCATTACTCCTAGGTTCACTCTGACCCGGAGCGGTAGCACTACTTGGACTCTGACGAAGCACTTCAAGAAGAAGCTTTATGGAAACTACACAAGGATGATACGTTTTGAACAAATCTTAGCGGCAACACCCTACAAAACATGCGGCTACCTATCTCTTATTACTCAAACCATACAGGTAAGACGAGCAAGACATGCTAGGCATTGCTGTTTGGTTGGTTGATTGGTTGGTTGGTTTGATTTTACGGCATCCCAACCCTTGTTGGATCATTTTATGCCGAAGACGTTTTGGCTGATTCATTCTTGATGGGTACTCAGTTATTTTGTAAACTCAATTTTTCTTTTTAAACACATTTTGTTCTATTTAACCTATAGATGGGACCCTAACAGGTACTACCACTCCAGGTCAGAGTATACCTAAGAGCAATGGTGATGAAGGGGTGCTACACATTCCCCCAAACTCCAGAACTTGAACCTCACTATAAGAGTAATATCATTCCCAGGACATGAAGATCTTCAGACACCGCCTTCTAGCACCCATACGATAAAAAGGTTGGGGCTTTATATAAGCGCAATATGGTTGAGACAATCATATAGGTACTAAGGCTTGGCGTGACCAGCCGGATTCCTCCCCGGATGGTCACTTTCCAACCGTCCGTCTAGCCCAAATAAGGGCCAAAGTGGAGTGTTGCATGTCATGGACTGCTCAGCCACCTGAGTTCAATCCTTAAACATCACAGTTACCACCTATGGCCAACAGGTGGGCCCAATGGGGGAGTCTTACCCCTCTGTAGAGGTGCAGTCGGTATATTATAAAGCCCTAACCGACAGGGCTGGCACTGCTGGTGAAGTAAGAACGAATTCATAAGCATTGTCCTCTTATGGAACATATTAGTTCAGTGCTGAAATGCTGACGCAACAATTGAATCCAGATTTACATTAAACCAGCTAACTGTGTAACGCAGAGGACTATGGTTGCCGTATACTAGTGAAGAAGAGAAACATTAACAGAGTGTTGATACCTTATAAAGATAGTAGATTATTTGTTGACTAGAACAGATAGTTCTCCTAGTTATTCGCGCTCAGTAGCTAGCTCTTGTCGAAACATGACCTATATTTCACTCTATTATTAATTCTCATCATTGCTCAATTTAGACCACAACATGACTCTGAAGCAACTCTTTATGCATAAGTGACACTCTTGTGTATCGACCCATATGATAAAATAATACATAGAATTAGTTGGAGTTTAGAACTCTTATATAATTCATATTACCGTGAGGGCTTCATATTTTTCGGTATAATAAGATAATATATATATATATGTTAAATTAAAGTAATCCCACTCACTCTCCTCCTGTTCCGTGATGTTTCTTCAAAACATATTTGCACCAGAATAATATTGTTTTGGATGAGTCTGAGTGTTATGAGCGTTATGGGGAAAGAAGAGTGCATGCAAATATTCCATATATTCAACAATGGTGAAGTTTTAATTCTGGACCATCTGGGGTGATGTAGATACACCTCATTGCTGTATTACTCGCTCAGCGTCCACTCATTCCCCGGAGTGGGTAGTATCTGTTAGGGTTCCCATCTATTAAGGTTGATTAATGACGAAAATCACTGAGATTTTGAGACAGAAGAATAAAATTGAAATATATCAAGAATCGTAATAAAACACGTAAGTTTGGTCGGTCTTAGGCTCAGTTCATAGGAATATACTCATGACCAAGCGGTGTTTGGTGTGAAATCCAAACCAACCCAATCATTTAATGAGAATCCATGAAAGGAGATAGTTTTTTTTTAATCTTTACGAGTCTTGTCAGCCTTGATTTTAGTAGTGAAACATATAGTAAATGCGCTGTCTAGAGATGCGAACTTTTTAATATACTGCATTATACCAATTTCTACTCNCCAAGGGAATTATAACCAAAGAACTGAAATTCTAAACGCGTGTAGACATAAAAAAAGTATGGTTCCTTGCCAAAAAATAGTATAGAACACACCATTTTACGAATTTTTAATTTTTAACTTTTTATCTAATTTTTACCCACTCGGATCCCACTTCCACAATAAAAACGTTTATAACAACCATCTTCAGTCAGAATTATCCTGATAAAACATTCGGGTGAAACCTAGGTAAATAGTGTCTGCATCCTTTTAGGACCTCATAATTATTATATATATATATATATATAATATATTATATAGTATCCATTATTTTGATTGAAACCATGTAGACCCTTAACTTTTTCCTCTACTATATATAATATTATATATATTATATATATATTATATATAATAGTTCAGTGAGAACGAATTATGTCTTTTATTTCCCTTGTTATTTCTTAAATTTCAATCATTTACAATGACCTTTTTTTTTCCTCACAAAAGTTGAGAAAATCCTTTTTGTGATAAAACTCGGATTAAATTGATGGCTTCCATCCTTATTGATTTTATTGCATAAACCCAACCACTACCAAAAATGTTCTTGTCTTTTGGGACCAACACTAATTCATATGAATTGTTTTCTGGTCTAATTTCTCGTATAGAAATCTGCTAATTCTCAACTGAATTTATCACTTGCCTATAATTTTATATGGCTATACAAAAACAATAAGGAGGTGTTCGTGGTGTAATGGTTACCGTCGTAGGAATGTACTTGGCAACCCGAGTTCAAAATCCAGGACGAAACTGGTTCCGTTTTACATAGCACCAATACCCATGTGAAAAGATTCATATCCAACTTTTCTCCTAGTTATGGGTAAATATTAGGGCAGATCGGCCGAAGGTAATTCTGAATTCAAACCTGTTAAACTCAGCTTAAAAAATTGTCCTTGTGTCACTTCCTACTCACGTGTGTGTGTGTGTTGTGTGTGTGTGTGGTGTGTGTGTGGGTGGGGAAATACTTATACCAAAAAAAATAATCCAACAATAATGATTAATGCGAAATTAGATTATGTGTAAATGTTGATTATAATCTATATATAAAGGGCAGTTAGTGGTATATGTGTATGTCCGGAAGAAACTTCGAAAATAAAACAATTAACGACAAAGTAAATATATATGCACATTAAATATCACCAGTGCTTGGTTTTTGAGCAAAAATAATGAAGATTTGATTTATATTCGTGAAGATAATTAAAAAATTAAATTTAAATGATAACAGCATGAAATGTTTTGCATTTAGTATTTTAAATAGGAGACATTAATTTTTCTTTTCAATGTCTTTTTACATAAGGATTATAATGGGGCATCCTTTGAGAATCCAAATCGCAATTCAATAGGAATTGATCTGCGAGACCCTCTTTTACCCCATCTTACCTAGGCGACGCCGGATAGCCGCTTCTAGTACATATATAAAGGGCAGTTAGTGTGTATACATGTATGTCCGGAGGAAACTACGAAACAATTAACGACAAAGTATATATATATTATATATATTATATACATTCCCTATCACCAGGACTTGCTTTTTGTGCAAAAGTAATGAAGAAAATTAGTGAATAGATTACTAATTAGGACTGCGCCTATTCTAATAGTGACCATCACAAGCGGAGTTTAACAGGTTTGTATTCAAAGTTTTCCTCCCTAGACTGGTAGCCTAAGGTTATAGAGCCCAGTCTCCCTTCTATTTACCCATAACTAGAAGGAGAGAAGTTTGATTCATACCTTTCCCAAGGGTATTAGCGCTATTTGAACTGTAGTTTTGTCCTTGATTTGAATTCGGGTCGACGAGTCCATTTCATACGACTCTAATTCATTACACTACGCGCCTCCAACATTTTATTCATATTTGTGAAGTATTTAAAATTAGAATTTGAATGGTAAGAGTAAGAAGTCATTTGGGTGATCGTGATTAAAACAAACAAATAACTTATGAAATACCAAAACTATGGATCTGCGAGAGTAAGTTTTTGGTTATTTCCTAGTGAGTAACTTGATATTACAGAAAAAACAGAACCCAAATTATTTATTTATTTTCCCATTAACTAACCCTAAACCAACCCTAACCCTAACCCTACCCTAACCTAAACTCCAACCCACCCTAACCCTAAACCTAACACTAACCCCCCTAGTTGAGTAACATGATATTACAGGAAAAAAAGAACAAAATTATTTATATATTTCCCATTAAACTAACACCTAAACCCTAACCCTAAACCACTAAACTAAACCCAACCTAAATCCTAACCCTAACCCTTAAACTCTAACACTAGCCCTAACCCCCTAGTTGAGTAACTAATATTACAGGGTGACCAGAAAAAACAGAATCCACAAATTTGGTAATAAACTTATTTTAACTAGGAGGTTAGGGTTTAGGGTTAGGGCTAGGTTTGGGTTTAGGGTTAGTTTAATGGAAAATAGATAATTAATTTGGTTCTGTTTTTCTGGGTCACACTGTAATATCATGTTACTCAACTAGGAAATAACCAAGATTGTTATCCCCTCTCCTGTACCCAGGAACGTCGGGTAGCCGCTTCTAGTCATAATTAAATTTTCAGTGTTCTAGTGAAAAGAAAATTAACTTTCAATTTCTTTGCACATTGTTACACGATTTCAACTAATACAAATAATTTGCTTACAGTTAAATGGTTTCAAATCTTCCTATCTTACATTATTAATGCTATTTAGCAATAATAATCACAGTTACAAGTTTCATGCATTCCTATACAATACTCATTATTTTCAAACAGATATATTTGACCTATAGATGAGACTCTATTAGGTACTACCACTCTATCTATAATAATTTGCTATCAAACAGTTATATAGTATTAGGTATTCTATATAGGCCGGGTTAGCTCAGTCAGTAGAGCGTTCGGCTAAGAAACCACAAGGTTCCTGTTCGATACCGACACTCTCCAACTCAGCGTATGAGTAGCACAAGGATCTGTGCGGTAAAAGTAAGTAGCTGGGGTACGTGTGGCGCTCCACCTCAGACGCAAAAACAATTGTGGAGGTGTAAAAGTTCCTTTCTCATAATGCATTTGTTACCTAAAAAAGTGTAACCAACACTGAATATTCGGTGGGAAAAATAAGACAAGTCAATTAATTCTATTTAACGTTTCATTCAGCAAACTCAAGGAGGAACTAAGTCTTTCTCGAGCATATAAAAGTTCACGGAACATATAGAAATGTCTGAATAATGATAGGGACGGGTTAGCTCAGTCGGTAGAGGTTCGGCTTAAAAAGCACAAGGTTCCTAGTTCGATACCGGCCTCACCAACTCAGCGTATGAGTAGCACAAGGATCTGTGCGGTAAGTAAGTAGCTGATGGTAGGTGTGGCGCCCCACCTCAGACGCAAAAACAATCTCCTTGGTCTAGCGCTAGTGAAAAGGGATAAACTTACTCGCTGACTGGCTGATACCGACTTTAGCCACCCGATGACTTTTATTCCTATCCAATACAAATATTTGACACAGCTGTATGGTTTCAAGTATTCCTATTATACTAATAATGTACACTTTTCCGCATGAGTAGGGCATGGCACATGGTAGTTTATCATGTGGAGTTTACGATTTTGAATTCAGAGTTTTCCTTCTCTTATATTGGTTACCTATTAGCACTATGTAAATGCAAACAGACTCATCCAGTGTTTGAACTCGTTTCGGAGTGTCCATTTATTTACGAACGTAACCATTACACAACGTGCCTCTAAAACCAAATAATTATGCACATTTATATATGGTATCAAGTATTCTTATATGATAATAATAATTTGTACACAATATATATGGTTTAAAGTAACTATTCCTATTTAATAATATCATTTTGCACATATATGTATATAGTTTTAAGCATTCCGTTCTAATACTATTAATTACAAGGCAATTTTATGGTTTTTAAATAAATAATAATAATCCTTAGTAAGCAATTATACTTTCAATATTCATTCTTAATATAAGTAATTTTCCCACGTTTAGATAATATTAAGTATTCTTATCTAATAAAAATAATTCTCAAACATGAAGCTGTCCTCTGTGGATCACATCCTACTTCTCACATAGTCACCGTTTCTCTCAATAGCAATGTTCCACCTTCGAATGAGAGTATGCATTCTTGCCCCGTAAAATTCTGTTGACTGTTCTTTGAGCCACTTCTTCACTATAAGATTTCACTTCCTCGCCACTGGGATAATGTCTGCCTCTCAAACCCTCTTTCATGGAGCCGAGAGATGATAGTTCTGAAGACGCTAAATTTAGTGAGTATGGAGGATGCGGTAAAGTTGTCCACACCCAATGAGGTGATTTTCTCCTTGTACCTGATGCTTGTGTGGTCGGCATTGTCATGCAGAAGGAAAACATTGTCAATTGGCAAGTTGGGCCCTTACTCGTTGGATTCTTGCTCGTTAGTGTCTTAATGTAGCCTTAGTTTTATATAAAAAAAACTTAACATGAATAAAAAGAAAATGGCATTACTTTTTATTCACCCTTGTAGCTTTTTCTTGAAGCACTTCGTTTTTGTCTGATATATCCGGGTTAAGGGACAAATTATGAAATTGTAGCAAGGTATATTCTCGTAGGTAAGTAGAAGCTGGTGCGTCGAGTAGAGTAATAGCAATACGTCTTCCGAGCAGTCGGCGTGGTAGTCTTGCTAGTAGGCTAGTAGGCGCTTGTACTACCACAAGCGTCGAGTATTTATGGGGACCACTATCAATCAGATTACAGTAAGGAGGTACCTAGGTATTTGCATATTCATTACATCAGTGTCCAAGTAGTGCAGTAATACCGTAGTTCTAACACGGTTACAGCTTGGAAGAATTCATGTTTACTACAATCCTAAAAATACAGAAGAAATATTTTTTTTTATTAATTTGTATTTCTTTCTATCTAGCTTTTTTTTCATTCTCTCTTTCTTTTTAAAAAAAAGAGGATTTTTAAAAATGTGTGTACAAAACGAAATGTTTGTACAGACGAAAATACATCACAATTCCCTTAGTTATTTACGTCACATTCTCCATGATTTTATTTTATTTAACCCTCAATTATTGAAAAAATTGTTATACATTATTAGTATTGTTAAAGACATGCACTTGTATTTATATATACAACAAAATAACGTTTACAGTGTGAACGAGAAGGCTAATTTGCATATTGACATTAAAAATGTGATTTTAATAAATATGTACTTAATATTATTGATTTCTTATTGTTTGGTTTTATCTTAATGACTATGAGCAAACATCTCGGGATAAATCTGAAAATATATCCATTAACAAGAAGAATAACTAATTTATTCTTTACTTCATATTTTAACTAAATAAAAAATTAGAAACATTTAGCAAAGAAAGACGGAAGTGATGGGAAAATAAGTTTAGGTTCTTCCATTTTCGATTATACCCCCTCTGTTTCAAATTTTTTCTGCATTCTTTTTAATTTTCGTTAGCCTTTCTAATTTAATATAATACTTTATTACATTAAAAATTAATACTTGTATCCGGTAAGTGCATATATTTGCTAGTCTTTTAAAGATCCTCCTAATGTTTTACTACGATCTCTCTCTCTCTCTCTCTCTCTCTCTCTCTCCTTCTCTCTATATATATATATAATATTATATATATATATATATATATATATATATGATAATATAACTATTACAACGCTCTAATAGTTCGAAGGTGAATTATTTTCGTTCGTACACACACATTAAAAAAAGCATTTTAAGGTTTTCCTAGCGGGATCCGCACATATACCCCGTATGATAATTTAACTTATAACGTTTGATATGTATACTTAGAGCTATTTCAAAATAATTCAATATGTAAAAAGTATGATAATCTTGATTTAACTGGAATGGAATCCTCGATACCATTGAGAAAGTTTAATATAAATGTTTCAAAGAACAGCACGAAGTTTTCGATATTAAATACAGAGTCAATACTGAATTTTTATTCCATATTCTTTTTGATTTTGTCAAAATTCAGTTATTTCCTATAACTCAAACCTAAAAGGGGAACAACTTCTGATTGACTGATAAATTATCTATTTATTTATTGTTTCTACTAGGAAAAAAGACGGGGTTAGGGTTAGGGTTAGGCGTTAGGTTTAGGTTAGGGTAGGTTTTGGATTAGTTTAATGCGGAAAATAATGGGTAGATTAATTAACAGATAAATTCATTCAGAGTGGTTACCCTTTTTTTAGGTTGAGTTATAGGAAATAACCCAAATTATTTCTTTCTTTTTCTCTTCCTTCTTTCTTTTTCACCATTCTTTCTCTCTTCCTGTTCTTTTCCTCTTATTTTTTCTTTTCTTTTTCTATTCCATTGAAGCAGATGATAAGTGCTATCGCTTCCTCGCTTTCAGTTTCTTCTTCTTCTTTTTAAAAAAATCCCTTTATCTATTCATTTGCTTTCGTTTTCTCTCTGACGTGTAAGCACTTCTTTTCCTTTCCTTTCTTTCCTCACAATCGCAAAGGAATGGTCCATCATTTATCTGAGGTGATGACAGGAACACCTGCATTCATATTTTATGAATCCAAACAGAATGGTCCATTATTTATAAAGTGACGACAAGGCGTGACACATGAGTACAAGCGTATTTAATATAATTTTTTATTTAAAAAATATTATTAACCATATTACTTCTACATCGATATAATCTATAATTAAAAGGCCGTGAGTAAATAACAGATTAAAACATTTTGCATTTTTTCTAGCTATTTTCTGTCAGAATCCCAGGGTAGAGGGACCCATTGTAAGTTTATATATGTCAATCTAAGATTAAAAAATAACACCTCACGGTACTTCTCCCGTTACTAAGTTTCAAGTGTTACGTCGAAATGGCGTTTCTAGTAGCTTGTCTTCTATATTCAAAAAAATAATCCCGTAATACAACGATTGTACACGTAAACTAAATAAAAGAAATGTCATTTTTTAAAAACTTTAACCAGTGTTCTTATAACGTACCTCATAGTGCCTGAAAATGACCAATTTCATGAAAATTTAAAGTGCCAATATTATAGGATTTTCTGATAGATTTCGATGCGTAGAATAACATTCTAAAAGATGATTGAATTCCGATAAATTAACCAAATACATCTTTTTTAAAATTTTAAATCTTGTTTTAATTTCTTTTAATACACTTTGAGTTTTATTTTCGGAGAGATTGTATAAATGCAATATTAAAATCATTACATCTGGAACCATCTATGTTTACTTATCTAAGCTGCAAGCTGTAAGATTTAAAAAAAATCTCCCCTTTTACGGCTTCCTCATTAATGATTGGTTGGTTGGATTTACGACAACCCTTGCTGGTTATCTTATGCGAAGACGTTTAGTTTTATCATTCTGATAGTATTCATTTTTTTTTCAAACTCATTTTTTCTATTTACCTAATAGATGGGACCCTAATAGAACTACCACTCCGGGGAAGAGTGGACCCGGGAGTAATGCAATGAATGTGTATTCCACCACCCCAGAGTCCAGATTAAAACTTCACCATTAGTTGAATAATTGGAATATTTGCATGCCCTCTCTTTCTCCTACCATACATAACTTCACAATATTTTCTATTTGAGAAAGTAAAATAATATATATATATATATATATATATTATATATATCACAAGGTCATATATATATCATAAGGTCACTTGTGCATCAAAACTCAGAGTCATGCGTTGTCTTAATTACCTTAATATATATTATAAGTGAAATATAGGCATGTCGACAGCACATATTCCTTGACTCTCCTTGCACCGCACCTATCGGACAAAACCCTTGGTAAGTCCTCTAGACGGCAACTAGTGTCCGTACAGTGCTGGTTATGGTAAATTTTTGTCTGGTCTCCAGCACTGATGTGTCAATTGTCCATAAGAGAACAATGCTTATGAATTTGTTCTTACTTACCAGCAGTGCCAGCCTGTCGGTTAGGGCTTATAATATACCGACTGCACCTCTACAGAGGGGTAAGACTCCCCATTGGCCCACCTGCTTGCCATAGGTGTAACCTGTGATGTTTAAGGATTGAACTCAGGTGGCTGAGCAGTCCATGACATGCAACACTCCACTTTGCCCTTATTTGGGCTAGACGGACGGTTGGAAAGTGACCATCGGGAGGAATCCGGCTGGTCACGCCAAGCCTTAGTACCTATATGATTGTCTCAACCATATTGCGCTTATATAAAGCCCCAACCTTTTTATCGTATGGGTGCTAGAAGGCGGTGTCTGAAGATCTTCATGTCCTGGAATGATATTACTCTTATAGTGAGTTCAAGTTCTGGAGTTTGGGGAATGTGTAGCACCCCTTCATCACCATTGCTCTTAGGTATACTCTGACCTGGAGTGGTAGTACCTGTTAGGGTCCCATCTATGGTTAAATAGAACAAAATGTGTTTATAAAGAAAAATTGAGTTTACAAAATAACTGAGTACCCATCAAGAATGAATCAGCCAAAACGTCTTCGGCATAAAATGATCCAACAAGGGTTGGATGCCGTAAAATCAAACCAACCAACCAATCAACCAACCCAAACAGCAATGCCTAGCATGTCTTGCTCGTCTTACCTTGTATGGTTTGAGTAATAAGAGATAGGTAGCCGCATGTTTTGTAGGGTGTTGCCGTCTAAGATTTGTTCAAAAACCGTATCATCCTTGTGTAGTTTCCATAAAGCTTCTTCTTGAAGTGCTTCGTCAGAGTCCAAGTAGTGCTACCGTCCGCGTCAGAGTGAACTAGGAGTAATGGCAATGAGGGTACTCACACTATATAGTAGTTTTAACACGGCTACTTGGAAGAATTCCTGTTTACTACAAATGTTTCTTCTTTTATGATCATCTGGCAATGCACCATTCTGAAGAAGAATTTATACATTGGTATCGACAGATGATTCTAAAAATAAGTAAAGAAATAATTAAGTGTTTTTTTCTATCTATCCCATCCAAAAAGTATTTGTTTTTGTTTTTGATGAGTATGAGCTAGTGAGATTAAACAAGTTTCATAAAACTTTCTAAACAAAACAGCCTAATTGCTGATAAACTGAGGCTGAACTGAGACTTTAATACCTTTTTTCAATGATTGACTTTTAGAACTAAGAAAAATGTATTTTCTAGTTCAAACAGTTTTACAACTTTTGGATCGGAACAACAACCAAACATTCGAAAGATTAACATTTAAGTTATCGTTTAAAGTTTCATTTGTTCAACTTTAAAAAATAAAAATTTTAGTCACGATCATTTGCTACAAGGCTGAGTCAAAAGTTTTTGCAATATTTACTAATATTGTGAGGCACAATTCGGCAGAGCCGGATGTTTTAGCCGAGACCTTGAGGTGACGAACCACACTAGACAGTTGAGATGCCAAACTCGCCTGATACTCTCGCGTGGCATTCGCCTCTATACATCTATCCGATTAGGATGTTTCCTTCTATATTATCCTATATAGGAGTGTTTCTTTAATATCTACCAAATTCAGGAGTTTTTTCTTTAAATCTATCCTATTTAGAGTTTTTCAAGATATAGTGTCAAGACAACTGTACTTATGGGAATCAGAATAGTCCACTCATGCATTGGGTGATTCCATTCCCTGAGTCTGATTGGTGTTGGTTTGTATGATGTTCTGAGGCTTCGTAAATAACTGCCACTTTTGAAGTAGTCTTTGCAGCAAACCAGGTTCTATTAAGTTACGACTGCTTGCTTCCTTGTCTTACCAATTCGACGGTAATTGGAACTAGTATATTATTCTGCAAAAGTGTCCCTTTTAAGAAAACCAGTGGCAGTGAAAGCTAGGCTTGACATGACCAGCCAATTGACTGCTTGTGTAACCCAAATAAAGGCCAAAGTGATGTGTGCATGTCATAGACTAGTATTTACCACGTACCCCAGTTACGGTTAAGCACAGGCCTACTCATTAGGCACAAGCCAAGACTCATGGGTGGCGGGTGAAAAATTGCGTTGATCCCATCGGCATTCCCCCCGTAAGGAGGGCGCCTCAGGCACAGACAATAATAATACGGCGAGTTCTTTGTTGGCATTCAACACTAACTTTTAACAAAAGAGGAAAAGTGTGAGGTTGTTTTTTGTTGGTTAGGCAAATGGTTTGTTAAAATGAAAAATCAAAATATTGTATGGAATTTTTGTTTTGCTTATTGTGTTTACTGTATTGCCCTAATGACCAAAGTTTGATATATTTGCCGGGCTGTCAAATCAAAGACACGTTTTTGGGGGCTGGCGGTTGGCGCTCGATGACCTTGTCCGATGACAAAGATAGCTACAATTTTTTTTCTATAAAACGATGCTCTGAATTGTAGAGGTCAGTCAGACCAGATCGCCTGAAGGAAGCTTGCGCCACGGGGCTTTCTTTAGATTGCTGAAATAAGAAACTTGCCACTAGAAAAAATAGATTTGCCTGCCAAGAAACCTCCGAATAAAGAACTAAAGTTTACATTTTCTGAATCACCGGCTAATTAGCATAGAATAAAATGCCAGACAAAGCTCTCGCCGTGTCTTTTCTCTCTTCGATCTAGTGTGCAAAATATATTCCTCTCCATTATGTTATGATAATAAAAAAACATTGATATTGTTAACGGTGTGATATCTCATTCTTAAGAGTTTCCAGCAACCACGGCAGCTCAATTTCTACTAATCTTCTCAATCGTCACAAAGACGTTCCGACCAGTTGCCATCAGTTCACTTTCTTGGATCAAGAAACACAACGTGGGTGCAGACACATGTGTAGTCACGGAACTAAGTCCATCTTATCATACAATAACCATATATCCTACTTATGAGTTTTTCTCTATACATAATCTGTTTATGAGTTTAATTTTTATATTTAGGAATTTTTCTTTCTATCTATCGATTTGAAAGTTTTTTTTTATTCTATGTATCTTATTTAGGCAGTTTTCCATTATATCTAACCTATTAGAAGTTTTCTTTCAACCTAACTTAGTTTAGGAGTTTTTCTTCCATTTATTCGATTTGGGAGTTTTCATCCCTATCTAACCAATATAGGGGTTTTTTCGTGTTATTTCCTATAAGTCTAACATAAACAAAGAGGAACCACTCTTGGACTGATAAATTATTTATTTATTTTCCCATTAAACAAACCCTAACCCTAACCTAACTCCATCTTCTTTTTCCTAGTAGATCAATAAATAAATAAATAATAATTTATCAGTCAAGAGTTTGTTTATGTTAACTTATAGGAAATAACTGTTTTTTCTTTATATCTATCTATTCATAAGTTTTCTTTATATCTAATCTATTTAGTTTTCTTTTCATTCTAACTAACATATTTATGAGATTTTTCTTTTGATCTTCCGAATTAGATTTTTTTTCATTTTATCGATTAAGAAGTTTTTCATTTCCTGTATCTTATTAAGGAGTTTTCCATTATATCTAACCAATTTAGGAATTTTTTTTCTATCTAACCAATTTAGGATTTTTTTCTATCTAACGAATTTAGGAGTTGTATCATAAAGTACAGAGGATACAGATATACCGTCCACACGTTAAACTATCACCTTTATGATAACCTTCATGTTATTTGTATACCTTCATGTTGCATCGGAAAAGATGATGTTCCGAATAAAAATATCGATAACTGTTGTGGGTCGAAAATTCTATCCGGAAAACATCTTTCCAACAGTGACAACGATCGAGTGTGAAAAACTCTCTGTGTAGCATTTACAGATTCACTAATCTTAAAATAAAATAAAACGTATTCAACAATAAAGCACGATGTGCATCAGTCCAATTGGTCGTATCTTAACGCCCCCCCCCAAAAAAAAACAAACAAAAAAACAAACCAAACATTGTAAGATATTAGCTAGATGCCACTTGCCCCACTCAGATGAGTTATTTCAGTTGCTCCCTGTATGTGGTCTATGTATGGAATGCCTTGGATTCATTCATCATTGGCAATTCAGTCTCGAAAGACTATGATAAAATTTTTGTTGTGCCTGAAGTTGCAGCGCCTACTGTGACTATTTTTGTACGTTAAGCGATGCCGAGTTTTGTCTTCCATGCCAAGTAGGCAAAATTTGCCACCTGCTTTGTATTTGTGACATCTCTTTATTATTTCCCATTTTAGGATGGGGTCTATCCCTAGCTTTTCTTTTATTTCCCTCGCATAATCAGATTGTGACACTACCAGCGGGCTGCGAGGCCTATTGCACAACTCCGCATCTCTCTGCATTCTGCATTCCGCTGCACTCCTAACTCATCTCGCTGGCCATGATTCCGTGTCGTCCGCCAGTTCTCTAGGACCTGTCCCCGTTGCAAACATATGCTCAAACACCTCACAGGGGCCCCCCGCCAAACAAACAAGTATCACTAAGAGAAAGAGAGAATAACAAACAAGGACAACATCAGTCAGGTGAACATTAAACAAATGGCAGAGAGGTATACAACCTGCATTCATCTACATCAGTCACTCCCATCAGCTTCTAATTCATATCCTATGTCTTGGGGACCTCTGCTAAGCTGGTTTCTAGTGGACAACTAACATCTTAACTTCTTCAGTGTCCAAAGCTCAACTGCTCTCTTCAGCTCCAGAAAACTAACTCACTCTCCGGGTCCAGCAAACTAACGGACTAAACTTTTTAAAATCTCCCAGAATCCCTCAGATCTCATGTAATTCTCATTGCCCGGGATTCTTCACGAGATTTCCAAAATCCTTTGTTCTAACATTGAACTCTATGCTGGTGGTCATATATTTTTATGACTGATCCTATCATCCTTCTTTTGCCTAAATCAAGACATTTGTCTGCTGCTGGCCCTTATCACTCTTCATATCTATCCTCATCCTTTTCTTAATTTTATGACTTTCTTGACTTAGCCACCCACAAACAATACGCCTACTTACACATACAATATATGCATACACACACATGTATGTATACATACGCACATATGTATCTATCTATACATACATATAGGTATGCACCCACATTATCCACCCAAATACACACATATATACTTATCTTATATATGGGTTTTACTACTACTTATTCGGTCTACCACATACACACACATATATGTGGTTTGACTTACTATTTATTAATTATAACTGCCTAGAACGTATCTATATACACCAACCCCCGCATGCATAGATGCATAGTATTATAAGATAAACTAGTATTATTTTTCGTCTGTGAAACTAGTCTTGTGTTTATAGTGTAAGAATTGTTCAAAGTTATAATTGATATACAAAACTCCGACGAAGGTTAACAGACAACACATTTAATATAGTACAGCACATGGATATAACGAGATACAAAGTACAAGGTAAAACAAGTTACATGTAAAAAAGATAAACACACATTCATGAATGGTACAAGATATACAAAAAGTACAGGCATGAGACTAGGGATAGTCCATGCTGTGAAGAACTTACAGTAATGTAAGTGGGGCCAAAAGCCCCAATGAGAAGGGATAGACCGTGTCTAGCCCATATGTCTCGTGGTTACTGGAACAGAAAAAGGGGCCGAAAGGGTTTGAACCCGGCGCTTAAATACTATAGCCCCCTAGCGGGCACCAGCAAACTAAATCGGGCAGACAACTCTCCCAGGCAAATACGAAACTAACGCTACAATAGTATCTTCATATTGATGATTATTTTCAGAAAGTACGGGTGTGTTAGTCTTTTCTTTAAAAAAAATTCCCCAGATATCAGTTTGTAATTTTGTTTTATTTTGTAAACTGAGTTATCTGGGGGTGTTTTTTTTTTTTTTTTAATTTTTTTTTTTTTTTCCATCTGGTGAGTTTAGAAATAATCCCAGCCGAAAGTGCGATTTATTATACCTGAATAATAAAAAAAACTACCAAAATATACGCATAAAAATATATACAGTGGTAATTTGATTTACAGGTGCCCCAACTTACGAGGTTTCCAAGTTATGAGTTGTTATTCGCTCGATTTTTTTGCTTTGAGTTCAGAGCTCAAATTTGAATTAATAGCGAGCTTCACTTATGCTTATGTTAAGTTCATTAAAAACATTTTTAAGTTTCCAAATTCATAACGCCGAAGAAAAAATATTATTTATAAAAAATAAACATTAAAAAATATTACAACACATAATTTATTACATTCTATTTTAATCTGCTATTTTTCTCATTTAAAAAGACGTATAAAAAACGTAATGTGTGTGATTTTTGGGGGTTGGGGTCGGAAGGGATTAATGGCATTTCAGTTTATTTCAATTGTGAAAATAGATTTGATATACGAGGAAATTGAGTTACGAGCGGAACGAATTAAAGTCGTAAGTCAAGGTACCACTGAATAAGCTAATGAATTAAATCGATCTAAAAAAAAAACTTTAAATATTTATAGATGTTCATATAACAATGTTTGGTAATTTATGAGGAAGTGCGTCCCGGACTCCTGCCTCAGAAATTGTTACCCGGTGACTATTAAAATAACGCCCCCAAAATGTCGTCTCGGCGGTGTCAGTTGAAAGAAAACAACCAACTTAGGGCGTTAAATGTATTTTAGAGGGGGACTTCTCTTTTTTGTCATAATTCTTATTTATTTATCGTAATTTGTCGTAATTCTTGTTCATTTATAGAAATTTGTCGTAATTCTTGTTTATTTATTGTAATTTGTCGTAATTCTTGTTTAGATATGAAGATGGATATATAGTTTGGAATAGACTGAGATAGATAGATAGATAAACAAACAAAATAATATAGATAGATATGAACAAATGGAGACGACATAGCTGGGGACGTTATTTTAATAGTCACCGGGTAGCAATTTCTGAGGCAGGAGACCGGGACGCACTTCCTCATAAATTACTCAATGTTTTACCTGGAACACCTGTCCAAGTCAATAAAGCAAATGAGCAAAGCTTCAGGGAACTGTCAACTCAGCCCCGGGCAGCTTACCACCTCGTCTAAAAGGGGTTAGAGTCAAGTTCATTGCCTGATGTCTAAAAACGCCCCCAAAGCATTTTAACATTATCCACCTGTGTATTTTGAGCGCAAAAGGAATTCCACTTTAAAAAAACAAATTTAAAACAACAATCTTGTATGGAAATCTTGTTGTCTAACGGAGAGTCGAGTTGAATATATTGATTGTTTATGCAAAGGACTTAACAGTAACAAAATGTCCATCTCACTTCTTTTGTTTTTTTTTTTTAATTTTATGACATATACGAGGGTGCGTCAAAAAGTAATGCCATTTTGTTTAGGACAGGTATTACCAACACAGGAACATGTATCATACATCAAAATGAAACTGGTCCTCTGTGGATCACATCCTTACTTCTCCACATAGACACCGTTTCTCTCAATAGCAATGTTCCACCTTCGAATGAGAGCATTTATCCCTGGCCCGCAAAATTCTGTTGACTGTTCTTTGAGCCACGTCTTCACTATAGATTTCTCTTTCTCATCACTGGAATAATGTTTGCCTCTCTTCGACCCCATGAAAGAGAGTTTGAGAGGCAAACATAATTCCAGTGATCCACAGAGGACCAGCTTAATTTTGATGTATGATACATGTTACTGTGTTGGTAATTATACCTATCCTAAACAAAATGGCATTATTTTTTGACTCATCTATGTGGAGTAGTAGGGAAGTAATCCACAGAGGACCAGCTTCATTTTCATGTATGATACATGTTCCTGTGTTGGTAATTATATCTGTCCTAAACAAAATGGCATTATTTTTTTACTCATCCTCGTACTTAGTTTCAGAGGTACTCGTTGTGTAATGGTTATTGTCGTTGAAAATGGATACGGTGACCTGAGTCGAAATTCTGGACAAGGCTGTTAACATTTCATATAGTACCAATACAGTTTAGTGTCATACACAGGACACAATTTTTTAATGGCATCCAATCGTGATGTAACGGTTAGCAAGCAAGTTTCGCAGATCCATTACTACTGAATAGTGGGTTCGGTCCTTGCTGGATGCCCCATACTTGTGACCTTGTTTCACATCCTTACCTGTGGCAAATGGATCGGGTGAAAAAGGCGCCCCATCGTGGTGTAATGGTTAGCAACATTATCTCGCAGATCCATTACTACTGAAAAGCGAGTTCGATCCTCGTTGGATGCCCCCATACTTGTGATTTTGTATCACATCTTACGCGTGGCGAACTGGTTGGGTAATAGATGAGGGTGCCCATCTTGAAGTATTCATTAGCAAGCTAGTCTTTCAGATTCATTACTACTCAATAGCGAGTTCGATCCTTGTTTGATGTACAATACTTGTGATCTTGTGCCACATCCTACCCCTGGCGAATGGGTTGGGTAAATACCTACCATACATACCAAATTTCTGTTGAATATTTGTGTGTTGTCGTTTCTTAAGAATTTTTGTTTTGCTTTGTTATTTCGTTTGTTAGTTTTTTTGTTTGTTTTTTTCATTTGTTTTTTCGTGTTTTTTGGGAGGGGGAGTTGCACGTCAGTTTTTAAGTGGTCACCCATCTAAATACATATACATATAGGATATGTTCATTTAGCGCTAATACACTTGGGAAAGGTATGAATTCTACTCTCCTTCCAGCTATGGATAAATAGTAGTGCAGACTGGGCTCTTTAAACTTGGTTAGGCAACCAGTCTAGGAGAAGGAAAACTCTGAATTCAAACCAGTTAAACTCCACTTGAGAAATTGACCTTGTGTCACATCCTGCTCATGCGGAGAGTTGGTATATATATATATATATATATATATATATATATATATATATATATATATATAATGTAGGATCTTTAGTCTAAGTAAAGCAACTAGTCTAAGAGAAGGAAAGCTATGAATTCAAACCAGCTGTGTTCCGTTTGAAAATTGGCCTTATCCCATTGTGCCGGTGGCGAAGATGTCGGATTTCTATTTAATAACGGCTCAAGAATATTTCTAGGCTTACTCGTCTTTATCTCTCAGATTATTTCATGCAATTCCCGCTTAATATCTTGAAAACAAACTTGTAATCAGCTTTCATATTTTGCGTCAAAACAACTTTTAAAGCATAGATAAGATCGTCATTTTTGTTGGTTAGTTTTTACGGCATGTCAACCCTTGGGGTATTTATGCTGAAAATGTTTAATTTATTCATTCTTGTGGATATTCAATTTTTTTAAACTCAATTTTTTAAACACATTTTTTATTCAACCTATAGATGGGTCCCTAACAGGTACTGCCCCCCCCCCCCGAGCCACAGTGGACCTGGGAGTAATGGTGATGAAAGAGTAGTCCCTACTCCCAAGATGATTAGAACTGGAACCTCACCATAGATGTATAGTGCTATTGCAAGGACACCCATTGGGGGTCTTACTAATCTATAAGGGATACAGCCAGCGTATTCTAATTAGTATATGCATAATAAAATAAATACTATGATGTATATGCATTGACCACCCCTCCCCCGTCACGAGCAGGATGGGACATCAAGTCAATTTTTAAGTGGAGTTTAATTGGTTTTCCTTCTCTTAGATTGGTTGCCATTCATATATTTCCCAACCCCTCCGCACGAGCAGGATGTGACACAAGGTCAATTTCTTAAGCGGAGTTTAACAGGTTTGAATTCAGAGTTTTCCTTCTCCTAGACCGGTTGCCTAACCAAGGTTAAAGAGCCCAGTCTGCCCTACTATTTACCCATAGCTGGAGGGAGAGTAGAATTCATACCTTTCCCAAGGGTATTAGCGCTAAGTGAAATGCAATTACCACGTCCAGGATTTGAAACTCGGGGCGACGAGTCCATTTCCTATGAAATGCTATTAGCGTTCTGTGAAAGGAATAAGCCGACGCTGCCATTTACCCATAGCTAGAGGGTTAATAGTTGAATGCATACATTTCCTCGAGACTATTTGCGCTCTGTGAAATACAAGTAACCTCGTCCAGAATGTAACTCGGGTCACCGTATCCATTTACTACGACGAGAATCATCACACCATGACCGCCTCTATAATGTATACTATGGAGTACGTGATAGGAAATGGAAACGGTGAGACGAGTTCAAAACCCAGACGTGGCTGGTTGCATTTCACATAGCGCAAATAGTCTCGAGGAAATGTATGCATCCAACTATTATCCCTCTAGCTATGGGTAAATGGCAGCGTCGTCTTATCTCTCGTCAATGAAACGTGTGTTTTTGTATTTTTAAAAATAAAATTACACACACACACACACAACACAAATATACACACACAAATATATATATATATATATATATATATATATATATATATATATATATATAAGAGAGAGAGAGAGAGAGAGAGGGGGAGAGAGAGAATTGGCCGGCATTGAAGTGTTGTTTCCAAAATGTTATTGGAATAAAAGGATTTTTTTATCCCTGACTTTTCCAATAGTTTTGTGCTAATTGGTCTCCGAGGAGGAATATCTGAAAATCCAATAAAAGTCAGCCTGAAACACTATCAGAACCATTTTCCGTATCTGAACCTTTCCAGAAAAGCGACAATCATAAAAATACTTATATGCCACAGTTTGTTTTGTTTGTTTTGTTTTTTGTTGTTTTTTTTTTTGGGGGGGGCGTACGACCTGTGAGAATAAGTAACCAGTAAAATCGTAACCTTTCAACAATAATTTTCTCGTATTACACATATAATAACCTTATCCAGTCAATTAGTATTGTCATAATTTCTGTTCACCGGCTATTCATGTTTTTTTATTTATTTTTTTACTTTTTTTACTTTTTCAAAAGTGAGTTTTATGCGTATGTATTTTTCCAACCCCTGATCACAAGCAGGATGTGACACAAGGTCGATTTTAAGTGGATTTACTTGAAGCTATAATCGTTTATACTAGAAAAAGACCTCCGGGCAGTGTAAAAATTCTTGAAAGATATTGCCTGAGGGTAGGTGTTCAAAATTCAATGTTAGAGGGATTGTATCATAAGTAAGAAAAATCATCAAATTCATTAAAGGAGTAAAAAGATAAAACAATTTGAAATTGAAAATCAGTTCTTTCCCCTCAAATAAAATGTTGCATTCATCTAAAAAAGTGACAATTTCTGGTTTGGAAATACTTTTCTCGTAAATATCGTTTGATAACTTCATGTATATATATATATATATATATATATATAATATATATATATATATATATATATTAAAATAAACCAAACTATATACAAATATATATTATCGGGCATATATTTATCAAAATTTGTTTTAAAAAGCAAAAATGATCGTTCTAAGGAGGCATACTCAAATTTTGAGTGTATACAATAGAAAGTTGTTCTTTTTTTTTTTTTTTGACAATTTTGGGTAATTTGGCCTAAGCGGTGACATAGTTTCCGTTAAAGACAAATAGAGACCGAATCTCCATTATTAATAGATATTTACCAACCTCTCCACACGAGTAGGATGTGAAACAAGGTCAATTTTTTAAGCAGAGTTTAGCAGATTTGAATTCTGAGTTTTCATTCTGCTATACCGGTTGCCATACCAAGGTTAAAGAGCCTAGTCAGCTCTACTATTTACCCATAGCTAGAAAGAGACTAGTTGGATTCATACATTTCCTAAGGGTATTAAAGCTATGTGAAATGCAAAAAGCCGCATCCAGGATTTAAACTCAGATAGCTGAATTCACTTCTTACGATGATAAACATTATGCAACGAGCACCACCTAGACAGGCTGAAATGCAGTTAAAATAAATCAATCTGTATTTGGTACAGTATCACAGTCGGTTTAGTTCAGTCGGTAGAGTGTTCGGCTAGGAATCACAAGGTTCCTGGTTCGATACCGACCAACTCAGCGCATGTGTAGCACAGGCATATGTGTGGTAAAGTGAGGAGCTGATGGTAGTGTGGCGCTCCACCTCAGATGCTAAAATAATCTCCTTGGTCTAGCGCTAGTGGCTAGTCGCTGTCTGGCTGATACCGAGATTAGGCTGCCCCGGCGACTTTACTTTATTTATTTTTGTAATTACCTACCCCTCTGTACGAGCCCAGTCTGTCCTAATATTTACCTATAGCTGTCGGGAGAACATTTAGATGCATACCTTTCCCAACTATTCTCCGCATTTGTTGTGTAATAGTTATCGTCATAGACACATTGAACCGAGCCACTTCGTCACACAGATTTCACTTCCTCGTCACTGGAATTATGTTTGCCTCTCAAACCCTCTTTTATGGGACCAAAGAGATGATAGCTCTAAATCTGGTGAGTATGGAGGAATGCAGTAAAGTTGTCCAGAAGTGACTCAAAGAACAGTCAACAGAATTTTACGAGGTAGGGATATATGCTCTCATTCAAAGGTGGAACATTTCTATTGAGAGAAACGGTGACTATGGAGAAGTAGGGTGTGATCCATAGAGAACCAGTTTCATTTTGATGTATGATACATGTTCCTGTGTTGGTAATTATACCTGTCCTAAACAAAATGGCATTGCTTTCTGACTAACCTATGTGGAGTAGTAGGGATGTGATCCACAGAGGACCAGCTTCATTTTCATGTATGATACATGTTCCTGTATTGGTAATTATACTGTCCTAAACAAAATGGCATTACTTTTTGACTCACCTATGTGGAGAAGTAGGGATGTGATCCACAGAGACCAGCTTAATTTGATGTATGATACATGTTCCTGTGTTGTAATTATACTGTCCTAAACAAAATGGCATTACCTTTTGACTCACCTATGTGGAGAAGTAGGGATGTGATCCACAGAGGACCAGCTTCATTTTCATGTGTAATACATGTTCCTGTGTTGGCAATTATACCTGTCCTATTTGTTGTTTACTTCAGTTATACCCAAAATTTGTCTCTGAAACACCAGGGTTATCATTGGCGACCCGTATATTTTGTTTTTCTTTCTAAAAATGCGTATGTACTCTTAAAATCTTAACTACCCGGGACTTTGGCCTTAACGTTAGGGATATACTCGAATCTGCCACTCCGAGGGAGTTGAACGTGTAAGATGTGAAATTCCGTCTATGTCGAGGGTAGTTTTACTGTTTGTTACACCCAACAGATATACTATTCATCTCCCACCCACTGTTACATACTGACGTTTTCACTTTACCAAATCAGCATATTATGTTGTATACCCTTCTTACTTCTTACTCTGGTCGTCTATTCTTCTGGCCGGCTTGGTTCTATCTTCTAACATCTTGGTCTGGTATATCTTCTAAGGTCTGGTCTTTCTTGGGGACTCCGGTCTGGTTTCTGTTAGGGATCACTCCTTATCAGAAGCCCTGGGTCATTGTTAGTTTTTAGGTAATAAACACAAGACTTCGATTTACGTTGATGTTACTTTATTTGTAAATCCCCAACCCAGACAATCTGCGCAGATGAGGCTTACATGTTGCTAGCTCGGCTTCTAAGTTCTAACTGACTGAGTTACTTACTATATCCTTAAACCGGAAGGGCCTTCTATCGGGGTTCCAGTTCTCACGGTTTATCCCCGGAAAGCAAGGTCAGAGTGAAGTCAAGCACTGTCACTCACTCTCAAGGCCATCAGCTGTACTAATCGCCATTATGATTTCTACAATACCTTATAAAAGCATTAGGGAACCAATAATTATGTAACACCACTAGTGCCACACACCACCACCACCACCACCATGCAGGTCGATTTCAGCTCCGCCCATTTCTATGACTAGTGATACCTTTTTTTTCTCACCCTCGTATATATATCTCTGATAATCTTAGTCTCTGCATATCTATAGTAAAAGATCAGTAAATTTTGATAAGTTTGACAGTGTCATTAACATTCAAATTGTTAACATTGATTCCACAAAACTTGAAAAGAAAAATGAATGTATGTAAAGAGCACCTTGTCACTTAAACATTTGTTTTCTGAAAGATTGGAAGGAGGAGGATAACAAAATATCACAATTATTTACCTACTGTAAAAATGTTATGCGTAAGGGTGGAGCAGAACTAATCCAAAATGTTTATTGACATTACCTGATCAGAGTGGTTTTTTAATATAAAACCACTTTTTTCAACTTCCTTTTACAGTATGCCATACAAATGTGGACATGTATGGAAGAGGGAAACAAATTAAATAAAGAGGGGGTAGATTAATTGGGGAGGGGGAAGAGAGGGTGAGAGAGAGAAAGAGAGAGGGTGAGAGAGAGAAAGAGAGAGAGTGAGAGAAAGGGTGGGTGAGAGGGTGAGAGAAAGAGAGAGTGAGGGTGAGAGAGAGAAAGAGAGAAGAAGGTGAAAGAAAAGAGAGAAAGAGGGTGAAAGAAATAGAGAGAAAGAGGGTAAAGAAATGAGAGATAGAGAGGGGGTAAAAGAAATAGAGAGAAGAGGGTAAAAGAAATAGAGAAAAGAATTAGAGAGAAAGAGGGTAAAAGAAATAGAGAGAAGAGGTAAAGAAATAGAGCAAAAGAAATAGAGAGAAAGAGGGTAAAAGAATATATATTTATACTATATTTTTATGATAGATAGTTTCTTATATATTGACTAAAAATTAGACAAACCGATCATTGCTTGTAAGTTCATTTCTCACTGAGTGCCCCACATTTCTGACTTAAACTAAGTTTAGTTAATGATATCTACCTATCAATCTTAGTCTCTTCAGATATCTACATATCTATTGTTACATAATCTATGCGGTTGCATAAGATTATTGTCAATCCCCTGTATTTCTAAAGGGATGGCCCTTTTCATATCACGGGTGGGACTTTCCATGGAATAGTACAGAAAGTCCGCGAAATACGTGAAGTCACGTGGGACCTGGTTGGGTCCTCAGTTTTCAGCTTGACGTCGGGCAGAGAAGATGTGCTGCCTTAACTGGAATTCACACTGCATACGCGTGCTATGTTAGTCAGATATTTACTTAAATGAAATGTTTAGTTAAGTAAATAAAAGCTTAAGAAAATAACACAGTTTTGTGGTTGGTGAATGTCTTGGTAACAAGACTGATCTAGAAGAAGAAATGAGTTAAGTGCGACCGACCACCAAGACGAAGCCCAAGACGCTAGAAGAGATGTTAGAAAAGACGCCAGAAGAAGAAGTAAGTAAAGAAAAGGGTATACAACACTATCTTTCTGTTATATAATTCATGGATAGCCAGTGAATTATGTACGTACTGTAGTTAGATATTTTGAATCAAAGTTCGTTAGATTTAGAATAACAGGGATTCAATGGAAAATTTTTCGACGGTTATTGACGGGTAGTGACATTCCGCTTGATCCCTCAAAAAGCGCGCCATTATGGCGTGAGAAATTTTTGATTAGTTGCGACCAGTTACTAGCTGAGAGTGGACGCTGTCATCAGCTCTTGAGATATCGTTTTTCCACCGCACGGTTGAATCCGGGGTGGAATTATTGAAATAAAAGGCCTAAAAGAAAAACAAATCTTGTTTTATTGATTTATTATTCAAAACAAGAGATGACCAGCCGAAAAAGAAAGAAGAAACAGCCCCACTGAATCATCCCTAAGTAGAATTTGGCGACCGACGAATTGGCAGTAGAAAGCAGAAGAGTTAACAAGTAAGAGCTCCTCACCTCATTTAACATCCCCTCGTCTGTCTGTCTGTCTGTCTGCTCTCACACGCACACACACACACACAGATACACACCGTATACATGCACATACACACATACACAAAAACAAACATAAGACTTACTCACTCCTTTATACTCAAACTTGAGGAACAACCACAAAGCATATTCTCTCTCATTCTCTCTCCCCCCTCTCTCTCTCTCTCTCTCTCTCTCTCTCTCAACACACACACACACACACACACACACACGAACAAACAGAAGACTTATGCAGTTCTTTATACTCAACATGAGGGACAACCACAAAACACACACTTCTCTCTCTCTCTCTCTCTCTCTCTCTCTCTCTCTCCTCTATCTCTCTCCATTAGTCTTTCCATGCCTATCTCTTCAACACGAAGGCATATAATAAACAATAATGAAATATGCCTATCTAGAATTCTTTAATAATTTATTATTACAATGATAAAAAACATATTCATTGTTTAAATGCAAACTTCATCAATAATAAAATATTAATGAAATCTATACGGGTATATAACATATCTTCCTGTCTCTTTCGTTCCGTTAGTCTTTCGATCCCCATCTCTTCAACATGAAGGTTTATAATAAACAATTCAGATTAGTATAAAACGACTAATAGAATGAAAGAGACAGAAGCTAGATATGAACTGACCGAGTAGATAGATCTATTTTGTGACCGCGATTATTATTTCACTTCTTATGCTATTATTATTATTATCATTGCTACTTCGACTTGCAATCAGACTTGAGTAAGAATATGTGCTCACTCGACCAAGTAGAATATGGATGAACAGACAAGAATTGCGGGCAAAAATAGAGCTTCTCTGTGTGGTGGGGAAATCGAAACTTTTCAGTAAGAAATTGCTAAAAAGGTCATCACATCAAAACTCTGACAGCAGCTCACTCTCTGATAAAGGTTACTTTTTAGCACGTTTATTTTGATTTATTTATGTTTCTCTCTTCTTATCTATCTATCTATCTATCTATCTATCTATTTCGGTCTGTATATATTAGACACAAAACTGCAACGATTGTGTTACAGTACTTCTAATAGTCAAAAGGTATTAGTCTTATTTTTTTAAAACTCATTAATATCTTTTTAAAAGTGTTACTGCTATAAGAATTAATGACTATTAGTTTATAACAAACAATAAGTCCGTATAATCCATTAGTGCGTCAATAGATACACTAACACTGAATATTCGGTTAGGAAAGACAGATAACTAGCTCTCTTGAAAAATCTACATATGAAAAATATCGATCTATTTTGGTCTGTTCATATTAGACACAAAACTGCAATGGTTGTGTTTCAGTATTTCTAGTAAGTAAGTAAAGTCGTCGGGGCGGCATAATGTCGGTATCAGCCAATCAGCGAGGGAGTCTATCCCATTTTCACTAGCGCCAGACCAAGGAGATTGTTATTTGCGTCTGAGGTGGAGCGCCACACCGTCCATCAGCTCCTTACTTTACCGCACAGATCCCTATGCTACTCATACGCTGAGTTGGCGAGGACCAGGATCGAACTAGGAACCTTGTGGTTTCTAGCCGAACGCTCTACCGACTGAGCTAACCGGCCCCTCAGTATTTCTAATAGTCACAATTTCTTAGGCTTATTTTTTTTTAAAAACTCAAATATATTGTGTTTATAATTGATGAGCTGAAAATACAAAATGATAACGGGTGAAAGAAAGAAAGAAAGAAAAGAAAGAAAGAAAGAAAGAAGAAATTAAGAAAGAAAGAAACGAAGAGAGAAAGAAGTAATGATTTGAAAGAAGAAAAGAAAGGAAGAAAGAAAAAATAATAATTAGAAGGAAGGAAAGGACGAGAAAGAAATAGAAATAAAAAAGAAAATAATATCG
>CM042154.1:100969928-100972428 GCA_023376005.1 Doryteuthis pealeii
TATAAAAGGAGAGAGAATGAAAAAAAAAACAGGACTTGAAAGAGAGTTAAAGTAACCAGAGATAGATAGGAAGAAAAGAGAAAAAGATGAGAGGAAAATATAAAGAAAGAATGAATAGAAAATTATGGAATATCAAGGAAAGTACATCGTTTAATACCAAAACATGATTTTATTACAAAATATGTTGATTTGGATTAATTCTCACCCTTCAGTTAAGAAAATCTTGTACCTTTTTTAATTTAAGACCGTTCATTTTTAGTGGTAGTAAGAAGTGGTGATAGCGATTATCAGTAATGGGTTTGAAATGATAACAATTAAAGAGAGTGGATCATCTCACTCTTGATTCTCAAACATTCCTCTTTGTGCTCTTAAAAGGATTAAATCATATAGGGAGTGGTTAGTTAAGATTAGAGAGGGTTAACTTTATAGGCATATGTTAAGTAAGGGATGGGTTACTTTATGACTTAATTACAAATTACTGCTAATTAAAAGGATGAAAATGTTTTTTTTAACATAATTCAATCCTAGACCTAAGGAATAACTTAGTTGTAATTTTCGTGTCATTAAACTAAACAGTAAAAAATCTTTAGGAGACAAAAAGTGATTCGCTCAGCTTTAGTTTAATAATAGATATATAAACAAAATATCATCTGCTCATTAAATTGCATGCCTCGGAAATTAGTAGATTATTTTGCATATCTCGGTAGCAATATCTTGTCTACTAAAATTGATGTCAACGTTCGTACAGGAAAGGCATGGACTGCTATTGACATATTAAAATTTGATCTTCCAGATTAAATAAAATGGTGATTCTTCCAAGCTGAAGCCGTATAATTACTACAATACGGCTGCACCACCTAGACTTTAACAAATCGACTATCAGTGATGATGGTTGATAGGGATGGATGGGAAGATAGAGTCAAGAGAATCTGTGCTATCACCACAAGATGTGTGTGTGTAGTGCGATCGATAAATTGTCGTATAAATTACGTAAACATTTAAATATCGTAGACATTTCACTTTATCATATATGTTCACCAAAATTACATAAAAATGATTTTAAACATTATAGATTAAATTCACTTAAATAAACCGCCATTGGCTTCAATCATGGTCTCCAACGACTTTGGAAGCATGGACTGCAGTAGACAGATTATAAATTATATCGAAATCAGATCTCTGTAATAAGATAAAGCGAGAATTCTTACAAGCAGTAGCCATATCAGTGCTACACACACACAAACACACACACACACACACACACGTATATATATATATATACAAGGTGTGTGAAAAAAGTATCGAGATTTTTGGTAATTTTTGACACACCTTGTATTCTTAAAAGAAATAACGTTCCATTGATTAATTTTTAAGGTGTGTCAAAAAAGCATTAAGTTTAAAGCTGTATTTACCAAGCTAGAAATGAAGAATGAATGGGACGTTATCTAGTATAATGATATATATGTATATATATAATATATATATATATATATATATATATATATATATATATACTAAGTGTGTCATAAAGTATCGAGATTGAAGCTGTATTTACCAAGATAAAAATGAAGAATGAATGGAACGTTATTTTTTTTTTCAGAATTCAAGGTGTGTCAAAAATTTTTTAAAAAAAAACGCAATACTTTTTGACACACATTATATATATATATATATATATATATATATATATATATATGGGAGAAGAAAGAAAGAGAGAGAGAGAGAAAGCGCGAGAGAGATGTTAACGCCCATGAGTAAGCACTTTGAATAAAAAACTAATTTTGTTCGAAAACAAAAATATCAGGATTTCATTATTACAAGTGGTGTATTATGCCACCAAAACGGATATCATTAAACATTATTTATGGCCGAGCCTTACAGTACTGATAGAGATCCCCCCCCCCTGCGTAGTGGCTAATGTGCTAGACTGTTCTTCAATAAGGATGGCATTGGCATTAGATTACCCACAAATGTTGATATGCCATTAAACTCAAGAAACAAACTTACACTGCCTGTAGATAGCAAAATCTACGACGTAAAAAGCAAAATTTGTAACGTATTATTATTATTTACTCCTTTTGAGTTTTCACATCAGTGTTAGCTGATGGTCTTTCACTGGAGTCTGAGTGACAGCAAGTCTCCTCAGGTCTCCAGGACTCTTCTGAGTATTCTGGCAGATTGCAGCAGTGCAGTGTTCTGAATGGTTTCAATCCTTCCTCTGATATCCATACTTTCCAAGCCATTATTATTATTATTATTATTATTATTATTATTATTATTATTATTATTATTATTCCTTTTGGCTTTTTCACATCAGCGTTAGCTGATGGTATTTTACTGGAGTCTGAGAGACAACAAGTCCCCTCAGGTTTCCAGGACTCTTCTGAGTATTCTAGCCGTTTGCAGCAGTACAGTAGTCTGGTTTTTCTCAATTCTTCCTCTGGTTTCTAGATCCTCCAGTCTTTTTTCCAACTTTATTGGGACCGTTCCTAGTGCACCA
>CM042154.1:100977428-100997428 GCA_023376005.1 Doryteuthis pealeii
AAAATAATTAAGAGGGCACCATCACATAAAGGAAATGATAACCCATGCATGCTGTGCTTGTAAGAAAAACTAAGAATAGCTGAAGGCAGGGATTCAGATGCGATATTGAACTCACGATCGGAGTTGACAAACAAATGTAGGCATGCTAACAAACATAGACTATGCCATGTAGGTTCAGGCATAACGTAAGGGAAAAGAAGGGTAGGTGGCACACCCACCTACTTAGGAATAGGTACAACCAGATATAAATACAAGTCGATGGTTGGACAAAACCACTCCCTGAAGATTCGCTACTGCGTGAAACTATAGTCGGAATATTTTAACCCATTCGGTTTCAAAACATATATATAGGGTTTTCGGGATAAATTTGACGTATTTATTTTTGTTTATTTTTCTCCGTAGGTTGGAGGTATTGACGCACACTACGCATCATCTAAAAACTTGGACTCTTCTTCATTCATATACGTGATGACATAGAATGGATGACTGAAACCCACCTGAATGATGGAAGAGAATAACTTGTATTATGATGATCTGTGCCGACCATCAAAATAAGGAGATTATGGTTGCTGCCCAATGCTCCCTGAACACTGTAAAAACAATCAGGCATAAACTGAAAAATTGCAATGGAGACACTAGAAGAAAGCAACAGACGATCTGACATTCATACAGCAGAATTACTCGCATTTTTTACTAAACAGTGTAGTCAAGCTCTGGATAACAAGGGTAGCTAATGGCGGGCCATATGTATGGTAGCAAGATTCAGACCCTTGCCACACCTCTGGAAAAAAGTCAAAAATGGTTGTCGGCGAATTCTTACGACTACACCAGTCTCAATATTTGGCCTCCGAACTCCCCAAATCTTAACCCCATGGATTATGTATGTGGCGCTGTTGAGAAAGACGGCAATCGCCGTGCGAGTACTACAAAAGTCCAGTTAATCGACAGAATTAAGGTAGTTTTTGAGACCTTTCCCAGGGAAACTGTACCATCAGCTTGCTCCATGTCCCGGAGCAGGATTGAGGCTGTGATCGACGTTAATGTCGGTTATTTTGAGTGAAACTTGTTGACAGTAGCGTGATTTCCGTGCCTGTTGAATTTCTTTACAATCCATTAAATTTACCAAGCATGTTTTCCTTTTCCTCATGAAATTGTCAAATTTCTACCGAATACCATATATATATATTATATATATATATATATATATAGTGGTCAAACAATGTGTTTGAAATGGCGAAGGCCGACAATTTTTTTTGGTGGGGGGGATTATGTGCTTAATTAAAGTCATACATAATTTGTTAATAAATTAATTATAATTAAATGAATTAGGCGTGCATATCGGTTTAAATGTAAAGCGTAAACAAATCGAGAAAAAGTCGATCTCTGTGTGTACATTTCAGCCTATTAGGCCTCATCAGTAGAGCTATAGACAGGGCAGTGCTTTGTGCGCGATTCGAACCCTACCTGTCAGGCTGACAGGCAGACATTCTAACCACTACACTAGCTGGCTTCCCCAGAATCTCTCGGTTTAAATGTAAAGCGTAAACAAATCGAGAAAAAGTCGATCTCTGTATGTACATTTCAGCCCATTAGGCCTCATCAGCAGAGCTATAGACAGGGCAGTGCTTTGTGCGCGATTCGAACCCTACCTGTCAGGCTGACAGGCAGACATTCTAACCACTACACTAGCTGGCTTCCCCAGAATCTCTCGGTTTAAATGTAAAGCGTAAACAAATCGAGAAAAAGTCGATCTCTGTATGTACATTTCAGCCCATTAGGCCTCATCAGCAGAGCTATAGACAGGGCAGTGCTTTGTGCGCGATTCGAACCCTACCTGTCAGGCTGACAGGCAGACATTCTAACCACTACACTAGCTGGCTTCCCCAGAATGTCTCGTTTATTTTAAACTGATATGTATATCGCACTTTTTGGGTGACTTATGGCACGACAGTATGATATATATATATATATATATATATATATATATATATATATATATATATATAGGTATATGTAAAAACAAAATTTCTTTTGCGATGAAACAAAGAAAATACAGTGCTCAATCACAGTTTGTAAACACCATTGGATCTTGCTTCTCAACCTGATGATTGCTTTGGCATGAAACCACGGTCGTTGATAATGAACATTGATCTATGAAAACATTGTAAAATAAATAAATATATATAATATATATATATATATATATATATAATAAGTGAGAGTGAAAAATAGGAAATGTAAGGATCACTTATCGATATTTGAAAAAATATATATTTGTCCACATTCAATGTTTCGATTGATTATGTACAGTATCGAACATATATTTAAAGTAGATATATATCAGACATGCATCTCCAATTTTCTTCTAGGCAAGACAAATATCGTCTGTTGATATCAGTTTTTGTTTAACATATGACACGCAAGAATTTGCGTCATAAAAACATTTCCTATTTTTCACTCTCACTTATTTTTCTTTAAAATACTGTCGTATTCACCCCTCCCCCTCATATATATATATATAATGTGTCAGAAATCGGTGGATAACGGGTGTATTTCGTATCGAAGTCGGATGTTGAGGATTTATTATCCACTCAATGTCCGCATTTTTTTTTTTATTTTTTTTTTTTTTTTTACTAAACTTGGACTTTCTCCAGACAAGAGGAAACACATCAAAAAGACCCAGGATAAAGCTCTAACCGCATCAGCGTGGATATGGCAATCCCACTGTGTGACAACTAACCAACAAAGTCTGGTGGTACCATGAGATACTTCTGGGGCGCTCTGGGATAGTGGTAATGATGCTTCGATCCGAAACCATGCCTGAATTCAAAGTCATTATCTGGTGAAGGCTTTGTTGGATGTAATGCTACTGTTTAAACAGCAGTCGTTGTATGAAGTTATATATATTGTACTATATAAATATATATATATATATATATATATATACATATATATGATTATATATATATATAATATATATATATATATATATATATATATATATATATGATTATGTCATACGTTAATATATCATGTCATTAAGGGAGATGGCTATATATGGTGGTCATTAAGTAACCTGGTTTTGTTAAAACCAGTATGCAAATTAACAACACCATATATTATGTAAACCTTTATTTCTTAGTGATATATAAGACACATAGCAGGAATTTAAACGCACTAATAACATCGGTTGTTTTGAGGCAAATCTAACACAGATTTTCCTTGAAAATCATTGATAAATAAGATTTATTCTATATATTATCAATTTGTAATATAGATTAAATACTCATTGATGAATTTACACAATCGCTGAGGGTATTGTGACATACAAAGTGACGTAATTTCGATTACAGGCAGACAGATACGAATCTCCATGATAATAATGATTATATATATATATAATATATATATATATATATATATATTGTCATGAATATGTATATAAGAGTACATTTTACTACTGTTAAATTTTAAAATGAAAGAGAGAAGAACAAAACGAGTTAAGGAGGAAATTAGGAGAACAGAAATATATTGAATTCCAATTACTACCCTACTAACTAAGCATCATAACACCACCCCCTAACCCCCTAACACCGGTATCCTAACCAGCCACGAATTTTGGTGACCCGAATTTTCCCTACCCCGTTACCCATAGTCAAATTTTAAGTACGCTACGACCCCAAAAGCATAACGGTAGCGTCTCGATAAGAATTTCCCGCCCATTTGTGAGAAAATACTTTTATAGACACAAACCCCGTAGATTTTAAGACGATCAGACGTCTAAGAAACCTCGTCGCTACTATAAGATTGATGGAAGAAATGCCTCAACTGAAATATGATACAGAGAAAATTCTAAACCTTTAAAAAAAATATCGAGTGACTTTGAACTGCCCACTATTCATTAAGGAGATATTACGAATTATTTGTGAAAAAGAAAAAAAAGAAAAAAAAACTATTAACGTGACATAACGAATTATAAATGAGAGACGGAAAAGGAATGTATTAAAGAGATCTCTTCTATCAAAGTAAGTCTCATATTGTTCCAGTATTTTGTATTATTATATCTGACCATATATCTTCATGGACATTTTCTGATATGAACTTTTAACTGTGAAAGATTATGAATATAAAAAAAAGGAAATCCTTGGAGGAATATGTATTAAATGTATTAAATGAATGCACGGCTCTAACGGTCAGGATCGTTATCCGCTATTATTTACTCAATAATAAACACTGTTTGTTTTTGTTTTTTTGTAAATATATATGATATCGCGTCTGTGTTTCTTTGGCTTGACCAGTACTGATTCTTCTTTCTCGATTTATTCACGGCCTCTCTGGAAGCAGGAAGTAGAGAACTTGATTTTCCCTTTTCTTCCTTCTATGAAATAGTAGCATTTCATACCTGGGACTTTGTCGTATTTATTTTTTTACTTCTTGTGTGACACTGTGTATGATCGTTCCTAATCTGCATAAGCGTTCGTAACAATATATATATATATATATATATATATATATATATATATATATATCGTAATGTACGCATCTATTTACACTTATGTAAACCCTACCCACTCACACTATAGTTTTATACAAAGCACATTGGATAGTTAGGAATAGACTAATATAGATCAATAGGTTTCCTTTGGTTTCTTTGTTTAATGGCATATCAGGGTCTTCGTTTCTCGAAATGGTCTATGAGAGGATGATTATAAAATTTGTATTCTATAAGATTGATATATATATTTACCAACCCCTCCGCACGAGCTGGATGGGACACAAGGTCAATTTCTTAAGCGGCACTCAACAGGTTTGAATTCAGAGTTTTCCTTCTCCTATACCGGTTGCCTAACCAAGGTTAAAGAGCCTAGTCTGCCCTACTATTTACTCATAGCTTGAGGGAGAGTAGGATTCATACCTTTACCTGTGTCTGTCTCTCTAGCCCTGTTTGTCTGTCTGTGTCTGTCCCTATCAGTCATTGCTCTCTGTATGTCCCCTAGACGGCACCCAGTGTCCGCGCAGAGCTGATGAATGTAAGTTTTTGCTGGTCGGTCGACGCTGGTGTGCCCGTGTGTATGAGTCCACAGGATGACGCCGCTTATGATTTTGTCCTGTTTCTCCAGCAGTGCTCAACATGTCTTGTTCATCTAACTTGTATGGTTTCATGAAATAACAATGGATAAAAACATCATCATTTTTTATTTATGTTTTGTTTTCTTTTTCTTTCTTTGTTCTGTTTTTAAAGAAAGAAAAAAAAAACACGAAGTAAAAAAAAAAAAGAAAAAAAAAGACAAACTAATCTGATATGAAAATCGGGATTCTCTTTTCAATCGATACAATAAAATACGTTTTTTTTCCGGTAAAGTGTCGGAACATCGACGAAAAAAATCAAATGTGTTCGAGAATAATGTATTAAAAGCCGTGTTTTGACATTTAGAACTGCGGGAGGTTCCCTGCCTTTTTTGTTTAAGGTAGCGTTGATTGACTGAATATTTAGGATGAATGATTCGGAATTTTTTAAAAAAGCGAACTGGAGAAAGGATGAGGCACAAACAAAATGGCGGAACAAAAAGGAAAAGAGGAGTGATGATTAAAGAAAGAGACAAAGAAAGGGGGGTGAAAAGGGATGAGGGGAAAAACAAGGAAGAAAGATGAAAGAGAATCGGAAGATGATTTTGAAGAAAGAAAGAAAAAACGGAATGATGGATGCAGATAAAAAGAAAATGGTATAGAAATTCTGAATGATAAAGTCGTGAAATTTTGTAACGAATAGAAATGGGTGGGTAATGTTAAAAGAAAGAAAGAAAGAAAGAAAGAAGAAAGAAAGAAAGAAAGAAAGAGACATGAAAAATAGTGCAGGGAAATTGAAAAGAAAGAAAGAATGAAGGAAAGGGAGCGAAAGAAAGGAATTAGGAGATGTCTAGAATGAATGAAAGAAAGAAAAGAAAGAGAGATGAAAAATAGCGTAGGGAAATTGAAAAGAAAGAAAGAAGAAAGAAAGAAAGAGAAGAAGAGAAAGGAATTAGGAGATTTCTAGAATGAATGAAAGAAAAAAGGAAGAGACATAAAAATAGGGTAGGAAAATTGTAAAAAAAGAAAAAAAGAAAAAAGAAAGAGAAATAAGGAGTAGGGGAACTGTAAAAAAAGAAAAAAGAAAGAGAGAAAGAAAGAAATAGACAGAGAAATAGCGTTAAAAATTGTAAAGAATGAAAGAAAGGAATAGAACAAGGACTAGGGGAACTCTAAAGAAAAAAAAAAAAATACATCAACAAAAAGAATTAGTAGAAAAATTGCAAAGAAAGAAAGAAAGAAAGAAAAAGAAAGAAACGGGGACAGAAAAGAACGAGTAGGAAATTTATAAAAGAAAGAAAGAAAGAAAGAAAGAAAGAAAGAAAGAAACGGGCGACAGAAAAGAACGAGTAGGAAATTTATAAAAGAAAGAAAGAAAAGAAAGAAAGAAAGAAAGAAAGAAAGAAAGAAACGGAACAGAAAAAAACGAGTAGGAAATTATAAAAGAAGAAAGAAAGAAAAGAAAGAAAGAAAGAAAGAAGAAAAAAACGGACGGACAGAAAAGAACGAGTAGGAAATTTTAAAAAGAAAGAAAGAAAGAAAAGAAAGAAAAGAAAGAAAGAAACCGACAGAAAGAAAGAGTAGTTAAGAAAGAAAGAAAGAAAGAAAGAAAGAAAGAAAAGAAAGAAAGAAAAGAACCGGAGCGACGAAAAGAAAAAGAGTGGGAAATTTATAAAGAAAGAAAGAAAGAAGAAGAAAGAAACGGAGCGACAGAAAAGAACGAGTAGGAAATTTATAAAAGAAAGAAAGAAAGAAAGAAAGAAAGAACCGGAACGACTGAAAAGAAAGAGTAGGAAATTTATAAAAAAAAAGAAAGAAAGAAAGAAAGAAAGAAAGAAAGAAACGGAGCGACAGAAAAGAACGAGTAGGAAATTTCTAAACGACAAAAAAAGCAACAAGAAAGAAAGAAAGAAAGAAGCATCAGAAGAGAATTTCATCGAGGGTGGGGTGAGGGGGAATATCCGAGAGAAAGAAGTCAAAGGAAATAAACACTAACAAAGAAAACACATCAAAGTGTAGGAAGAATAATTAAACATAAAACAAAAAATAAGGAATAAAAAAAAAGGAAGGAGTATCAAAGGGAGATAATGCATCGGGTTTGTCGGAAGAGAAACGGAAATCGTAACACGTGGGATCGTTGCGAACGCCGTCAGCAGAATTACTGACAAGTTAAAGGTTGTACGCGACAGGCTTAACTCCTTAGCAACGGTAATTCCAAACCCAAATTGATTTTGTCACTGATAAATTCTTCAAATACATTCTCTCCAGAGAATTGCCTCCCCTTCCTTTCAATAAAAATAGAGAAATTACAACGCAATTTATAGCATCTTCTGAGTTCCTTGAAACTTCGTGAGTTTTACAGATTTTTTTCTTTTTTTTTTTTTTGGTGAGGGGGTGTTGAATTTTTTACGTTCTTTTTCGTTTCTTGGCTTCCTTTCTTTTTACCTGCCATTCTTAATTTAAAAATTGTATTCCTTTTATGTGATTTCTTTGGCTCTTTTTCTATTAACTTTTTCTTACCTCCCCCTCCCTTTTTTTCTAAAAATATTTCAGCCATTAAGGAGTTCGTAGTATAACGGTTAACATCATAAAAAGTAGACTAGCAACCCAAGTTCAAATCCTCAGCGAGACTGTTTGCATTTCATCAACCAACCAATCAACAAATAATAGCGATAACTATTGCACTACATGCGCTTCCAAAAAAATTAACTCGTAGAAAATACTTGTTATAATTGAAATACTTCTTTCTCGAAGGATCTATCTCCATTCGCCACTGCAAGTTATTATTATTATTATTATTATTATAATAATTATAATAATAATAATAATAATAATAATAATAATAATAATAATAAGAAGAAGAAGAAGAAGAAGAAGAAGAGAACCTATCATCTCGTGGATTTTGCCGTCCCGGCCGACCACCAACTCAAAGTGAAAGAAAGCGAAAAGATAGACAAATACTTAGACCTTGCCAGAGAACTGAGAAAACTGTGGAACATGAAGGTGAATGTCGTACCAATTTTAATTGATGCCCCTGGAACGCTCCCAAAAGATCTGGAAAAGAATTTGGATGAATTGGAAATCAGAGGAAGATAAATATGAAGGTCGTATTATTATTATTATTATTATTATTATTATATTATTAGTATATAATAAAATAATAATAATAATAATAATAATAATAATAATAATAACTTGCACGGGCGAATGGAGATAGATCCTTTAAGAACGAAGTATTTTAATTATTACACGTATTTTCTACGTATTTTTTTGCGGGTGTGTGTGGGGGGGAGGGGCACGTTGTGAAATGGTTATCGTCAGAAAATACGTGTAATATTTAAAATGCTTTGTTCTCGAAGGATCAATCTCCATTCGCCCGTGCGAGTTTATGAGGAATAAAACACTCCTATTTGAAATGAACCAATCTTGAAGGATTTTTTTTTTTTAAATAAACTCAAATTACAAATGTTGCAATTGCGCCAAGATACATGTGGGAACAAAACGCCGTAACTGAAACTGATTTATGGTCGAACATTTGAAAACGATATCAATTCTCTGACATTTCCGTCCGGGCCCAACAGAGAATCAGTTTGTCAATTACTCCAATTAAAAAAACACTTTTTATGAACTCTAAGATTGCAACATTATTTTTCACCCATTCATCATCATCATCATCATCTACTGTATAAGAATTACATGTATGGTTTTGGCTTTAGTGGCCAAAACTGGTTATTATAAAACGTTAGAAAGGCTTCAGAAAAACCTTCCAGCGGTGGTGAAGTTATGAACCAAGTTACCTTTAAGCACCCTGACCTGGATTCAGAGGGACATGTTTCGCTTTGCACCGCCAACATCCAGTGATTTGTTAGGGTTAGGGTTAGGGTTAGCAGTTAGTTTTATAATTTTAAAAAATGCGTCTAAAATTGTCTGGTAACAAACAACCGGATGTTGACGGTGCAAAGCGAAACATGTCCCTCTGAATCTAGATCGCCCCTGGGGTGCTTAAAGGTAACTTGGTCCGAAGATATACATAATAAAATCCAAACAAAGAAGTACAATATAACAACAATACAGACTTTATTGTCTGAGCACATGGAACATGAACTATATAACAAGATACAATAGTTAAGATGAAAGTCTTTAGGAAGTAAGAAAGAGTTCTTGCTGAATATAAGATTCACTTACTTGTGCATGACCCACGTGGTAGGGTCTATACAGGGCTACGTACATACATGAGTATGAGCCTAAAAGTGTGGGTAAGACCTCCCAACGTTAATGGACAGAGACACCACTCGTCTAGTCCACCTTAGTAGATGCTAGACCAAAAAGAGGGAGAGAGCTTCCTGGGCTGAGTTTAAATACTCAGGTAGTAGTGCCACATAGTGGCTAAATCCTGGCGACAAGAGAAGCTAACCCTTTTGGGCTCTAGTCCGTCTCAGCAAGGGCAGACAATCACTACAATTGTATTCTGCTGCTGTAATAGTTAGGAACATCATAAACGAGTATTATGTCGTTTTTCATTTCAAGCCACTCTTTCCTTTCCTTAGATGAGGGTCCTGTTGTAACTCGGAGTATCAGAGTTAACTGAGCAATAATAATAAAAAACACGACGAGTATTAAGGATAGGGGAAAAGGTTTACTAAACAAAGATGCAAGGTGAACTGAATAATTAGCAATTGCGAGATTGAATTAACAAATCTGTGAGATGTCGTTGTTTCTCTCCTCCAATTATTAATAGGTAAAACTAAAGATTTCATCGTCATCATTTAGGTACTATATGACAGGTCCTTAGTTCTCTTGCCAGATCTTATGGCTCCCAGTTTGTTGTTTTTGTTTTTGCTTTGTTTTTGTGCATTTGTTGGTTTTTCTTCTTTTTTTTTTTTCATTTTAATATCATTGAATTAGCAGTCTGAGGTTTTTTTGTTTGCTCACTGTTTTATTTTCAACAGCTTTTATGTCTGTTTTAGTTTTTAAAATGTTATTCGAGGTTTTAGTTTTTAAAATGATATTCGAGTTTTTAATTTTTAAAATTTAGCACATATGATAAAAAGGCAACACAGTAGAAACAATCATATAGGTGCTAGAGCTTGACATGACCAGACGATTGATTGAAGAGGGCCTCTCCGATAGCCCGTCTAGCCTAAGTAAAGGCCTAAGTGGAGTGATGTATGTCATGGGCTGCTCAGCCACAAATATTCCATACTTAAGCATTCTGTAGAGGTGCAATCGGCTTATTCTACTGCCTCGACCGAGGAAATTAGTTGATTGATTTTAACGGCATATCAACCCGTCAAGGGTTATTTTATCCATAGAAGTTAGGGAAACCTGTTCATTATACCTTCATGTTTGTGTAATTGTTTCTTAAGTTTTTGTTTGTATTTGTTTTGGAAATGCAATTACAATATCATTCCATATTTTTTCCATCTGTATTGAGTGGCTCAAAGAACATTTTCATCTGCATGCAGTTAATATACCTCGGTATCAATATATCATACACAGGCAAAGAATGAGCTGCGGTTAACAGGTTATTGCCCATATAAAAATCTGGGTTATTTCCTATAACTCCAACATAAACAAAGGGGAACCACTCTAGAGTGAAAAATTATTTATTTATTTATTGATCTACTAGGAAAAAAGAAGACGGGGTTAGGGTTGAGGTTAGGTTTAGGGTTAGGGTTAGGGTTTAGGGTTAGTTTAATGCGAAAATAAATAAATAATTTATGAGTCAAGAGTGGTTCTCTTTGTTTATGTTAGACTTATAGAAAATCACCAAAATCTGATCTACGAGGGTGAGTCAAAAAGTAATGCCATTTTCTTTAGTTCAAGTGAAGTTTTTATTTTTATAAAACTAAGGCCTAAATTGAGACCCTAACGAGGCTCAGAGCAAGAATCCGACGAGTAAGACCCAACTTGCCAATCGACAATGTCATCTTTCAGTATGACAATGCTTGACCACACACAAGCACCAGGACAAGGAAGAAAATCGCCTCATTCGGGAGGACAACTTTACTGCATCCTCCATGCTCACCAGATTTAGCGCCTTCGGGTAATCATCTCTTCGGTCCCATGAAAGAGGGTTTGAGAGGCAAATATTATTCCATTGACGAGGAAGTGAATTCTGTAGTGAAGAAGTGGCTCAAAGAACAGTCAACAGAATTTTACGGGCCAGTATACATGCTCTTATTCGAAGGTGGAACATTGCTATTGAGGGAAATGGTGACTATGTGGAGAAGTAAGGATGTGATCTACAGAGAACCAGTTTCATTTTGATACATGTTCCTGTGTTGGTAATTATGCCTGTCCTAAACAGAATGGCATTACTTTTTTACTCACCTATGTGGAGAAGTAGGGATGTAATCCAGAGGACCAGCTTCATTTTGATGTATGATACATGTTCCTGTGTTGGCATTACTTTTTGACTCACTCTCGTGTTTCTATAAAGAATATTCTATAAAGCCAGAATGTTCAGCTATTAAATTATTGTGTATTGATTATATAATGTTTACCTGTCTAAGGTTAGTTTATTTCAAAAGGTTAGGGAATCGTGTTCATTGTACGTTCATATTTACATTTTTGTGTAGTCGTTTTTTTTTCTTGCATATCTGTCCATCTAGGTAGCTGTTAATCTCTTCCATATGTTTCTTTATGTATCTTATCATCCTTCCTTTGTTTCCTTCATTTCCACATTCCATTTAATTGAAGCAGACGATAAACGTCTGATGTACAGTGACATCACTTTACCCCTTATCTCTCCCTTTCTTTTTCTTTCTTTCTTTCTTATTATAATTGCTTCATATCTGACGTATTTTATGCTCTTTTTATTCCCTTTCTTTCTTCACAATCAAAATGGAATAGCCCATTAATCATCTGAGGAGATGAATGGTTATAACATTCGAACATATCAGTTTATGTTTTGTTCTATTAATATTACTAGCAAAATAAAAAAACGCCTTCTGGGCGACGTAAAATAAATATTGCCTGAGGGGATGGAAGTTGAAAATTTAATATCAGAGAGTTTGTGTCATAAGTAAAGTAAAATCATTAAATCTATTAAAGGAGTAAAAAAATAAAATAAATTTATTAAAGGAGTAAAAAAATAAAAAAATTGAAATGGTAACGTAGTTCTGATAACTTTAAATATATATATATTTTTTATACTATATATAGATAGATAATACCAGTTATGTATTTATTAAAACTTGTTTAAAAAACCAATGAGGACTGTCTAACATTGCATGCTCAAATTTTGAGTGTATTCTATCTATGACGATTTTAGGCAGTGTGACGTAAGCAGTGACGTAGTTTTTGTTACAGTCAAAAACCGGAGGCGAATTTCCATTATTAATAGATAGACTATAAAAGATTCGAAATTTTACATTAAAAAATGCAAACATCTGCCAAATGTGTTTTTTTAGATATTACACATTCACTGTGTTTCAGAAAAATTGATATCATTTGAGATGTACAGGGTGTTTCAGAAAAATTGATATCATTTGAGATGTACAGAGTGTTTCAGAAAAATTGATATCATTTGAGATGTACAGAGTGTTTCAGAAAATTGATATCATTTGAGATGTACAGAGTGTTTCAGAAAAATTGATATCATTTGAGATGTACAGAGTGTTTCAGAAAAATTGATATCATTTGAGATGTACAGAGTGTTTCAGAAAAATTATATCATTTGAGATGTACAGAGTGTTTTCAGAAAAATTGATATCATTTGAGATGTACAGAGTGTTTCAGAAAAATTATATCATTTGAGATGTACAGAGTGTTTCAGAAAAATTGATATCATTTGAGATGTACAGAGTGTTTCAGAAAAATTGATATCATTTGAGATGTACAGAGTGTTTCAGAAAAATTGATATCATTTGAGATGTACAGAGTGTTTCAGAAAAATTGATATCATTTGAGATGTACAGAGTGTTTCAGAAAATTGATATCATTTGAGATGTACAGAGTGTTTCAGAAAAAATTGATATCATTTGAGATGTACAGTGTTTCAGAAAATTGATATCATTTGAGATGTACAGGTGTTTCAGAAAAATTGATATCATTTGAGATGTACAGAGTGTTTCAGAAAAAATTATATCATTTGAGATGTGCAGGTGTTTCAGAAAAATTGATATCATTTCGTAATTTATAACTTGACTAATTTTTGTTTAAATGATCTTAAATTCTAACAGCATGCGTAGAAAAACGCAAAATTCGATGTTCAATATTCTATGATGTTTTTTGTTTCTTTCTCGATATAACAATGCATTTACTGGAAAAGAAAAAGTTTTTAAACATTAGCATTTCGAGTTGTTTCTACACATGCAGTTAGAAATTGAAATCTTTGAACGAACATTGGTCAAGTTATTAGATTATCAAATGCTATCAATTTCTCTCTCTCTCTCTCTCTCTCTCTCTCTCTCTCTCTCTCTCTCTCTCTCTCTCTCTCTCTCTCTCTCTCTGTATATATATATACATATACATGTATATAGATAGATAGATAAATAGATATCCACATTGTATATACTTGTTCCCTTGAGTCATATCTATTCTAGCTTTTACATAATTGGTTCTCATGGCGTTATTCTCAGTTGTTGTTATTGTTGTTGATGCTGCTGCTGCTGCTGCAGCTGTTGTTGTTGTTGTTGTTTTTGTTGTTGTTGTTCATTTGACGTTGAAAATGGTGGCAATATTCAAACATTTTTACAATTGCATCGTATTAATACATTTTCTATCATATGAGCTATTTTGAATCTGATTTGCTCTCTCCCAAGATCTCTGTCTTCTTCATTTTCGTTTTTCGATCTAATTCTAGATCTTTCGTCTCGATTGTTCAATAATTCAAATCCTTTCATCTGGATCAGCGTTCTTTTTTTTATTTTATCATTTTATTCATGAGGTATATATTCTCTAACTTGCTTTTTTTTCTTCTCCTTACTGTTTCTTCAAGTGTCTCCTGATATCGTCTCAAGGTCATTCGCTGTGCATTTTGGTATCGTTTAAGTGCTAACTGTTCGGCATTTGAACTTATTGTCTCACATATGTAGCTCTTGTAACACAGCACGCGCAACATCTTCTGTAAATCCTTATCGCGCCTTCTACTTCACCGTATATATCTTATCCAAAGCGTATATACGGCTTGTATACGTCCGTTCGTATATACGCAACTCCTACGGGAATTCTATCTGGCTAGCCAGGACAATCCTCATATCCATTTTTTCTAAAACATCCTGTAAATTTCAAATGGTCTCAAATTTAAGAGTATGTGTACAAACAACTAAAAATTATATATGTTTTTTTGGGGTTTTTTCCAGGTATAGAAATGCTATTCATCTATACATATACAAAGGGCAGTTGTGTGAATCTGTATGTCCGGAGGAAACTTCAAAAATAAAACAATTAACGACAACGTAAATATATATACACATTAAATATCACCAGGACTTGGTTTTTGAGCAAAACTAATAGAGATTTGATTTATATTTGTGAAGATAATTAAAAAATAAAATTTGAATAATAACTGCATGGATTTTTTAAAATTTAATATTTTAGATAGTAGACATTAACATTTCTTTTCAGGTAGCTGGATCAATGCAAGGTCTATTTTTTTTACATACGGATTTAAATGGGGCCTCCCGTGAGGATTCAGATTCAGTAATAATGGATCTGCGGGACTAACTTTTAAAAAATCCTCCTCTACCGAGGCGACGCCGGGTAGCCGCTGCTAGTTGAAAAATAAAGACGTTTAAACATGAAATATAGAGTGTTGAATTGTATCTACACATATTGTTATAATTTGAGATCATTTGACCATGAATTGGTCAAGTTATGAGAATATGATATCAATTTTTCTGAAAAATTCCGTAAATCTCAAATGATATCACATTTTTGAAACACCCAGTATAATATTGTTGTATACCCCTCATCTCGGGTGTATATATGGGAGAGAGACAGACAGAGTAGAAAAGGGTCTCTTACTTGTTAATCTCTGCTTCTACTGCTAATTCGACCGCCATATTCTTCAGTCTTATTTCTCGGGCTGCTTTCTTGGGTTGGTTCTTCTTTTTTGTTCGGGCTGGTCATTTCTTGTTTTAATAACTTAAAAAGACTTGTTTTTCCTTTAAAGCTTTATAAAACAACCCAGCCCCAGATTTTACACAGATCGAGAGCGACATCCCGAGAGCCGGAACCGACTACAAAATCCGCTCTCGGCAAGTAACTAGTCGCATCTAATCTAAAACTTCTCATGTCTGTAGTGGCGCCTTGCGGAGGGTCAAGTCGGGGTTATCATAAATCAATCATAACCCTAAAAGTTAACTTAACTCCCTCCGATTTTAAATCTAACGAACTCTTATTCAAAAATAGTCTTACTACCGTACGTACATAGTTCGTTGACTATCCATGTATTATGTAACAATATGCCTTGCTCTGAATAATTGGTTTGTTGGTTGGTTATTTTGTTTAATGGCATATCAACCCTTAGTGGGCAATCCAATTGCAATACTGCCTTTTTGTCTATTTTATTTGTAAGCAATCTTTTTTAGTAAATATTTGTTTGGTTTTATAAACTTCATGTGTATTAATAAATACTGGTTGTTGACCCTCAGCCACCGCCTTCTAGCACCTATAGAATAAAAAGTGGTGGCTATTTGCCATAAGGGCAGTTTGAAAAATACGATCGGGAAAATCTTGTACTTGCTAGAGCTTGGCGATTAATCGGGTAGGGCCTCTCTTGGCCACCCGTCTAGCCCAAGTAAGAGCCGAAGTAAAGTGTTGCATATCACGTTATTACTTAGTACCCGGGTCACAGACAGCTCAGCCACCACAATCTTGTTCTCATTACGGCACGCCACACACGGCCAATAGGTGACCCCATTGGGGTGGGGGATACGCTTCTGCAGAGGTGCAATCGGCGTATTCTACAGCCCCAACCGACAAGGCGGAGCTCTGACTAATTTCTATTTTAATATGAAAACCAAATTAACAAACGTATGCTAATGTTCCTGAGTTCGAAAAGAACATTCCCGTGCCCGACAAGAAACACCTGGAGAAGGCTGGAGGACACATCGGCTGAAATGTTGTACAGATAATAATAAAGATGAGGACAATAGTCTGAATAAATCAAATAATACTGATAGTGAATGTGTATATATTTTTATTTTGTCATTAATTGTTTCACTTTCGTAGTTTTTTCTGGACATACATCCATCCATCCATACATACACACACACACAACTGCCCTTTATTTATTTGTATAGATAGATAAATTATTTAAGCCAAATGGAATTGCAACAAAAAATAAATAAATAAAGATAAACACCATCTGGTTTCAAAAGTCCTTTGAAATCTGTAACTGACACCCACTCCATCTCAAATGGTATTATTTTCCCATATTTCGCTTCATTCTTTCTTTACTTGTTTTTTGTTTTTTTTGTTTTTTGTTTTTTAATTCTTTTTTAGTAATTTCTGTGTCAACGACGCTTTCTTTTGGCCTTCTTCATAACGATTAAGTTTCTTTTTTAATTCAATGTGAATCCATCCCGGATTTAAAGAATTCCCCTGATCCTAATCAATTTAAATGAACCTTGAAATCATATCGAATTATGTCTTCTTTGGATTTTCCACTCAAATTTCCTCCCTTTTTTTGGGGGGGGGGGGGATTTTTTATTTTATTTTATTTCAAAAGTGTTTTATAATTTGCTTGAAGCATTGTGTTTATATTTGTCTGTTGGTTCGTTTTGAAGGCTATCACAATGCAAATGTAAAGAAAAATGGTCATGGATACGCAGAGGGAACTTAAAAAGTGAAACTAAATATCTATTAATAGCAGCACAAAAGAACTATGTAAATGTTAAAATAGATAAGACGCTGGAGAAGAGCAAGTGCAGACTTTGCGGAGAAAGAGATACAAAGCTTCAGTTTCATAAATATTCTGTAGAAGAGATTTTATCTCGAAATATTAAGAATAAATCACAGGTTACCAAACAACACCATAATTACCTTATTTTTATTTTATTTTATATTTTTGTCTTTTGTCACAATATTTATGTTTGAATTACTGAAGGGAATATCAGGAAAAAGACAAAAAATGTTTATTTTTTGTATTTCTCTCCGTTTTATGGATTTTATTCTTTTTTCAATTTAATTTTTAATTTAATTAAAAAATCTTTTACTTTGATCTTTGTCGTTTCCGATGATCTCCAAATTCTCTTTGTTCATTTCCGTATTTCAATCATAGCTAAATGCCGATAAAGTCCTATCGCCAGTCATTTTGATTGATCAAAATGCTTATATCTATAACAAATGAGTATGACGTTAACACTAATTATACAGGTAAAGAAGACTGAAAAATGCGTATACGAGGTAAGTTCTTTAAAGCACTGGGGACGTAGAGAAAATATTCATGGGGCTATTGGCAACATTGTTTTGTTTGTTGTGAATGCACATGCGCCTACCCCTATGTGTGCCTCACTGCTACGCTCAGTATTAGCAATCGTTTCTGATGGAGCTCCCGATCGACACTACCACCAAATGTGAAGTTTGTGCAGTTTTTCGGGATTTGAACGCAAAAAGCATTGAAAACGGAAATGTATGACGATTCGTGCATGGATGTCAAAAACGTCAGCAGGTAGTGTAAGGAGTTTGCAACAACGACGAGGTCGAACGCTTCCTGACGACATGGCTACAAGTCGGTATAACATGGGCATACAAAACCTGCTACGGTGCCTAGAAAAATGCATCGATAGAAATAGCGATTATGTAGATACATGAAAATTTTAAATGATGTAAATATCATAGACAATAAGCAATAAACGTTTCTGTGATTTCTAAATATTTTGGAGACCTTACTTTTAGGCTCATCAATGTATTTTTTTAAAAAACGAAATAATCCTACAGAAATCGATATCAACATAAGGTATGGGCTGCAACTGACAGGTTATCGATCATATAGATGATAAGATAAAACGATAAATCTTCCAAGCTGCAACCGTGTAAGTACTATTGTATGGCTGCACCACATATACTTTAACAAAACGCTTGAACCAAAACCTAGGATGGGACTTGCTCAAAGATGTTGCATGCTATTATGAACAAATACTGGAAACAGCACTCAACAAAACAACAACTTAATGGCCACTTACTCCCCATCTCACAAACCATCCAAGTAAGACGAACTTGACATACTGGGAACTGCAGGATAACACCTAAACGACGCATGAATTCCAACACGTGGACACACTAGTGTTGGCCGAACAGCAAAAATTACAATGATCAAGCTCTGTATTGACACTGGATGTCGTCAAGAATAGAATAAATCAAGAATTTTTCCAGACTCTTGCCGAGTCTTACTCTTCTGCAGATGTGCAGTCGGTGTATTCTACAGCCCCAGTCGACAGGGGTAGATTACTCTTTGAGTACCAAATTTCCCCCACGACTGTACCAAATCGAGATATTTTTTTACCTGTATGATGGGATATTTCAATTTAACTATCTATTCACTTCAGAACTCATTCTATTCAAATAATTTCCTATTATTATTGTAATCTTATGTTACATAATCTATGCATAGATTATTGTCAGCCCCCTGTATTTCTGAAGGGATGGCCCCTTTTCATATCACGGGCGGGACTTTCCATGGAATATTACAGAAAGCCCGCGAAGTACGTGAAGTCCATGGGACCTGGTTGGCTCTCAGTTTCAGCTTGGACGTCAGGCAGAGAAGATGTATCTGCTTTAGCTGGGACTCACTGCACATGCGCGTTGTGTTTAGTTAGAGGAAGATGTTAGTTAGGTAAATAAAGGTTTAGATAACTAATATGGTTTTGTGGTTGATGAATGTCTTGGTAACAAGACTGACCTAGAAGCAGAAATGAATCAAGGACAACCAACCAGCAAGAACAGAGACGTTAGAAGAGACGCTAGAAGAAGAACGTAAGATACCAAAGATGAGCAGAAGAATAATAGAAGTAAAGAATGGGTATACAACACTTAGCCCTTCTCAGCATGGTACACATGCAAGAGACACTACAGTAGGATCGCAGTCTTGAGAAAGCTGCTGTGAGCGACTTAAAGTGGACTAAGAATTTAATAGTGAAGTAACTTATTGTCACTTGGCTCCCAGTGAAGCCCACTTGCGGTGTAGATTTTCGAACAGTAATTGATATATTGGAAAGTCAAGAGAAGCAGCTTATCATTATTGTTACTATTCTTATTAATCATTCTAATAACAGTTTGAACAGGGTCGATGCCGTTCGTGCCGGCTGTGTTCGGATGTTTAATTCGGTCCGAATGTCAAAATTGTCGTGGCAGGATATCCGTCAGTCAATCAAGGCCGTTTGCAGTGTGTCTGCTAAGGTTACTTGCATTTCAAACTTTCCATTCTGCCGTTTAGAGAATAGTGCATCTTCTGAAATCGGCACGAAACATTCGGTCGATGGCCGACATTAACAAGAATATTTCATAATGGCCAAATATTTCGAGGTGCAAAAAAATTCGGAGCTGCCTTATGTGCATCATGTTACCAAAATATTGCAAAACTTTTTACTCACACTAGTGAATATATATATATATATATATATATATATATATATATGAAGTGGTCAAAGAATAAATGGCGAAGGCCGACAATTATGTGCTTAATTAAAGTCATACCTAATTCGTGCATATCGCGTGTCGCCTTCGCCATTTCAAACACATTGTTTGGATAAGTTTATACACATCAGCGAGAGATTCTGGGGAAGCCAGCTAGTCAGCGAATCAATAGCTCTGCTGAGGCTGGAGATCGAGATTTGTTTACTTTAAACGGCAAATTAAGTATGACTTAATTAAGCGCTGTGGAAGATTCAGCATCAACAGCTTAACGGCTCGGCTAACGTCACCCACAGAATGCGAAGTGGATTTTAACTGTTTTAACACACACATCTGTATGTATGTAAAAG
>CM042154.1:101002428-101147428 GCA_023376005.1 Doryteuthis pealeii
TGGCTGCTATCCCGTAAAAATCAAACCAACCAGCCAACCAACCGATCTTCCCAGCTATGGGTTAAATAGTACCATTACTTTTCTTCTACGAGGATAGCTTTGGCATTACATCACCCATGAAGGTCGATATGCCATTAAACAAAGAAACCAAAACAAAACCAAAGAATGCAAGTAGCAGATCCAGCGAGTAAAGAAGAGTCACTCGAATTACAATTATGACCACCAACTCTGCGCTCTTTAACCTCAGTTAGGCAACCAGTCTAGGAGAAGGAAAAATCTGAACCTGTTAAACTCCGCTTAAGAAATTGACCTTGTGTCACATCCTACTCGTGCGAAGGGGGTTGGTTGGTTGGTTGGTTGGTTGGTTGGTTGGGTTTTACGGCATATCACCCCATTGGGTCATTTTATGCCGAAGACATTTTTACAAACCCATTTTTCTATTTAACCTATAGATGGAACCCTAACAGGTACGACCACTCAGAGTAGATGAAGGGGTACTCCACATTCCTCTCAGAGCTCAAAACTAGAATTTTACCATCAGATAGAGCTTAATGTCATACACAGGACAATTAAACCCTCAGCGACCGCCTTCTAGCACATATATGGCACATATATGGCAATAGAGTTGGGACAATCATATATGTGCTAGGGCTTGACGTGACCAGCCGATTGATCGGGGGGGGGGTCTCCTCCTAGACTGCCTGTCTAGCCCAAGTAAACTGGTGTGAAGATGCATAACAATGGGAAAAATTATTTCTCTGAATGTTTGAGATGAGGCTTAGTATTATCTGCGTTATTCGGACTATACAGGGTGTCCCAGAAGTCGCGCACCATATAATTTGTTTTTTTTTTGTTTTGTTTTTTTTTGTTTTTTTTTTCAGATTTTATTGGATATGGGTGAGAAATTAATAATACAAGAAAGAGTTAAATTGGTTTTTATGTTTGGAAAAGATGGGGCCACATACCGCTCTGTAGCTGAAGAATTCAACCGCACTCATCCCGAGCGAGAAAAACCATTGAACCATACCACTGTCTGCCGTTTGATAAAACGTTTCCAAGAAACTGGCTCAGTTGCTGACCGCGAGAGATGTGGTCGACGAAAGAGTGCAACTGATGAAGCAACATCAACTATGGTTTAGGCGAATGTTGCTAGAAGCCCCATGAAATCAGTAAGGAAAATAAGCCAGGAGCTTACGATTAGCAAATCATCAGTACATCGTATTCTTAAGACACAGAAATTTCATTTTTATAAAGAGAATTGATGTATGTATCAATGAAGAGGGTGAACAATTTGAGCATCTATTATGATTATGATGAATAAAATTGATATTCATATGTCTTTTTATACTTTTTATATGTATTTTCATACATGGTGCGCGACTTCTGGGACACCCTGTATAACAATAAAGATGAGGACAATAGTCCGAATAACGCAGATAATACTAATGGGAAAAATGATGATCCTAATATAATCGAAAAGAAGTCGACGTGCGTATCTACGAATTTAGTAGACCATGTCTCTACTAAAATCCGGCCAAGTGTTGAGAATTAAAAATGCGCAGCACTTGAGTGCGTCTGCTTCAAACATATCCAGACTTTTATAAATCACTGGCACTCGTTGCCAGCGGCCATTGACAGAAGAGATCGGACGGACGGACAATTTCACAAAGGGGGTCTAAGATGGCGGGTGAAACAGAGCGGAAACGGCCGCACTCGTCGCCGCTTCCTAACATTATTACTAATTTATGCACAGGTTATTCCGGCGACACGGCGACAACAATTATTCTTACAGGCGAATGTCGCAGGCAATGAAGGTGAAGAAATTTGACTTACGAACACGAGAGGAAGTCCATGAACGACACATTGACATTATAGCGATTTAAACGATCCGACAGAAATCTTCAGAAGTGCAGGTGTCTATTTCGGGCGATTTGAGGTGATTCGATTGGGCACCGTAGATCCGTCCTAGTATAACGTTCTCCCCCTTTAGAGATGAAAGAGTCAGAACCTTTGCCGATGGTTTCTATTCATCATTGCTTTATATATATATATATATATATATATATATATATATATAGAAAGAGAGAGAGAGAGAGAGAGAGAGAGAGAGAGAGAGATGAAGAGTGAAAGATTGTATAAATCCAAACAGTAGTATAACAGTCCAAAATAGTAAAAAAAAAGAGCAACTGAAAAATCATCATAGCACATTGACTTACATCATCCCACATTTGACTATCAAATTTCTTCAAAGACAACACATCCACCCACATACAAAAAACCCCACCCCTCCTATCTTACTCTCCCCCTATTCTACCCTCATCCAATTAACTTTCAATCATAAAAAAACATAAAGTAAATACTTTTATCTCAACAAAATCTTTAAGGATTTCTCTAAAATATTTTCAAACAAAAATATCCCCGGTCCCTTGGTGACACATTTGACCTCACACATTTGACCCACTCTCTAAACATAAATTTCTCTTCAAAGTCAACTGACTGACCCCATAAAAATGAAAATACCATTTCTACACATACTAAGCCCACCCGACTTTCTTCTCATTCCCCTAGACTACCCACCAATAACCCATTCCCTATTCTCTCCCTCCCCCACCCATTTACCTTTTCACTATAAAAACAGAATGTACAAGCACTTAAATCAATAAACTTCTGAGGAAGCCTCAACCAATAATGAGGCGAAATATCAATTGAATATGGTTGTTTATGTTGTTATATCCACATTTCCTCTACTCTCAACCATATATATATATATCACAGGTCGCGCTAACAGCACGGATACACATGACTCTCTCTCTCTCTCTCTCTCTCTCTCTCTCTCTCTCTCTCTCTCTCATCACTCCTAGCAGGTCTTCTTCGCAGCATCCAGAACCTGCACAGGGCTGATGGTGTACTTTTATGCTGGTCGGCCTGCATTGGTGTGTCTATGTGTAGGTGTTCACAGGAGAACGTCACATGAGTTCATCCTTGCTTTACCAGCAGTGTCCAGCATGTCATTTTCGTCTTGGATGGTTTATGTGATAGGGGGCAAGTGGTCGTACAGATACTTTCTTGTGGAATGCTGCTTCCTTGATTTCTTCAAGACAGTACGTAGCATCTTTCTGCAAAATTAAATGAAAATTGCATGGATGATATATTTAACTAATGTTAATAACTATAAGAAAATGTTGAAAAAAAGAATGTACTTGCAATTAAAGGACGTTGGAAATGAAGTATCATATATATATATATATAATATATATATATATATATATATATATATATATGATGCCAAAAAAGCTAAGATGACTTTGTGGTTATTTTTATAATGAGTGAAATTGTTTGATTGATTCAACTGAAGTGCATAGCACACACACACACACACACACACACACACACACACACACACACACACACACACATATATATATATATATATATATATATATTATATATATAGTTAAGAATTAATGGAAAAAATGAATGATATAATGGAATAAAAAATGAAAATAAATGAAATAAATGAAAAAATCTTTTTCAAAGGACCTCTCTTAAAAGAAAAAGATGATAATTTTTAAGAGAGGTCCCTAATGGAAAAGCCTTGTTCACCTCTACCGGACTCTTTATTGTTGAATTAATATAATTATTATATAAGATAAAATGTGTCTTACCTTTGTAAGGTTCTGTTGAGTAATGGTTCAATTTTTTTAAAATTCTATCTAATGTTATATGTTCTACTTCGGGTAAAAATTGCAATAATGTATATTTTTGAATTTAAGCTAAAAGCTGTTAACTGGAAGGTTTTGGATAACTTTTACAATATGCATTTGTAAACATTCTTTGTTTTTTCAATATATCATATTCACACAGTCGGATTAATTTCCATTTTATTTTCACATACTTGTCTATGAAAAAACTTTACATATGAATGTTTACTCCTTTGAAGATATTTATCCATAAACACCACGGATTTACCTATAAAAGTGGGCTACTTATTTTACAGTTGGATTGTATTACAAATAATTTTGATATTTATATACACTTTTTATATAATTATACACTTTTTTAAATATTTCTACATCAGACTTTTTTGAGTCTTATTTTATAACTATAATGCTTCTGATTATTTTTTTAAATTAAAAATAAAATTCATTTTATTTTTAATATAGACAGCGCATTTTTTTTTTTATTAATTCCAACTTTTGACTAGCAGCGTTCTGTTTTTGCTAACGGTCATTTTTCCCGTCTTATATATATATATATATATATATATATATATATATATATAGCAAGACCTTCGCATGACCAGGATTTCCTTTTCCTATACTGGTTGCCTAACTAATCTTAAAGAGTCCAGTCTGCTCTGCAATTTACCCATAACTGGACGGAGAATAGTTGGATTCATTTCATTGGGAATTAAAAGAAAACGGTAATCAGAAATTCTGGAGAAAGAAAAAAAAGAGGTTAAAGTTTGGAAGGGTAAACACTCAACGGGGGCTAGCCATTAACCGCTCAATGACCCTGGAACTAGATTTAAAAATAAAAACGGAAATTCTGAGTTTTGAACAGAAGCGGATGTAACTTTCCCCCACAATTGGAAGTAAAGAAAATTCGGCTTCTTTTCACCGGATCCTAGAAAGGTCAGACGCATTTGTTGGGGCTCCGTCGTGACATATCTAGGGTAGCAACGAACAGCGTGCATGAGCGTGATTTAAGAAAGAACTGCTCTCTCTCTCTCTCTCTCTCTCTCTCTCTCTCTCTCTCTCTCTCTCTCTCTCTCTCTCTCTCTCTCTGAAAAAGAACCCACGAGCCTAGAAAGAAATAAACAACCGCTTTTTTACTATACGACTTTCGTGATTTGTTCCTTCGAGCTAACGACAACGACTACAACTAACGACTACTACTACAACTCGACTTTGGCCTCTATGAAACACCACGACGATAACCATTACACCAAGCGCCTCCATGTATATATATATATATATATATATATATATATATATATATATATATAGAGAGAGAGAGAGAGAGAGAGAGGGGGGGAATCTGAAATTTGATCTGAAATGTTCTGTATATATATATATATATATATACAGGGTGTTCGGGATAAATTTGACAGTTTTATAAGGAAAAAGAGAAAGTGCTTGGTAACTACAAAATTTTATATATTGTAAAGAAATTCAACAGGCACGGAAATTACACTGCTGTCAACAAGTTTCCCTCAAAATAACCGCCATTGGCCTCGATCACAGCCTCAATCCTGCTCCGGAATCTAGAGCAAGCTGATGTTTCAGTTTCCCTGGGAAGGGTCTATTAACTGGGCTTTTGTAGTACTGGTACGGCAATTGGTGTGGGGTTAAGATCTGGGGAGTTCGTATGCCAAACATTGGGACTGGTGTAGTCATAAAAATTCGCCGACCATTTTTGTCTTTTCCCAGAGGTGTGGCAGGGGGCCGAATTCTGCTGCCATACATTTGGCTTACCATTGGCTACCATTGTTATCCAGGGCTTGTCTACAGTGTTTAGAAACTCCACGTAGGCATCTGAATTCAACCTGATTCAACCTGAAAAAAACGCGGAGGCACACATCCAAAAACCATCACAGTTTGGGGAAATTTAGTGTGCATGACACGAGGAGTGTCCTTTGGCCATCTGTTATTCTGCGTGTTATGCTTTTGATCTTGGCAAAAGTTTTTCTCATCGGAAAAGAGACAGATTGTTTGTGGTTTAGCAGTGTGTTTCACTTTGCTCAGAAGTTTCTTCGCCTTTGTCAGATGATTTTCACTGGCCTTTTCTGGGAGCAGTTGACCTCTGTGACGCTTGTATGAGTAGTAGCAAAGGTCTTCATTGAGTTCAAGATTCATGGTAGAGGCTGAAACATTCAATTCACGTGACAAAGCCCGAATTCCAATGCCAGGGTCCTCCAACACTTTTTTCTACAGATTTTCTTCTAGCCACAGCCTCGTAGTCTCCTTGCAATTCTCCAGGTCAAGCCTGATTATTTTTACAGTGTTCAGGGAGCACTGAGCAGCAACTATAATCTCCTTATTTTGATGGCCGGCACAGACCATCATGATACAAGTTATTCTCTTCCATGATTCAGGTGGGTTCCAGTCATTCATTCTATCTGTCATCACGTATATGAATGAAGAAGGGTCCAAGTTTTTAAATTATGCATAGTGTGCGTCAATACCACCAACCTACGGAGAAAAATAACCAAATATAAGTATGTCAAATTTATCCCGAACATCCTATATATATATATATATATATATATATATATATATATATATATATATATATATAACATTTTTTGGTGGGGGAATATGTGCTTAATAGAAGTCGTCCCAAAAATTTTCGGCTAAAAAACCCATATCAAACACATTGTTTGTTTGTTTACTTCTCATATATATATATATATATATATATATATAATATATATATATATATATATATATATATCGAAGCAAATTTCAGCAAATAACACAGGGTACGTATTTATTGATAATCTCCCCCTCCCACATGCACACACACACACACACACACACACACACACATATATATATATATATATATATATATATTATATAAAGAGAGAGTGAGATAGATAGATAGACAGACAGACAGAAACAGAGACAGACATAGATAGACAGATAGATAGATAGATATACGGACATCCCATCGTGGTGTAATGGTTAACAAGTTAGTATCACATATCGATTACTAGTGAATAGCGTGTTTGATCCTCACTGAACAATCAATATATATATATAGAGAGAGAGAGACAGACAGACAGACAGACAGAGAGAGAGAGAGAGAGAGAGAGAGAGAGAGAGAGAGAGAGAGAGCTAGTACTGAAGGAATTAGGGCTAAGAATGGCATTCTCAAAGAAGCATAAGAATTTTCTTTTCTTTTTAATTATAGAATACGAAATATTTCATTTTCTGACCGAGTGATTTCAAGACATTTGGTCTGTAATTGGAAATGCTGACTAACGTGACAGATGAACATATTGATAAATCTGTTCCACTTCCCCAACTATTTGTGTGGCAACTTAACTATCTATCCATTATATATACACTAGCAGCGGTTACCCGGCGTCACCTTGCTAGAGGGGGAGTTTTAAGTTAGTCCCGCAGATCCATTATTACTGAATCGTGGGTTGAATCCTCGTAGGATGCCCCATTTAAATCCCTATGTAAAAAAAATAGACCTTGCGTTAATCCAGATACTCTGAAAAGAAATGTTAATGTCTACTATCTAAAATATTAAATGAAAAAGAGCCAAAGAAAAATTAATGTCTCCTATTTAAAATACTAAATGCAAAAGATTTCATGCTGTTATCATTTAAATTTTATTTTTTAACTATCTTCACGAATATAAATCAAATCTCTATTATCTTTGCCCCAAAAACAAGCCCTGGTGATATTTAATGTGTATATATATTTACTTCGTCGTTAATTGTTTTATTTTTGAAGTTTCCTCCGAACATACATATACACACAACTGCCTTTTATATATGTATAGATTATATATACTAGCAAATATATGCACTCTCCGGGTGCAAGTATTTAAGTTTTAATGTAATAAAATATTATATCAAATTAGAAAGGTTAATGAAACTAAATAAGAATACAGATAAAGATGAGGAACAGAGGGGATATAATCGAAAAATAGAACAACTAAAACTTACTCTTCCATCACTCCTGTCATTCGTTGCTAAATTTTCCTAATTTAACTATTTTGTTAAAATAGGATGTAATGAATAAAATTAGTTATTTCTTCTTGTTAATGGATTTATTTTCTGATGTATCACCGAGATTTTTTTATCATATTCATCAAGATAAAACAAAACAATTAGAAATCAATAATATCAAGCACATATTTATTAAAATCACATTTTTAATGTCAATATGCAAATTAGCCTTCTCGTTCACACTGTAAACCGTTATTTTGTTGTATATATAAATGCAAGTGCATGTCTTTAACAGTATTATACAGTATAACATGAGAATGTATCTAACAATGTATCATAATATACAATTGTAAAACTAATTGTTTAAGAAAACTTAATTATTTTATTCGTCATGCACGCTAAAATATAGGAGTTAATCCTATAGGTAATAGACAGACAAACAGACAGTCTCCATTATAATAAGTTATTCAGTTTGTTTTATGGTGGGAATTTGCGAGGAAATAGTTAAGGATTACCCATTATAATAAGTTATTCAGCGATATTCGCGGGGGTTACGTTCCTTTCCCTCCCGCGAATCCCGAAAATCCGCGAATTATTGATGCAGTTTTAAAACGCCTATGTATGATATTATATACGCTAAAATATGCTTCACAAACACATTCTAAAGACAGTCTTACTCATTAATACAGTAATAATGTAGTAAGGATAAATTAAAAACAGTAATAATGTAGTAATGATAAATTAAAAACAGTAATAATATAGTATAATATGTACATAGTACTGTTAAATTAAAAACATTTCAATTTTATTGTACTCAACAATAATGAATGATTATACTGTATCATCTCTTTTCTAATTTTTTATTTTATATTTACTCACATTGTTATTTTAAAATTATTTACCAGTTAGGGTGAATGTGCGCGTTTTTCAGCTAAAAAAATGGCCTAAGAAATTCACGAAATTGCCGAAATTATGAAAAAAAACAAACTTTGAGAGCAAAATCCGCTAGTATGTGGGGCCGCGAACGGTGAACCGCAAATGGGTGAGGGTATACTGTATATACCGATACAAGGTCGCAAAATCTACGAGGCATGATCAGAAAGTATCAAGAGTGAAGCTGTATTTGGTTGGTTGGGTTTTAAAAAAGAGAAGAAAAAAATAAGATAAGGCAGCTAACTTTAAAGAAGTATTCTTCCAAACAGGGACAACTAGAGATTTACAGGTCAACTCTGACAAGGAGTCAGTCGACCTGGTAGTAATGTATTTACTCAACCTCTCCGCACAAGCAGGATGCAACTTAATATCAATTTTAGAGAGCCCCTTCATTGCCATTGCATTTATCAAAGATCTATAAATTGTAATTAGGGAAAGTTATAACCATAATGAATATTGCTTTTGATTATTGAAATTCATGCTTGAAAGAATTAAGGTTGTCATAAAAGATCGAGGAGGGGCAACTAAGTAATAACTTCATATTTTTTTTATTTGTTCTTTTCTTTTATTTTTGTCAATGAATCTTATGTTTTTCTCAATATTCGGTTATTCAATAATATTTTCCTCTACATGGCTTTACCATTAATTTAGATAATTTCATCTAGTTTGTTTAAGGTTTATTTTATGAAGCCAAAATGATCAGCTATTAATTTTTTCTTTCTTTTCCGTTGCGTCTTATCTGTTATTAATCTATTTACTGCTAAAAAGAAGAAAAAAAAGAGAGAAACAAGTTGAGCATTTTCTAAGTATGTCATTTTCATAACTTTTGCCAGGGGAAGTAATTAATGGTTAAATCTTCTATTTTCTCTTACAGGAATTCTTGACTGCACATATAATAACAATTGAAGTTTAATTTCTTCACTTTGTGCAATCATTGCTCTTATTACTTGTTCTTCTTTCTTTCAACCCTTTTATCCCTAATTTTCAAAGCAAATTACAGGTAATAAGTGTCGCCCATATTCTGAAGGGAGATGGAAAATGGTATTATGCTTACATAGCACAATTTCTATCCCCAATCCTCTAAACAGTAATTTTGTTTCTTACATATAAATCCTTGTAGGTGTTCGTTATATTCTTATATTATACCGTGTATATACTAGGTATGGCCAAAATTTCATGTGTTTTAACCTCCCCCATGAATTAAAATTCAACAAAACTCGAAAAGAATGAACGAAAATCAACGTAATTTTTGCTATATAATGAAGAGATAGGATTTAAAAAAATCACATATAAAGATTATTTGTTTTAGTCTTTAAAACGGGAGGATTTTATAAATTAATATATGTATATACCAAAATAGTGCATTTTTACTTGGGGCTCTCTTTCTTAGCAATCTCCCCATGGATTAAATAGTACCAATACTGTTCTTCTACAAGGCGTTGACATTAAATAACTTTTAGTGATCTCGATTCGTGGGGACATTTTTTCCATTTACACCGTCAAAATCCGGTTGTTTGTTAGGGGTTAGGGTTAGGGGTTAGGGGTTAAGGTTAGGGGTTAGTTTTATAATTTAAAAGAAAACTCTAAATATCGTCTGTTAACAATTAACCGGATTTTGACGGTGTAAATGAAAAAAATGTCCCCACGAATCGAGATCGCAAAAGGGGTGCCTAAAGGTCATATCATCGAAATAACTCATAAAGGTTGATTTATCATCAAGCCTCATCTCAAACACTCAGAGAAATATTTCAAAGCTCGTGTCAAGCTTCTTCTAAACATGGAAATACCCGGAAATTAAACTCTATATTCATATATTCAGCAAACACAGTTCGAGCAGTTCCAGAAACTCACTGTTTGGCACAGTCTCTGTAGCGAAGTCACAGCTAGTGAGACATGGACTGTCTCTTTCTCTGCAAACATCCAGTTGGCACTTCGACACAGAGAAGGGGGCGGCAGGGATTGTTCATTAATATCTTATTAATGCGGTCAGGTAGTGTTCACTAGTATACTGTCAAATAGGGAAGTCGGGGGCGATGAAAGGTATCTTCTTATCTGATAGCACGAATGCATTGTGGGTAAGTGAATGGACATAAAATACACCCTCTAACTCTGCTGGGAGTGATCACTCAGGGACCAGTCAGTCAGTCAATCGTCAGTGAAAAGAAGGAAAAGAGAAGGAGGAAGGGGGAGTTACAGGATAGGTCATTTTTTTTTTTTTTTCTGGCTAAACAGATAAAGATAAAGACTGGGTAAATTTTAATAGGAGTAAAAAAATAAATAATAATGAAATAAATAAATAAAATAATTCGAAATGGAAAAGTACTTCTGTCTCCCTCAAATAAAATGTTGCGAGCATCTATAAATTATCAATTAAATAATTACTTTGAATATTTCACACATAAATTTTACACAAAATCGTAGGTATTTTTAAAAAATTTGTTTTTATCTTAATTCTATTTTTCTGTTCATTCTCCTTTCTTTCTTTCTTTCTTTCTTCTTTCTTTCTTTCTTTTTTCTAATGTTTCTTTTTTGTTTCTTTGTAAACTTTTTAGTTAACCTCTTGTTACTGAAAATAATGCGTAAAAACTGATTTCCGGGTTGTTCTTTATTATATGTATTGACGATTTTTAGTATTGTGACGTAGGTTACAGATAAATGGAAACCAAACCTCCATTGTTGATACTACCAAGAATATGCACCCCCGGGCGTAAGTATTTAAGTTTTAATGTAATGAAATATATTAAATTAGAAAAACTAACAAAATTGAATAAGAACGCATATGAACAAATTACACTTATTTTAATTATATATTTTGATTCTATATAAAATCATTTATAGGATTGATTTTACTACGGTGGAGAATAAAACAATAATATTAGAGATCAATAACACCAAGTAATTATTTATTAAACCCGTCTATTTAAAGAGAAAAACAGTATACAAATTAACCACACAATATATTATGTAATACTTTATTCCTTACTAGAAGAAGCTACCCAGCATCGCCTGGGTAGAGGGGGGATTTTTTTTTAATTTAATCTCCTAGATCCATTATTACTGAACCATGAGTTGATTTCCCACAGGATGTCCCATTAAAATCCTCACGTAAAAATACCTTGTGCTGATCCAACCACTCTGAAAATAAAAATGAATGACTACTATTTACAACATTAAATACAAAAGAAAAGTCCATGCTGTTATCATTTAATGTTTAATTATCTTAACAAATATAAATCAAATCTTCATTATTTTGTCTCAAAAACCAAGATATGATGATAGTGAATGTTTATATATATTTACTTTGTCGTTAATTGTTTTATTTTCATAGTTTCCTCCGGACATACATACAATCCAACGACCCTTTATATATAAATAGATTGATATATAAGACATATTGCAGGATTTTAAACGCACTGTTGGGATTATCTTCCCATTGGCCTGGAAGAGTTATCTTCCCGCTGGGTTTCCGAACCGAACACCAGGTGACCTCTGGTATTTAAGCGCGGGTTTTGAAACCACCTGCCTCTTTTCTACCTCTTCTCGTAGGTACCCACATGGGTTAGGCACATTGTCACACCCTTCTCGGTGGGGGCTTCTACCCCCAACGCTATGTAACCCTCCTGGGGGCTTCGGCCTCTCATCACTAGTAAGTGATTTTTAGTGTATGGACTCTCCAGTCATTTTATCTCTACTCTTGTATGTTTATGTACATGTATGTTATTGTCTCTGTATCTTGTTTTATTTCTGTGCTGTTTACAATATAAAATGTTTTGTCCAACAAACGTGTCGGGGTTTGTTTCGTTTCAACAAGTTATAACATTGTTATAGCCTTGAACCTTACAGTACTAATAACATGGGCTGTTTTTAGTTAAATCTAACTCAGATTTTCACAGAGACATCGTTAATAGATAAGATTTATTCTATATATTAATGATTTTGACTTTAAATCAAATACTCATTGATAAACTTACGCAATTTTTAGGACATTGTGACCTAAGCAGTGTAGTTTTGGTTACAGACAGACAGACACCGAATCTCCATTATAATTAGAAGAAGATGCATAAAGTGTTTCAGATTTTTTCTGCAACCTGTAAACATTGCAGCAACTTAAATCCTGCACCAATGCGAATTTTCATTTTCGCTGACACACAGGAAATGGAAAAGAGGCGACAAAAAAACAATTAAGAGATATGATTTGCCTTTGGTGAGACATAGATGTGATCCAGGAATAAGCAGCTGGCTGTGGGTTGTGGGGGCGGGGGTCAAACGCCGTGGGGGGAAGGGCATGCGAAAATTCAGGATATTTAGAGGATGCGTGTTAATTGTGAATTCACTTAAGAATTTTGACTCGTAGAAAGCTGGAATTTCCTTCGGGTCATAATCCATTTGACCTTCTGCATTTTTCAAATTTTGAGATTTTTTCCCACTTGAAAAGTCAGAATGAAATGTTTTCATTTAAATATTTGCGCATTTCTTTTATTTTTATTCATTTATTTATTTATTTTTTGCTTGAATTGTTGTCGTTTTTCTTCTTTCTCTTTTTTATTTTTCATTTGTTTTTATTTCAATTGTGTTTTCTTCATTCTTCATTCTTTCTTTCTTTCTCGTTTTTCTTTTTTTTGATTCTTTTTTCTATTCATTCTTCTTTCTTTCTTTCCCTCACCTTTTTCATTTTCCTTCTTTTATTTATAGTTTTCTTCTATTCATTCTCCTTTTCTTTCTTTCATTTTTTTCTTTCTTTCTTTCTTTCTTTCTTTTTTTGCGTTCTTTCTTTTTTCTCGTTTTTTTTCTTTTATCTTTCTTTCTTTTCTCATTTTTTTCTTCTTTCTTTCTTTCTTTAATTTTCTTTTCTTTTCTTTTGTCTCTCAGTCTTTCTCTATCTTTCTTTCTTTCTTTCTTCTTTCTGACGATTTCTTTCTTCGTTCTTTCTTCTTTTTCCTAATGTTTTTCGTTTTGTTTTATTTTTCTCTGTGTCATTTTGTTTATCCTTTTGTGAATATTTATTTACTTATTTATTCATTCATTCATTTTTCTCTCAGGTCTTTTTTTTTTTGTAATATTTTTTCATTTGTTTATGCACCTTTCTTTCTTTCTTTCTTTTTTCCAATGAAATCCCAAAAACAATTTCCTTAAATATTCATCCAATAAGATCTCCGCAAAATTAAGCAACAGAGAATGCTTTCGGGAATTTACAAGTATTTCATTATACAGTTTTTATAGAACTTTTAACCAAGATTAGGAACACGACAATTAAGATGGCGTGGGCTGGATTGTTTACACCTCACAGAAGCAGAGAGACCCAAATAGAGGGAAGACCTTCATTCAATGAGGATTTTTTAACGTCTTTCTCTAAGAAATTATATAGCCGATGAAATATATATTCTTACCGTAAATCTTTCCACACTTTTAACAGAACACGGAGTACGCTGATTGTATCCCCCTGTAAAAGCTAAAAAAAGGGATGTCCTGAGTATATTAAACTGGATCTTGATGGTTAGACTCAAATTCTGAAGATCTTGGGAGTATGGAGTACCCCTTCATTTCATTACACTCGTGTCCACTCTGAAACGGATTTGTGGGCCCTGTTAGGAATTTAATTCTCTTTGCAAACTCACTTTTCCCTAATCTCAATAATTTAGATTGAGCTCAATGGGTGACCCAATGGGTCACGTTTTGTCTAGTATATGTATATATACATGGGATTACCTCCCTTGTCTTCCAATTGTCTTCTAATAATGACGGCTAGATGACAATACCATAGCCACAGAGTATTAAAAAAGTTGACGTGCCGTTAAAATCTTAACCTCTCTCTCGCCAGCCTACTCCTCACCCCCACCCCACACTCGATATTTGACGGAGGAAATCATGCCTGCAGGAAATGCATTATTGACAAGAAAACAGAAACTTTCCGAAATTAACTTCTTGCAGAGAAAGAAAGAAAGAAAGAAAGAAAGAAAGAAAAAGAAAAAGAGAAGAAAAAGTTTTCTCGTTTTTTTTGTTTTTTTTTTTTAGTCTTTGTTCTTTTCATCTTTTTCTTCTATTTTAATTTCCGTCTCTTTTTATTTTATCTTCTTTCTTTTCTCATTAATTTTGGGAAAAGATTTTTTATATTTTTTAGAGTGGGGTGTGTGTGAAATTCTGTATGTATAAGTATGTACCTCAGACTCTTCATATCTATCTCTATCTGTTCATTATCAGTTTATCTGTTCCCATCTCTCTCTCTCTCTCTCTCTCTCTCTCTCTCTCTATATATATATATATATATATATATATATATATATATCTTATTATAATGGAGATTGTGTGTTTTTCTGTCTGTAACCGAAACTATATTCCTACTCAAGTCACAATTCTCTTAGTTATTGACATCACATTCTCCATGATTTTATTTTTATCTAAACCTCAATTATTAATAAAATTGTCTTACATTATTAATACTGTTAACTATGTCTACTTACTGACAAAATGCAATCATATTTATATATACAAGAAAATAGCGGTTTACAGTGTGAACGGGAAGGCTAATTTACCTAAAGGCTTTTAACTAAATACTTAAATTAGAAAAAATAACAATGAAAGACGAGAGTGATGGAAGAGTAAATTTCAGTTGTTCCATTTTTTATTATACTCCCTCTGTTTCAAATCTTTTATTATACTCCCTCTGTTTCAAATCTTTTTATCTGTATTCTTATTTAGTTTCATTAGCCTTTCTAATTTAATACAATATTTTATTACATTAAAACTTAAATACTTGCACCCGGAGGGTGCATATATTTGCTAGTATATATAAACAAGTTTTTGGTACAACTAAATTTATATACAAGTTTAAACACTATCATAGTTTTATTTAAAAATCAGCAATTAAACAAATTATTTCAATTTTTAAAAAAACATAAATAAAAATATATACATATAAGAGTGATAAAGTCGTGCTCAAGGAAGGACGAAATATATCTCCTACATTTACTTGTTTGAGTTGCTTTTTTTGTCCACTTTTTCCCTCTATTCTTTATCACACACACACGCACACACACACACACACACACACACACGCACACACAACACATATTTAATATATATATATATATATATATATATATATAAAAGTAAGATAATCCAATTGACTGTTAATAAGGGATGATTCTATTTTGGATCATCGTACATCCATACTGTATGCTCTGGTAGGTGTAAACTTATAGATTCATACAAGGATTTTTATAAATCACTAAGAAAGTTCAATGTATAATAACTTATAAATTAATTATATACTAAGTAATATTTAACTTTCATATATATAAGTCAGCATAGCGTATATATAGAGCCAACGACATTTGGTAACTGTTAGTTTCTCTCCAATACGCTACTCATAACAAGAGTTTAGATATATATGCTCTATCAGTGACACTGAGCTTTCTCTTCATTTATAAATATAGCAAACTTTGTTATCAAATATATATATATATATATATATAATATATATATATATATATATATATATCAACCTGTTTATATCTATCTATCTTAACCTGTTTATATTTTTCTCTGTGTTCATATCTATCTATTTCAACCTGTTTATATGCATGTGTGTATCTATCTTTCAATCTATCTATTTATTTCCACCTGTTTATATCTATTTATCAGTTTATATTTCTACCTATCTCACCCTATTTATGTCTACCTGTTTATCTATCTATCTATCTATCTATCTATCTATAGATAGATAGATAGATAGATAGATAGAAATATATACATTATTTCTTTCTTTTTTTTCGTATTTATTTTTCATTCGTTTGCAATTTTTCCATTCTTCCCCCGACCCCTCTTTCTTTTTGTAATATTCACTTCTTTTCACATCTTTTCTCTCGCTTTATGCAAACTTTTTCCTTATCTTTTTTTAAATATTTTTTTGCTTTGTTTTGTTTTGTTGTTTGTGCATATTTGCCATCTTTTATCCATATTACAATTGAAAACGATTCTTTAAATATTTTTCTTTCCCATTTCGAATTCACCAAGTTTAATTATTTCGCCTCTTTCAGCGTTTCGCAAAAAGGTTTTAAAAATGAGTAAAATTTTACGAATGGTTTCTATCATCAACAAGTTATAATGATATAACAAACCCATGGAAATTATTATTATTATTATTATTATTATTATTATTATTATTATTAGTGAGAGTTTTTCACACCCGCCTAAGCTAGTGGTCCACAGGAGGCTGATTGACAGCAAGTCTCCTTAGGTCTACAGGACTGAGTATTCTTAGTTGATCTTAAAAATGCTGTTGTTTGGATGGTCTCGACTCATCCTTGGATTTCCATTTCCTCCAGACTCTTTTCCAAACCCTTTCGGACCCTCCCTAGGACTTATTATTATTTACTCCTTTTGAGTTTTCACATCAGTGTTAGCTGATGGTCTTTCACTGGAGTCTGAGTGACAGCAAGTCTCCTCAGGTCTCCAGGACTCTTTGAGTATTCTGGCAGATTGCAGCAGTGCAGTTTCTGATGGTTTCAATCCTTCCTCTGATATCAAACTTTCCAAGCCCTTTTCTAATCCTTTTGGGACTGTTCCAAGTGCACCAACTACAATTGGTATCACTTTCACTTTCATATTCCACAACTTTTTCAGTTCTCTGGCAAGGTCCAGATATTTGTCTATTTTTTCATTTTCCTTTAACTTCACCCTTGATCTGCTGGAACTGCAAATCCACCAGTTGACAAGTTCTTTCTTTTTTGTTTATCACACTAGGTCTGGCCTTCTTGCTGGGATAAGGTGATCCGTTTTTCTCAAAGTCCCAGAGAATTTTGTGCGTTTCGTTCTCAAGAACAGATTCTGGTTTATGCATATACCATTTTGTTGTGTGGTCAAAATTTAATTTTTTGCATAATTCCCAGAGGATCACCTTCCCAACCCAGTCGTGTCTAGTTTGCTACATTCGCAGAGTATATGGTTAACAGTCTCATCTCTATTACCGCAAAGTCTACATTTACTATTTGTTGGGTCTTATTAATTTTCGCTTTGATGTAGTTTGTCCTTATTATTATATTATTATTATTATTATTATTATTATTATATTATTATCATCTAATTCTTTTATTTTCAGTCCTTCTTTCTTTCTTTTTTTCCTTCTTTTTGTTAATTCAAGTAACTACACACTATCTTGTGTATTTATCTAATGATGCATTATATATATAATATATATATATATATATATATATATATAGAGAGAGAGAGAGAGAGAGAGAGAGAGAGAGGAGAGAGGGAGAGGGAGAGAGGGAGAGATAGATATACATACCACACACAACGTATATATATATATATATATATATATATATATATATATATATATACTCCGTTTCAAATATTTAACGAATTGACACTTTTCCGTCAAATTCAAAAACTACTCGCTGGAAATGACACTCTCGTTTTTTAGGGGAGATGGGTCTTATTCCCCTGAAAGGAACACACCGAATGTATTCTAAGCCCAATCGGCAATGAAAAATGATAGGTACCACCAAAATAGCTTACGTGATCAATTTCGGCCATATTGAAGGTAGAAACATAAATATTTTTGAACTTTTTTTAAAAAATCTCGCAAAAAAGAAATAACGGACATACAGAGTTGTTACAAAAAAAAACAGTTAATTTAAAAGATCAAATTATCCGATTGGTGAAAATTTATTCATCGTTATCTTGAAAAATAAGTAAAACTGTCCGTTTTTTACGACACGGTCAGTTTCTTTATTGATATTTTTAGCCTAATTCTGTATTCATGGTTCTTTTACTAAAAAAAAAAAAAAAAAAACTCTCGATTGAAACTTATAAAAATCTTCTGATATAATTATTCAAACTCTTATCTTTATAGAAAAAGGGTAAAAATCGTTTTTTGTCATTTTATTTCTTCATATTTCATAAAATAAAATGCGGGTGGGACCAATGGGGTCACCTGTTGGTCGTGGGTGCCAACCTGTGATGTTTAAGGACGGAATCTTTGTCATATAGGAGCTTGAAGGAGTTTGTTTAGGGTCTTAGTGTTCTGGGTATAACGTTAAACATCATCTAGTGGTGAAGTTCCTGTTCTGGAGCTCTGAGGAGTGTGAAGTATTCTTCATTGTCATTACTCCCAGGTTCACTCTGAAAAATGAGTTTAAGAAATGTACTAATAAAACAAAAACGTCTTTGGCATAAAACAACCCAAGGGTTGACATGCCATAAAATCTAACCAACCAACAGAAAATGAATAGTACCACCACTGTCCTTCTACAACGATGGCTTTGGCATTAAATAACCCATGAAATCTGATATGCCATTAAACAAAGAACAAAAAACTACTGGGATTGCATCTCTTGACTAATAGGGGACACGAGAGGTAATTACCTCCCTTGTATTCCGGTAGGCGCTAGGTAGCGTAACGAGCAGCAATATAAATGTAGACATGTTAAAGTGAAATTCTTTTAGACGCACCAGCCTTCATAGAAATAATACGCACCAGTTACGTCTCCTGTCTACAAGTCAAGAGAGCTTTGCGCCTCCAGCATTTCTTTTGTTTATTTGTTTGTTTGTTTTGTTTTACGGTGTCTCAACCTCGGTAGGTCATTTAATGCCGGCAATGTTTTGAAAGATTCGTAGCAATAGTTTGGTAAAAAATAATTTAAACTCATTTTTTTTTAGAAGCAAACTTTATATTCAACTCATAGATAGGATTCTAACAGGTACTACCATTCCGGGCCAGAATGGAGCTCGGAGCAATGGTGATGAAGGAGTGCTCCATATTCCCCCAGCTTCAGAACTGGAAGTTCACCATCAGATAGAGTTTAACGTCATTCCCAGGACATGAAGACCCTCAGCCACCGCCTCCTAGCACCCATATGATAAAAAGAGTTGGGGCTTGCCATGAGGGCAATAAGATTTGGACAATCATATAGATGCTAGGACTTGACATGGTCAGCTGATTGATCGGAGGGGGCCTCTCCGATCACCCGTCTAGCCTAAGTAATGTCATGGACTGCTCATCCACTAGGATTCCGTCCTTAAGCAGCACGTGTCACCACCCACGACCAACAGGTGGCCCTATTGGTAGTGGTGGGGGTTAACCATCTGCATAGGTGCAGTCAGTATATTGTAAAGCCCCAGCCGAGAGAGTTCCAATATTTCGTGTCACATGGCACACGAGAATATGCTCAACATGTAAGTGTTTATACGTTTCTCTTTAAACAGTAATAATAATTTGTTTGCAAAGTTAATTGGCTTCAAGTATTCCTATCTAATGCTTATAATTTTTAAACAGATCTATTTGATCCACAGATTGGGCTCTAACAGGTACTAACCGCCCAAAGTGGACCTGGGAGTAATGGCTAAAAAGACATACTCCACATTCCCGTGAGGTCCAGAACTAGAACCTCGCCACTGGACATATATTTAGTTGTTTTTTTTTTTTTTTTTTTTTTTTTTTAGGGGAGGGGGTCTCCTCACCCTGCAGCGAGTGCGGCGGGCGTATATTAAGGTCTGTCAACAAGGAGGTTTGTGCGTATATATCTATGTATCTATGTATTTGTGTGCGTGTGTTTGTTTATGTGAATATGTATGTTTGAGTGTGTTTCTTTATATATCTGTGTGTGTTCGTGTGTTTGAGCGTGAATATATGTATGTTTTTTGTGTGTACGTGTGTTTGTGTGTATTTGTATATGCTTGTGTATGCGTATGTGTGAATGGATACGTGTCTTTGTCTGTATGCGTCTTTGTGTATGCGTAAACGCTTTTATGTGTGTATGTGTGTGTGCGTGTGTGAGTGAGTGACTGTGTGAGTGTGTGTGTCTGCGTGTATGGCTCAGACAGATTTCTCATTAAATATGAATATCTAAAACAAAAAAAAAAATTCGATAAGCAAGAATTTTTGATCTGATATATCTTCATCGAACCGGCACGCAAGAATGCATGATCAACTGAATATATATATATATATATATATATATATATATATATATATATATATATATATATATATGTGTGTGTGTGTGTGTGTGTGTGTGTGTGTGTGTGTATAATCAAGTTTATATATATATAAATTTTACACACAAACACGCACATAATCAAGTTTTATATCTATCTATATATATATGAACTTTACATAGACACACACATACACACACATATATATTTATGTGTATGTATATATATAATCAAGTGTATATATATATATATATAAAGTTTACACACACACACACACATATATATATATACATATATATATACATATATATATATATACACATATATATACATATATATATATATATATATATATATATATATATATACATATATATACATATATAGATATATACATATATATATATATATATACATATATATATATATATATACATATATATACATATATATATATATATATATACATATATATATATATATATATATACATATATATATATATATATATATATATATATATATATATATACATATATATATATATATACATATATATATATATATATATATATATATATATATATATATATATATATATATATATATGCGTAAAATCTGACGTCATACATGACAGCGAGTGGTGGGTCGAGAATGGAGTGAATAGTAACTATAAACCAACAGAACAAATAAACAAATTAAATATGGATTTTTCAAAACACGGAATGAACATGTCACGACTCGTAGCTTGACTTGATTTTCCTTTTTTCTTAAAACAGAAGAAAGGAAGATTGTAGATTTTCCTTTGTTATTTTTAAAGTCAACCAAATAATTATTTTTTCTTCTTTCTTTCTTTGTATCTTTTGTATTTCTTCCGATTTTCAAGGGGGGGGGCGGGGAACGGGTGTGAGAAAAAGAAAAATCTTCAGACAAAAATTATTTTCCAAACAATACAGAGTGAGTGCTTCACGTGGCGCCCTCTATTGGCGTTCGCTTCAATTAATTTCGTCATGCAAAACACGATGTAATCAGTTGTGTAGATACATTATCTATTGGAGAACGCGAGAGACTGAAAGGTAAGCGCGTAAGTTTCACATATGAAATTAGTTTAAAGCTAAACAGATTCCCTTTTATCTAAGATACCCAGCAAGAGTCCACATTATCCATAAAAAAATGTTTCAACCTAGAATTTACATCCTCGCGAGGCGTGGGTTGACACATTCTTGTACAGGGACCCACAGAAATTTGAGTGTGAGTAAAAAAGCAATGTCATTTTGCTAGCCTCATGAAAGACGCTTTGAGAGACAAACATTATTCCAGTAACGAGGAAGTGAAATCTGTAGTGAAAAAGTGGCTCAAAGAACAGTCAACAAAATGTTTCAACCTAGAACCTAGAGGTGGCTCAAAGAACAGTCAACAGAATTGTATGGGGCAGGGATACATGCTCTCATTCGAAGGTGGGACATTGCTATTGCGAGAAATGGTGACTATGTGGAGGAGTAGGAATGTGATCCATATAGAATCAGCTTCATTGTGATGTATGATACATGTTTCTGCGTTTGTAATTATACCTGTCCTAAACAAAATGGCATTACTTTTTTACTAATCCTAGTACCTCCGTGTAATTGTTAGCAAGCAAGTCTCGCAGATATGTTACTACTGAAAAGTGAGTTCGACCCTCACCGGATGCCTCATACTTATGACCTTGCATATGGAGGCGCGTGGTGTCATAGCTAGAGTTGTAGGAAATGGACTCGTCGACCCGAGTTCATATCCTAGACGTAGCTTTAATACCCTTGGCAAAGTTATGCATAATATGAACTTGAGGTAAATTGTGCTTTAAATTAGTTAGCATTTATAGTCCCCCCTTCTCTCTCTCTCTCTCTCTCTCTCTCTCTCTCTCTCTCTCTCTCTCTCTCGAGTGGCCCTATGACCGAATTAAGGGCTCATAAGTAAGTACATTTTTTTCCAGTTCAAAACATTTTAGGAACTTATTGTTCCTTTCATTTTAAATCTATTTCCTTAAAAAAAATTGTCTTTTTTTTCTTTAAAATCTATTTCGTTTAAAGAACTAGACTCTTTTTCTTTTAAATCTATTTTGTTTAGAAACACTCTGTTATATGAATTTGTTAGGTACACCTAAATAGACTTAAACAAAAGTAGAGTTGCTTCCCTTTTGTTTTGTTTACATTCAAATGTTTGAAACGCTAAGCGTTCTCAGTTACTGGTTAATGTCGTCTAAGAGTATAAGCATTTTCTACTCTGTGTTTTAATAAATCCTTTGTTAATTTCCAATAACATTGGCTTGTATTTAGCATTTCTATTTCACATAATTTTATCTGTACCTTAAAAACATAACAGAATTACATTCCTAACTTTACACGATTACCTGCTTGCAAGCAGCCTCATAAAACCAGGAGCGCCAAAGTTTAAATTATCTTAGACTCATTTTAACTTGTAGCTTTGACAAGCTAACAGTCTACGTGACAGCGAGGTGGCTTCTCGTCACCAGTGCTGCACAATACACGAGAACGTATGCTCAACATATAAGTTTTTAACTTTTCTTTTGAACCAAGAATTCAAGAACTTTATCTACACAAAAGACATTTCACCTTATAAAACGATGTATAAGCTTCTTTGTATCGAGTCATTTCTGTATTTCTTTTCTATTAAGTGTGCTCAGGCAAATAAAAATTGTTCTTAATTCGTCGTGAATTGTTTTCTGAATATCGTCATGAATATATATATATATATATATATATATATATTATATATATATCTAGTTCAGAATTAATGAGAAAAGTTTTCCAAAATAATTTATCTCAAGGAAAAAAAAGACTTTTTTAGAAAAATCTCTTATGGAAATAATTATTTTTACTGGACTCTTTTGAAGCATTAAATTGATATATATAAAGACTTTAGGAAGATAATAAGAAATTGAATATATATATATATATATATAATATATATATAATATATATATATATATAATATATATAATATGAAGTAAATGGAAGTGAATCCGACAGTATGAATTTAACATTTTTAGAAAAAACAAATGATGTTATTAGTTTGGTGATAGAATCTGTTTCGACCTTTTAATAAAGCGGTCTTCATCAAGAACAACATATGAAGGAAAGACGGAATAAATAACCGTTAAAGAGGAGGGGTACAAACGAACGCAGGTATTCGATGCTGGAATTTTTTTTTAATTTTTACTTTTTGTAGCTGGAATACATCATGAACATTTTTGATACTTTTTAACACTTTTTATATATTTTTCCTTCAAACTCTTTTGAGTTATGGATTATAATGCTGACACAGAATACGCATTTTTTTTTAAAATTCCAGCATTGAACACCAGCGTTCGTTTGTAATTTATTCCGTCTGCTCTTGATGAAGACCGCTTTATTAAAAGGTCGAAAGAAATTTTGTCAGGGAGAGAGAGAGAGAGAGAGAGAGAGAGAGAGTGAGAGAGAGAGATAGAGAGAGAGAGAGAGAGAAAGAGAGGGGACGCGTGGTATAATGGTTACTGTCGTAGGAAATTGACACGACCAGAGAAGTTCAAATCTTGGACGAGGTTGTTTGCATTTCACATAGCACTAATACCCTTGGGAAAGGTATGAATACATCTATTCTCTCTCCGGCTATGGGTAAATAGTAGGATGGACTGGGCTATTTAACCGTGGTTTGGCAACCAGTCTAGAAGAAGGAAAACTCTGAATTGAAACTTGTTAAACTCTGCTTATAAAAAAATTGACTTTGTGTCACATCCTGCTCATGCAAAGGTTGGCGTATATATATATATATATATATATATATATATATATATATATATATCAACATTGCTTCTAAAAACAAACATCTAAAAATCTTATTCACTTCGCCGAAGAGCTATTTGTTTACTAAATAAACGTCTACTTGCCTACTATGGCAGGGGCGTGTAATAGTTTCCTTGACAACGCCGGGATTGTTCGCTATGTACTATGGTCTCTGACTATGCTGTGAAGTCCTTTCGATTCCTGTTCGTTAGTATACATCGCTGAAGAGACTTAATAAAGTCTCTGTATGTCTGCATAGTCGCGATTTACTTGTCAAGTTTATTTTCTATAATTATCGAATTTTATACGATACATGCATTATAATTAAGCAAAAATATATATATATATATTATTTACTCCTTTTGAGTTTTCACATCAGCGTTAGCTGATGGTCTTTCACTGGAGTCTGAGTGACAGTAAGTCTCCTCAGGTCTCCAGGACTCTTCTGAGTATTCTGGCGGATTGCAGTAGTGCAGTGTTTTGAATGGTTTCAATCCTTCCTCTGATTTCCAAACATTCCAGACCCTTTTCTAATCCTTTTGGGACTGTTCCAAGTGCACCAACTACAATTGGTATCACCTTGACTTTCATATTCCATAACTTTTTTAGTTCTCTGGCAAGGTCCAGATATTTGTCTATTTTTTTCATTTTCCTTTAGCTTCACTCTGTGATCTGCTGGCACTACAAAATCCACCAGTTGACAAGTTCTTTCTTTTTTGTTTATCAACACTAGGTCTGGTTATTATTATTATTATTATTATTATTATTATTATTATTATTCACATGGCTTAAACAACAAAGTGTCCAGGTTTGTTCAATAACAACTAAAATTGTTTGCAACGAGCTGTGGCTTCCAAAACTAAAAGAAAGATACGAAGACAACTATCACACGCCGAAACCATAGCTCTTTCTGCTACACTAACAATGGCTTGAGATTTGTTGCTGAATGTTTGACAATACCGTAGTACAACTATTGGCAGGTTTTGTGACTGAAGTTCTAAAACGAAAACGCGAATTTAAAATTATCCGTTCCGTTTGCTGAACTTGCGCTCGTGATGACGGTATCACCGGAGTATTTTACAAGCGGAAAACAATTTGGAACTCTTGCGGAGTGGAGGTAATTTCTTGCCAAATATTCTGCTTAAAAGCTGGTTTTCAGGTTCGTAGGGGGGACCAGGTATTGTCGATTTCACAATTGATGACGAGGTTTTTAGATCTATTTTGGAAATTAGTCAACATAGAAAATAACTAGGCTCTGGGGAGTCCCCTTTGGCTTTTATCAAGCTATAAAAACCCTTCTCTGAAACGGTTATTTTGAAGTCAATTGTAGGAGCTCTCCAAATCCGTGCTGTGTCATTTGCACAAATTCCAACCCTTGCTGGACCAATTGCTGATTATATATACTAGCAAATATATGCACCCTCCGGGTGCAAGTATTTAAGTTTAATGAAATAAAATATTGTATTAAATTAGAAAGGCTAATGAAATTAAATAAGAATGCAGATAAAAAGATTTGAAACAGAGGGGGATATAATCGAAAAATAGAACAATTGAAACTTACTCTTCCATGACTCTCGTCTTTCATTTTATTTTTTCTAATTTAAGTATTTAGTTAAAAGAGGAAGTAAAGAATAAAATGACAGTTATTTTTTCTTGTTAATGGATTTCATTTAAGATTCTTTGAAGAGATTTTTGATTATATTCATTAAAATAAAACCAAACAATTAGAAACCAATAACACTAAGCACATATTTAATAAAATCACATTTTTAATATCAATATGCAAATTAGCCTTTCCGTTCACACTGTAAACCACTATTTAGTTTTATATATAAATATAATTGCATGCAGTCAGTATGTAGACATGGTTAACAGTAATAATAATGTAAAACAATTTTATTAATAATTGAGGTTTAAATAAAAATACAATCATGGAAAATGTGATGTCAATAACTAAGGGAATAGTGATATGAGTAGTAATATAGTTTCGGTTACAGACAGAAAAGCACACAATCTCCATTATAATAAGATATATATATATATATATATATATATATATATAGAGAGAGAGAGAGAGAGAGAGAGAGAGAGGCGAGGATGTGTCAAAAAATCAATGCCATTTCGTTTAGGACAAGTATAATTACCAACGCAGGATATGATAGGGTTAAAAGCAAACCCTAGGAATACGCGCCAAGAATAACCAGCTACCTTTTAAACCTAAAACATTACCACAGCCTTGTAGTCTCCATTACCACAGCCTTCTCCATTGCAATTCTCCAGTTCATGTCTGATTGTGTTCAGGGAGCATTGGGCAGCAACCATAATCCCTTTATTTTGATGGCCAGCGCTGATCATTATGATACAAGTTATTCTCTTCCATGATTCAGGTGGGTTCCAGTCATCCATTCCATCTGTTATCACATATATGAATGAAGAAGTGTCCAAGCTTCTAAATGATGCGTAGTGTGCGTCAATTCCATCAACCTACAGATAAAAATAACAAATATAAATACGGCAAATTTATCCCGAAAACCATATATATATATATATATTATATATTAATATTTATATTTTTGCTTGAAGGCAATTACAATGCGCATATCGCATAAAATTCGATAATTATAGAAGATAAATAATATTGACAAGTGAATCTCGCAAAGAATTACTCGGCGTGTAGAACATCGTACAGCAGCTGTTTCGACTTTATTAAGTCTCATCAGCGATGTATACTAACGATCTCCCTCTGATATATATATATATATATATATTATATATATATATATTAAATTTTTACTTGAAGGCACTTACAACGCATGTATCGCATAAAATTCGATACTTTTTCTTATAGAAAATAAACTTGACAAGTGTAATCCCAGTAAAGGATGGCTCGATGTGTAGAATACCTGTTACGTTGTAATACTCACGGTACTAAAACGATACATGCACCGTAGTCCTTTTTTTTCTTTCTTGGTACTAAAACTCCGATAAAAAATCATAACCCGAGAAACATGTCGTCACAACTCCCAGCCTTTATTAACGTGCTCGTCTAGTGGCTTCTACCAGGGAGGAGGGGAGGCAGAGAGAACGAGAGAGAGAGAACACTACTAGATTACTGGGCTCTAATCAGGTCTGTCCCCCCACGACGGATGCCGGCAAAAAGAGGACGAACCCTCTTCCTTCCCCCACGTCACCACGTGACTTCCGGTCAACACCCGACTTCCGGTCAACACCCGACTTCCGCTTGCCCCTCAATTCTTCGTTCGGGGTCACGCTACGGTCAAAACCATCGCTCTCCTCTTTTGGGTCATCACTATTTTTTAAGCCTTTGTTATTTATTCCTCCTCCTTCCATTAGCAGTTCTAGCTCACAAGGGTCATATTGCAACAATACCGTACAGACTGTTTCGACTTTATTAAGTCTCATCAGCGGTATATACTAACGATTTCTAAGAAATCGAAACCGGGACTTCAGCAGACGCAGTGAAACACTAGTGAAACACTTTTATCGCCTCGGCCACAGTACACAGCTGACCATCCTAGCGGAATTAAGCTTGTCAAGCGATACTACGCGCCTCTACCATAATAGGTAAGGGGGCGCTATTGAGAGAATAATAACAACAAACAGCCCGAATGCCCTTCGGCGAAGTGAATAAGATATATATATATATATATATATATATATATATATATATATATAAATTAAAAGAAAAGATAAAACAGTCATTAGACAAAACCCTTTGACAAAAGGTAAAAAAATAAAATTTAAAAAATAATTATTAATGAAAATTTTTCCTCATATTTGAAGATCAACAAAAGCACCCACACACCAAAAGCAGAGGGTCACAGACTTTCGTTTTCATTAATAATTTATTTTTTCCTTAAACCAACGAAAGCCCTGATTAAGGTCTGTTAAATAGACCGAAACACTGTAGCGTAGGCTTATTAAACATCATTTGTTAAAGGAAACTTGTGTTTTTTCTCTCAATTTTTACTATATATATATATATATATATATATATATATATATATATAAGTAATCTCTAAGTCTTTTGTTATTTCTTTACTTATACTAGCAAATATATGCACCCTCCGGGTGCAAGTATTTAAGTTTTAATGTAATAAAATATTGTATTAAATTAGAAAGGCTAATGAAACTAAATAAGAATACAGATAAAAAAATTTGAAACAGAGGGAGTATAATAAAAAATGGAACAACTGAAACTTACTCTTCCATCACTCTCGTCTTTCATTGTTATTTTTTCTAATTTAAGAATTTAGTTATAAGAGGAAGTAAAGAATAAGATGACAGTTATTTTATCTTGTTAATGGATTTCATTTAAGATTCATTGAAGAGATTGTTGCTTATATTCATTAAAATAAAACCAAACAGTTAGAAATCAATAATACTAAGCACATATTTATTAAATTCGATTTTTTAATATTAATATGCAAATTAGCCTACCCGTTTACACAGTAAACCGCTATTTTGTTGTATATATAAATATAATTGCATGTTGTCAGTATGTAGACATAGTTAACAGTATTAATAATATAAGACAATTTTATTTATAATTGAGGCTAAAATTAAAATAAAATCATGGTGAATGTGATGTCAATAACTAAGAGAATTGTGACTTGAGTAGGAATATTGTTTCGGTTACAGACAGAAAAACACACAATCTCCATTATAATAAGATATTTGCTCTGTGACTCTAACATTAAGAACACACATTGAGCTCTCAAACTGCGACAGTTTTTTAAATAAAACTATTGTGTCGTAAGGAAGATTTCTTCTCTGGACTTTTGGATTATATATATATATATATATATATATATATATATATATATATATATATTGAAGAATGATAGTAATACCTAATTGGAAGTAAACATTTATTATATCAAAAAACAAAAGTAATTTGTTAAATATAATGAAATCCTACTTCGCTATCCAACGCAGATGCATCAATCCAAATATGGAAATAATAAAAAAAGAACTTAAAAGAAAGATAACGACAAAAATTCCAATTACAATAAAAACACGTTGTTCGCTTGTGTAACGTGACGTTGCTCCCCGGAGTTCTTCATAGCCATCTCACTTAGCCGAGGGGGAGCTAACATAAAAGAAAACTCAATTAACTATATATATATATATATATATATATATATATATTATATATATATATATATATCATACACAAGGTGTGTCATAAAAGTACAAAGATTGAAGCTGTATTTACCAAGATAGAAATGAACAATGAATAGAATGTTAATTTTTTCAGATTACAAGAAAAAAAAACTATCGAGATTTTTTGTACTTTTTGACATACCTAATATATATATATATATATATATATATATATATATATATATATATATATATATATATATGTATATATATACTAGCAAAAGTACATGGTCCATGACTGAAGTAAAAAAAATTAACACCAGGTAGTGATTAGGTAAGAGATAGAATAAGAGGAAAATAATTTATAGAATAGAAAAAAAATGTAATCCTTAACTTTTGAGTGTTTTGAAATATAATTCTATTTTTCGAAAACTGTTTTGTACATATGACAAAAACTTAAATTCAGTTTCCTAATTACTTGTTTTTCTTAATTGATTGTTGCATCAAAGTGATAAAAAATATTAATTTGATTTATTTTCTTTTTTACCTCTAAAAAGTAATAATTAAAAGTTGATAAGTATTAAACATGTGTCCTTATTTATTTAGCTCTATCGGCTGAGGGTGTACAATATGCCGAGAGCACTTCTGCTGAGCAAAACCTCCTTCCAATTGGACCACCTCTCGGCCGTAGGTAACGACCCGTGGTGTTTGCAGAGTAGTCCATGGCATGCACCGTTACTTGGGCTAGACAGGCAGTCGGAGAGGTCCCTCCAATCAATCAGGTGGTCATTTCAAGCCCTAGCACCTATATGATTGTCCCTACCGTATTGCTCTGATGGTAAAACTGAATCTAGTGGTGAAGTTCCAATTATGGAGCTCTGAGAAGTGTGGAGTACCCCTTCATTACCATTACTCCTAGGCTCACATTGACCCGGAGTGGTCGTACTTGTTAGGCCCACCAAGTACGACCACTCCGGGTTACATCTATTGGTTAAATAGAAAGAAAAAAAAAGGATTTTAAAAGATATGTTAAAAAATGAATTAGAAATAATTTGAATACCCAGTAATAATGAATAAAACAAACATGACTTCGGCATAAATTATTTTAAAATCTCAATAACGTTTTGTTTTAATATGTATTTTTAATTCAGACAAAGCGTCCGTTTTCGTAATTTTTTTTGGCAGAATTTAATGTTTAGACTGTATCAATAATTAATTACATATGTAATATCATTTTGCTTTTTTACTGGTGCTCATTATGTTACTTCTTTTTGACTTAAACAAAAGTTTGACCTTATATAATCGATTTAATTCATTTTGATTTGTTTTTAAAGTAAAAATTGGGGCTTGAATTGTTGATAACTAATTAAAAAAATACATATGAGTATCATTTGCCTATCTACGACCATATGCTTAGAAGTTCAAAGCCTGTACCGACGAGTGGGGTGGGAATTTTTAAAAATCTATTTTAAAAGTCGTCTTTTTATCACAGTTAGGAACCCTGTCTTAACCTACTTCAAAGCTCGAATTGTGCCCACGGGAGATGGAAGTGGGTGGGTGTTTTTTTAGAAATGAACATTCGTATTTTTTTTCAAACAATAAGCGACCGCGTCTTCTGTCTGGAAGTTCAAAACTAAACTCATGTCGACGTGAGTAGGGTGGGGGTGGAGGGGGTTTATACTGTATGTTTTAATTTTTGGTTAATTATTCAATTATGTCGCTTAATTATTGAAAATCAAAACCCAAGTTTTGCGTGTTTCTTAGTTATGAGCATATTAAGTAGTATCCAAGAATTTAAATCTGAATGACTTCTGATTTGTGAGTTATAAGTCGACACGTACATACCAAACTTCCTATATATATATATATATATATATATATATATATATATATATATATATATATATATATATATATATAAACGAGAGAATTGAACTGTGAGCGGAATGAATAAATATATATTAGTTTGTGTATATATGTCTAATTACATGGATATAAATAATTTGACAGTTATAAATATCCATGTAATCAAATATCTATAGAAACTAATATATATATATATATTCATTTTTATTATATAGTAGCTCTCTCACAGATATTGAGCACCCTCCTAATAATACCTCAGTTATTAGCTCCATTCCTTATATAGAAGAGTGTTATATATATATATATATATATATATATATAATAAGGTGTGTCAAAAAGTATTGAGATTTGTTGTACTTTTTGTACTTTTTGACACACATTGTATTCTGAAAAAAAAATAACGTTCCATATATTAATTATTTTCAGAATACAAAGTGCGTCAAAAAATATCAAGTTTAAAGCAGTATTTAACAAGATAAAAATGAAGAACGTAATTTTATTCAGAATACAAGATGTGTTAAAAAGTACAAAAATCTTGATAATTTTTTGACACACCTCGTATATGTAGGTTGTAATATCTATAAATAAAGAACGCTCACTATTAACCACACAACATATATATATATATATATATATATATATATATATATATATATATATATATATATATAAGTTAGGATAAGCTAGATACAGTGAGATAATGATAACCATACACTTTTGTCTATTTTTAGAATACGATCCTTTTTTCTTTGTTTCTCAAACCTGCCCTAACAAAAATACACAGTTTATGAACCATTACAAACATTTTATGTATTTAGTGTCTTTTTTATTTCTAAGTTGTTTCATCGGCTAAAAATTTAAATTCCTATTTTCACTTGTTAGTAATAAAAGGTTATAACCTAATTAACTCTTTGCCTACTTTAAGCTGCTCACAGCGGCTTTCCGCCACTGCGATCCTACGCATACTACACCCAACCAAAGTGCAAAAACTGATGGTTAGTTCATTATAATTGAACAGAAGAACTCAGATTACAATAATTATAGGACTTCATTTGAATAGTATGAGTTGAGGTGAATAGATAGTGAACTTTGAAATATCCCATCATACAGGTAAAAAAAGATCAAGAAAATTTGGTACAGCTGTGGGTGAAATTTGGTTGGCAAAGAGTTGAATTGTTAAAATCGTGACCGTCTGAGCGAAAGTGTTGTATCAGAAAAATGATTGTGGAATTATCTCCCCCTTATCAGGAAAATGATAGTGGAATCATCTCCCCCTGCCACCAGAGGGCGAATCGCCAACATACGATGTTGGCCGCAAAATCAAACCCCTTCACTTATGAAAGGGCTGTTAACCAGGCGAGTCGCTAAAAAACAAGCGCTCCCAACACTTTTGCCTATCAAGGGGCCTTTCACTTATCGTAAGAACTTCCACCTGGAGAGACGCGTCTTAACAGCCCTTCAAAACGACCGCGAGTAGAATTCATTCTAGCGCAACTTCACCTTAACTCAGCAGATAAGTCTTGTCACAAATGCCATAAATTTGTACCTTTTGTTTAATATATGTTGTTTAATTTCCAACTGTGTTTGTCTTCTATCATCCAAAATTATTTGCCTTCCACCGAGAGAATTAAGAGCTCCCAACTACCGCGTAATTCCTCTTAGTTGTTCTACGAGTATTAATTTACTGTTATCCATAAATTTGATTGTGTCTATATTTGTTGAGTCTGAAATAAAATGGCCATTTTAACTTTCCAACATATTGTTTTTTGCAGCATGTGCAGTCCAGTAAAAATGCATTCCATCTTAACCCGTCTTGACATAGACGGAATCTATCTGAAAAATCGTTTTGTAAGGGATTATTTTAAATTAACCGCAGTAATCACTTTCCCAACTGCAAAAGTCCAATGACAAAGTCTTTCCACCTGCAACAATATCACAACAGTCTTCGATCAATCCACCAAAGTTTACTCGTTTCTTGTCCAAAGCACGTCTGTGTTCTCGCTCGCAAGATCAAACACAAAACTACCCCTCGGTGTGAGAAGGCAGGCCTTAAATAATAATTAACTGCCCTGACCAAGATCCCACATCCGGGCCAATCACACCATTTTCACTTCGAGGAGGTTGCGAGTTCAGTGTCTGTAGTCACTCGTTACACTCATCCCTGATCACCTCATTTTGCACGCCAGACACGATCGTGCTCACTTTGAGCTCACACGTAAGTAATTTCTCTCGCTACACTATCGTATGAGTGTATGCCTGAGTTTGCATTTCTCATACTCAACTTAATCTTAGCATATAATTGTCATGTGGTCGACGTATTTCTTCTTACTTTCTGAGTAGCAGCTGTCTTACTTGTGCTGCTATTTAACTGGCTAACGGTCTATCATCTGCTATCTGGCTGGTTTGTCTTCTTAACTTATTTCTTATTAAGATATTCTGGTTGACTGTGACGTCTTGCGCTGTCGTTTGTTTTTAGCGACAACACAAAACACTTCTTTAGTGAGTTTACATATCTATTTATTTTTCTTGAACCTGGATCACTCAACCTCAGTGAAAGTCTAGATAACTGTTATTGGGTCTTCATTCGTCGCCGGGAAGCTAGAGACTGACTATCTAAATAAACTATCTCACACTTTCATTATCAAACGGAAGAGAGGTTACAAAACACTTAAGAGCCGTCAATCAAAATCTCTATTGTTAACCATTGTTAACGTTTATCTTTTATTTCGAATTCAAATAAATTTCTCTACATTAATCGTGAATAATTGATACTATATCCATCAATCATGCAACAATAAATTACATTTTTTTCTTCTGCATTTTGATTCGAGGTAATTTTTAAAGGGTTTTTAGTTGTGAAGCTAGTGAATAAATTGGTTGATTATATATACTAGCAAATATATGCACCCTCCGGGTGCAAGTATTTAAGTTTAATGTAATAAAATATTATATTAAATTAGAAAGGCTAATGAAACTAAATAAGAATGCAGATAAAAAGATTTGAAACAGAGGGAGTATAATCGAAAAATAGAACAATTGAAACTTACTCTTCCATGACTCTCGTCTTTCATTGTTATTTTTTCTAATTTAAGTATTTAGTTAAAAGAGGAAGTAAAGAATAAAATGACAGTTATTTTTTCTTGTTAATGGATTTCATTTAAGATTCTTTGAAGAGATTTTTGATTATATTCATTAAAATAAAACCAAACAATTAGAAACCAATAACACTAAGCACATATTTAATAAAATCACATTTTTAATATCAATATGCAAATTAGCCTTTCCGTTCACACTGTAAACCCCTATTTTAGTTTTATATATAAATATAATTGCATGTAGTCAGTATGTAGACATGGTTAACAGTAATAATAATGTAAAACAATTTTATTAATAATTGAGGTTTAAATAAAAATACAATCATGGAAAATGTGATGTCAATAACTAAGGGAATAGTGATATGAGTAGTAATATAGTTTCGGTTACAGACAGAAAAGCACACAATCTCCATTATAATAAGATATATATGTATATTAGGCTACGGGCCCAAAGGCCAAAAAGGCTCTAGTTTTTGATTTAAATTGTAAATTTTTGGGGTGGGAAAAAAAAAAGCGGCCAAATGAATGCCTATAAAATCCTGAATATCACACTATTTTTTTTTTTCGTAAATGTTGCACATATTAAAGTTTTCCGTGGGTACCACCAATTTTCCCCGTGAAATTAACCCCGCCCTCTACTATATTTAACATAATAAAACTTGCATAAAGGTTAATATTATCTTAAAAATTTTTTATTCACTCGAAAGAAGAAGCATTAAACAAACTCCTAATTATTTGAAAAAAAAATTTTCGGCTTACAAAAATAATGCAAATTATAAACGAAAAACAATGTTTACATTTTTTCACCGTTAAATCAATTGAAATTTAACGTAGCCAAAAACAAGTTAAAACTAAGGTTTTTTTAAAAAATTCTATGAAAAATAAATTAATGGTCCAATTTTCACGAGAATTTCCATAATTACTTACCTTTGGATGAATATATGTCTGAAATAGTTTTTTTCTAAAATATATTAGGGGAAATATTTTTTTATGTCTACTACCACCTATAGTGTTGGAAATTGGGTTATCTGCCCACCCGGAAGTCCGGACAATAGGGCCTGAGGATAGAACCCTGAATCAGCAGAACCAATACTGCAGGCACTAGCAGAAGACCTGATTCGGCACGCTAGAAAAAGACGTCAACTCCAACAAGCAGACAACACCGAGACAACAAGATAAGTGCACACAAATCTCTTGTATAACCTTTATATATACTTTTATATATCCCGCCAGTAGAAATTCTCTGGCAAACACTTAAAGACACTTGCACAAGAATTATACACACTTTAATAACTAACCCTCAAATAAAACTGTTAACCCAGATTATAAACTTTATAATTTGCCTTGTCTCCTTCCTTTACGACTGAGATACTAATTCACCCCAGTATTTCTGTTACTTTGCCAGAGGAATTTCTTCAAATACTGCAAAAAAAAAGTATTACTGAGCGAATAATCCCTAAAAGGAAAGACGAGAACAGTCTAGACGAAAAAAAAAAGACAAATTTTGAGGTTTACTAAAGAGCCCTTAAAATACTCTTGTTCGGAAAGCGAACCCAAAAACAAATTTTAATATTGTCTTAAACTTTGTTTAAAAAACAAATTTTTTAATATTGTCTCAAACTTTGTTTAAAAAACAAATTTTTAATATTGTCTCAAGCTATTGTGTAAAAACAAAACCCTTTTGTGTCAGGAAAAACTAACAAAAAAAAAGATTTACCCAAAATTGTCTGCATTGAGAAACATAATTAAAACCTTGTCTGTTCGGAAAACAAATTTAATACGTCTGCTAACAAAAAACGTTTTTGAAAAAAAAAAAAAATTAATATTGTCTCAAACTTTGAAACTAACAACTCCCTCTTGTGCCTGAAAAATTTGAAAAGAAAAAAAAAATTTTTCTTTGAATGTTATTCTAAAAAACAAAAAAAAAAGCTATACCAAAAATAGTCTTGAATTTTTTATGTGAAAAAAAAAATACACGAACTGTTGAATCAAATATTTTTCTGTCCAAACCAAAAACGTTTGAAACCTAAAAAAAAAAAAACCCTTTTGTGCCTGAAAAAGAGAAAGAAGAAAAGAAAAAAAAAATTTTTTTCAACAAGTAGGCAGAGAAAAAGAAAAGAAAACAAATGTCCGACGTCCTTCTTCATTAAACAAATTTCGCGCCGTAAAACAGCATAGGCCAACCTCCTCAGCTGACGTCATCGACTGACAGAAGGGCTTCTCCCACTGCCACTGCCACGGCTACGGCTACTGCTACTACCAAGGAAAGGGACACTAACTAAAAGGGGACAAATATTATTGAAATAAAAGAAAAAAATAAATAAATTAAAAAGAAATTTAGAGATGGACTCTCTTCTAGACTCCACACAATCGTGGGAACATAAAGTTTTGGAAATAGTGGAAAAATTGGAAGAAATAAATTTGACTCCCGACGTTCTGTCAGAAGAACGACAAACAATAAGAAACTATTTCTACCAGATTAGCGAAAATTACAAAAAATAAGGCTAATTTGTCGTAGAGATTCCAGGGAGTTACCGTTTGCTGTGGACTGTCTCTACAGGGAGAGTACCATATTCCGTATTGGAATATGGACTAGACTGGGTGTTCTGCAGCATACTAGCAATGCAAACCTAGACCCCTCAACATTGGACAATAAAGAGGAAATTGTGGGTTTGCATTGTGAACAACCTCCAACCCCTGAGGAAAAAAATCCTATTGCTGGAAATAAAAACTTGGGGACACCTGCCTTGGAATTGGAAAAGAATAAAACAAACATACTTACTCCTAAAATGGAAATTTCTCAGCCCCAAGGCAGGCTGGACTCAAACCTACTTTCTCCTAAAAAGGAAGGAGAGACAATAAAAATTATGGGCCCACAGGAGCTCTCAAAAAATAAGATGCCTGACCCAAAACTAACTTTCAAACCAGGCACAACCAAAAGGATGAATATAGAAGAAAATATGCAGCCTATATGCTCGACCAAAAAAGAGTTTTCTCAGCCCCAAGGCAGGCTGGACTCACTACTACATTCTCCTAAAAAGGAAGGAGAGATGATAATTATGGGCACACAGGAGCTCTTAAAAAATAACAAAAATGCTAAGAAAATGCCTGACACACTCACAAATTCTAAGCTAAAGAAAATCAAAAAGAGAGTGAACAATAAAAGAAAAAATAAGAAAAAATTTAAATGCGGTCCTCTACGAACTACTAATGGTCTTGGGTATGACCTTAAACTACATCCTACTACCACCATAACCAAAATCAGGATGGCGGGGTTCTGGATCCCTCAAGCAAGACAGGCAGTGAAAGGGGTGCTAAGCAAATGCACCATTTGTAGGAGATACAATACCTTGGCGTTCAAGTACCCCAAACTGACCAATTTGCCCAAACACAGAGTGAACTTAGTCAACCCATATGAAAACACGGGAATTGACTACACGGGACATCTTTGGGTGCACCAAAATGGGAAAACAGAGAAGATGTATCTCTTGATATTCACGTGCCTCGCCATAAGGAGCATACACGTGGAAATTGTTCAGGACATGGGTACTGGAGCCTTTGTACAGGCCTTGGTTAGATTCTGCAACAGGTATGTTGTACCAAAAAATATCTACAGCGACAATGCAAGGTCTTTCGACAAGGCTTTGGGAAGGAATGTGATTGAAGGCCATCTGGATAGTAATGAGTCCAACGAAACCTTCATGAACCACACTATTAAACATGTAAAGATTCCTCTATATTCCCCGTGGATGGGGAGTGTATGGGAAAGAATGATAAAAACAACAAAATTATGTCTTTTTAAGGCCTTGGGCAGGGCTAAATCAGACTACTTCCAACTCCTGACACTGATTTCTGACATACAAAGAGCTATTAACTCCAGACCATTGACGTACCAGAGCATGTCTGATACCGAGTTATTACCATTGACACCCAACGCCTTTCTACACCCAAATGTCAATGGAGAAATTGCAGTGAAAACTGATTGTGGAGGATCCCCCGATATCGAACCCACTACCAGGATTCAACTATTAGATTCTCTCTCAGAAAGGAGAAATTGTTAAACAGATTCAAAGACCTGTGGAATGAGGAATATCTTTTGAGTCTTAGAGAGAGCTGTAGAGATCTGCATGACATGGAGTTTGACAACAAAATCCAAGTGGATGATGTGGTGTTAATAAAAAATCCTGCAAAATCCAGGCCATTCTGGAAACTAGGCAGGGTAACAGAGCTCTTTTTAGGAAATGATGGAAATGTGCGCTCAGTACGCATAGCTAGAGGAGATGCCTCTTATGAGGACCACAACATACAACATCTATTTCCGATGGAACTCTCATTGACTCATAATGTTAAAAAGAGGCCCATTACGCAGAGTGCCTCCAAATCACAAAATGCAAGTTCAACAATTGCTATGAGAACCAAAAGAAGAAGCTCAACAAGGAATTTGTATATTATTAATGCAAAGGGTCCTGGGTAAGACCTAAAACTGCATCTGAAAACAAGACACCCAAGCTAAATGACCCTTGAACCAACCTCAGGACTCGATTTTCTCTCTCAGAGAGGGAGAAATCGTTTAACGAATGAAGACCAGGGTCCTGGGTAAGACCTAAAACTGCATCTGACAGAAAGTCCAGGGCCAAGACTTTAAACTGCTTCCATACTGGCTAAATTACAAGGCCAAGAAAGTCCAGGGCCAAGACTTTAAACTGCTTCCATACTGGAAAAAATAAAAACCTCCACACCTAGTGGAGTTACACAAATTAAACATATGCGGCCATAATAATGCCGAAAGGACACTGTCCTTCCAACCTCCACACCTAGTGGAGTTACACAAATTAAACATATTCGGCCATAATAATGCTGAAAGGACATAGTCCTAAAAACCTCCACACCTGGTGGAGTTACACTCAAAAAAAAAAACCTCCACACCTAGTGGAGTTACACAGATAAAAAACATATGCGGCCATAATAATGCCGAAAGGACACTGTCCTTCCAACCTCCACACCTAGTGGAGTTACACATAAAAACCTCCACACCTAGTGGAGTTACACAAATAAAAACATCCACACCTAGTGGAGTTACAAAAAATAAAAACATATATTCGGCCATAATAATGCCGAAAGGACATAGTCCTACAAACCTCCACACTTAGTGGAGTCACATACAAGGACAATGTCCTAACAACCTCCATACAAGTGGAGTTACAAAAATCAAACAGGGAATATTTTAGTAACCACTAATTGCATGGTTACAATTATGCAAGAGACAAGTAACTTAGGAAATTAAAATTGTAAAATTAAAAATTGTAAAATTAAAAATTGTAAAATTAAAGATAGAATAAAACGAACAATAAAATAACACATCAAACATGCAATGAACAAACATTGCCTGTTTCTCCGTCAGTTAGGAGAATGTTGGAAATTGGGTTATCTGCCCACCCGGAAGTCCGGACAATAGGGCCTGAGGATAGAACCCTGAATCAGCAGAACCAATACTGCAGGCACTAGCAGAAGACCTGATTCGGCACGCTAGAAAAAGACGTCAACTCCAACAAGCAGACAACACCGAGACAACAAGATAAGTGCACACAAATCTCTTGTATAACCTTTATATATACTTTTATATATCCCGCCAGTAGAAATTCTCTGGCAAACACTTAAAGACACTTGCACAAGAATTATACACACTTTAATAACTAACCCTCAAATAAAACTGTTAACCCATTATAAACTTTATAATTTGCCTTGTCTCCTTCCTTTACGACTGAGATACTAATTCACCCCAGTATTTCTGTTAATAGGCCACGGGCCCAAAGGCCAAAAAGGCTCTAGTTTTTTTTTTATTTAATTTGTAATTTTGATGGTGGGGGAAATAAAAAAGCGGCCAAATGAATGCCTATAGACTCTTGAATATCATATTATTTTTCTGATGCGTAAATGCTGCACATATTAAAGTTTTCCGTGGGTACCACCAATTTTCCCCGCGAAATTTACCCCCTACTATATTTAACATAATAAAACTTGCATGAAGGTTAATATTATCTTAAAAATTTTTATTCACTCGAAAGAAGAAGCATTAAACAAACTCCTAATGATTTTTAAATATTTTTTTCGGCTTACAAAAATAATGCAAATTATAAACGAAAAACAATGTTTACATTTTTTTCACCGTTAAATCAATTGAAATTTAACGTAGCCAAAATAGGCTACGGGCCCAAAGGCCAAAAAGGCTCTAGTTTTTTTATTTAATTTTGTAATTTTGAGGGTGGGGGAAAATAAAAAGCGGCCAAATGAATGCTTATAGACTCCTGAAATATCATACTATTTTTTTTTTTTATGCGTAAATGTTGCACATATTAAAATTTTCCGTGGTTACCACCAATTTTACCCGTGTAATTTACCCCCCCCCTACTATATTTAACATAATAAAACTTGCATAAAGGTTAATATTATCTTAAAAAATTTTATTCACTCGAAAGAAGAAGCATTAAACAAACTCCTAATGATTTAAAAAAAAAAATTTTCGGCTTACAAAAATAATGCAAATTATAAAAGAAAAACAATGTTTACATTTTTTCACCGTTAAATCAATTGAAATTTAACGTAGCCAAAACAAGTTAAAATTAAAATACACATAGAACATTTATTTTCTGGTGTGTTTACATTACACGCTTGAAGCAGACATGTTGAGTGATAACTCATGCTACGGTGATCGTGATTGGTTAATTTTATCAGCAGTCAATGAAAGATGTATTCTGATTGGCTACTTCGTTGTACGCAGCTAACTAAAAATTTTAGCATCTAATTTGTGTATTAAAATATATATTATTAACTAACATGAAAAAACGGTAACTCAACATAGATACAGATATGTTTCTCATGATTTTATACATATTTCTCTAAAAAATAATGCCCACCGCATATTTTTACAAGTTAAAAGTCATCTTTTTCGCCTTGGGAATGTAGCCTATATATATTCTAGATAGATTCTATTAACGCAAAAAATATAAAACACAAGGACTATTGGAAATTCCATAGTTAATTATCTCCCCCTGACGCTAGGGGGCGAATCGCCAACATACGATGTTGGCGCCAAAACCAAATTTCTTGACTTATCGCAAAGCAATTACTGGAGGAGAGACGTAAAAACTAAAGCTCTCATCACCAAGCCCAAAACAGGGCCCACTTATCACAGAACTCTACAACCAGCTCACTTCTAAGGCATTGTATCAGCATACGTTAAAAGGCGGGTACAATAGCACACTTACTGAAGGACGAGAAACTACCGAGACGAAGCGTCTTATCAACTTTTCCTACTGACGAACAGAATACCCTGTTATCACCACTACTCCAAGAACATTACTTAACTCAGATAAGTCTGTTAGCAAATACCAATAAAATTTGCAACAAGTTCTTGTATTATTTGTCAATATATGTATTAAATTTTCATTGTGTGTTTGTCTTCTTTGTCCGACAATTTGCCTACAACTACGGAGAAATAAGAGCTCCTTCGAAACCCGTAAATACTCTTAGGACTCCCCTCCAAAAAAAAAAAAAAAAATGAAACTGGATTGTTTAGTTCTAAGGTTTCTTATACTAAATACAACATCTATAATGGAGCGGAGGTAGTATTATTTGAGTTGTGTTGAAAGGGTATTGAGACTGAAGGTGTATTTATCAAGACAGAAATAAACAACAAATGAAAGGATTGCTTTGGCATTAAATAACCCACGAAGGTTGATATGCCATTAAAGAAAACCTTATGGGGTGGGCAACCATTTTAAATATTTTCAAACTACCTACACTACTTACCAATAGTAGATACAGCTAGACTTTTATTTAACACCAGGCAAAGAAACATGAACAGAATAGTAAAAAAGAAATATGTCGAACTTTTGGGAAATTTCTTTGTAAACTGAGAAACGAGATTTTGTGATGAAAAACGAGATTTTGTAACGAGATTCTTTTTTGTTTGTTTGAAAGGGTCGTGAGTGATTAGGGAAGATATTTGAATAATGGACAGAGGAAATGGTAGGAAGGGGAGGAAATTGAAAGTGAAAGATGATTGAGTGAAGGGATGTAGAATGAAGTGAATCAATAAAATAATTGAATAAAATAGAGAACAAAACATTGTTCTTTATAAAAGGAAAGTGATAAATGGAGGAAGGAAGTGAAAGAGACGAAATGAAGAAAGAAAGAAAGAATAAATTTTTAAAAAGAAAACATGGAAAAATAACGAAAAAGGAACAAAAGAAGAATAAAGTAAAAAAAGAAACAAAAAAAAACAAAAACGAACGATAGAAAGAAAGAAAAAAAGAAAGAAAGAAAAAAAGAAAGAAAGAAAAAATATAATAGAAAAAGGAAGGAATAAGAACGAAAGAAGAATACAGTTGAAAAAGGAAGAAATAAAAAAAGAAAGAATATAATAGAGAAAAAAGGAGAGGAAAAAGAACGAAGAATACAGTAGAAGAATAAACGAATGATAGAAAGAGAAAGAAAGAAAATAATAGAAAAAAGGGGAGGAATAAGAAAGAATACAGTCGAAAAAGGAAGGAGAGGAAGAAGGAAAGAAGGGAGAAAAGAAAGAATATAATAGAAAAAAAAGGGAGGAATAAAAACGAAGAAAGAATACAGTCGAAAAAGGAAGAAGGAAAAAAAAGAATATAATAGAACAAAAGGGGATGAATAAGAATGAAGAAAGAATACAGTAGAAAAAACTAATGAAAGAAGGAAAACGACAGAAGAAAGAAAAAATAAGGAAGAATAAAAGAAGTAATATTAAAATGAAATGAAAATATGAGAGCACAAAGTAAAGCAAAAAACAAAACAATCATGGAAAAAATGAAGAAATTAATATTATTAAATAAAGAAAGAATAGAAATACAAATGAACTCAAATTAAAGCAATAAAAGGACTAAGTATCTAATAGGCACCCCAGCTAAGATCAGTTTTGAAAAGAACAGCTTTTGCTTTTCATCGCAGACTTCCTTTTGTTTGTAAACAAAAGCAACAGACAATATTTTGACATTAGAATTTCACTGTAAGATTTTTTTTTAAAGATTGTTCATGTATATTTACAAAACCAAAGTGACGTTTTTATACTAAAATAGTTTTTGATTTTAATTAAAAAAAATAGTGTTATGTAATCACCGCCCAGCACCTATATTTGTGGCCTTGTGCCAGACTTAGAAAAAAAAACTTTAAAAATTCTCTTATAGTACTGGGTGGTCTTTGTAGAATCACCGAAAAAGTAGTTAGGAAAGATAAAATCTTTTAACGAGAGAAAGGAGACAATAAGTCTAGGTTTAACGAAAAAATAGGATTAGTGACTACAAGGAGTCTTTGATCTTTTAAGGCTGTGAACCTTAGTTGACCAGAGAGATTCGAAATAATGGAATATTCGATTGTTTCGAGTAAGAACGAGATGGTTCCAAAAATAGAAACTTCTGGAAAATGACTTTGAAATAATATTTAAGAGACCCGTCAATAGAGTTAGAGTGACAGTCGGTGGCCGGAGAGAGTCAGAGGCAGTCGGTGATCGGAGAAGGCCAGTTTCAGCCAGAGATCGGGGCCAGTCAGTGATCGTACAGAGTTAAGCTGTTGTCGCTAAGGACCATAAGAACAGACTTGTCACCGAGAAGTTTACTCTCTCTCTCTCTCAAAAGTAATAGTGAAGTTTTGAATATAATAAACTTCCGAAAAGTAAACACGGTATTATCATTCTTCTTTTACTACGACGAGAAAAATACTAGGGGAATCGTTTTATCAATGAAATTCCCCTGACCTCTGGATACCCGTTGAGATAAAGTCAATTGGCCGTAACGAAGGAGCACGCGGACGTGAAACGTGATACCTTTCGCTTGACCATAAACGAAAGGAGTGTGGAAGAATTTTAGGGTCGAGAAGACTGACTGCTAGATCGGTGTTGGTAAACAAACGACCGTACGGAAAACACGATTTGATACTGTGAACGAAACGAAGTCCGTACGTAACGCATTACGAACTGGTGCCGCCACGTAACATATCGCTAATCGGTACCGTGACTACGAACACCCATAACGTAACAATAGTTATTTCATGTTGTTGTTGTTGGCATATGCGAAAAATTAATTTTGCACTAAAGATAAACTAATATTGTTATTATTTTTAAAATTATAAAACTTTAAACGAAAAACACGTTTTTATTTTTTCAATACTTTTTATTTAATCAGAATAGGAATCCAATTGAGATCTTTGGCATCCAGGCATTACTTGAAATACACATAAACAAATTAAAAAAAAATCTTACAGTGATATTCTAATATAAAAAAATCGTCTGTTGCTTTTGCTTACAAAAAACCGGAAATCTATGGTGAAATGCAAAAGCTGTTCTTTTGAAAACTGCTCTTAGCTAGGGTGCCTATTAGATACTTGGTCTAATTAAACAACAATAACCTATGTCAGAAAAATACAAGCGTATGAATGGTAAAGTTCTTGCATGTGTTTATATTTATCGGTTCTTATATGGATTAAAATGTCTTTGGATATTTTTTGTTTATAGTAGCAATGAGAAGATCAGTGTTCTTACGGTCGAAAGTCGGCTCCAAGTTGTCTGCTTAAAAAGTGACTTTTGGTCGACGCAGAAAAAAAGGATAAGCTTGGTATGTCGAGCTAGTGTGTCAGTAGTTTGGACGGTGCGAATCTCAGGTGACCCGGGCGGTATGGTGAAGGCGAGAGTGTTTGATAAAACAAATTTTGGTTTTATTTATATTCACAACGTTGGTGAAAGTGGATCCGATTCGAAGTCTTTTTGTTTCAACAGGAATCATTCTGATGGGTTAAATAATACATTTAATTCAGCCGGAAATGTTGCGTCGAGCATCTTGAGTACAAACTAACTTTCGTCAGATTGTAACGTTATGGCTCTCATGTCAAAATAAAATGATGATGTGTTGATAAAAACATAAAAGTTGTATACTTATCTCATCTTCTGTGCTACGTGGAGAGGCTCTAATTCGGTTGCTAGGCTGATGTGGAGTTCGCTGACAATTCACCAGCTTGGGGTGCTGGGGGACATCTTGCCTTGTGCCAATTATAGTTTTTAGTAATAACACAAGGCCACTTCTTTTTCTCGTGAGATTTTTATTTTCTCCCAGGTCACAACTGCCGAGTCAGAGCCACGTCTCACCCAGTCAACGTATAGTTCCAAACTCATCGATCATTCTCGCCACTCTCTCTCTCTCTCTCTCTTTCTCTCTCTCTCTCTCTCTCTCTCTCTCTCTCTTCCCCTCTCGCGCTTCGCCACGTGACGTTCTATCGACCAACGAGAAAACGTCATGTCGCGTTGTGCTGATTCATCCTAAAACTTTTCCATTCTAATCTACATGTAATTCTTATATTCCCCCTGAAAACTTTTCCGTATCAATTTACACGTCACTGCTACATTTCTGGCTCTCCTCCTCTCTCGCCTCCCTCTCTCCCTATTGTGTTACAAGAATACTTTTAACCTATCCTGTAGACGCCCACACTATAAACAGCATCTGACATGTGTTCAGACAAAGCAAAAGCTTCAATAAATTAAATGAATTTTGATTATATGGGACGGTTTAGCTGTTGGTAGAGCATCCGCCTCGAAACCACAAGGTTCCGGGTTGGATATCGGCCCTAGCCAACTCAGTGCATGAGTAGCATACCTTGGATCTGAGCGATAAAGTAGGGAGCTGGTGGTAGGTGTGGCGCACCACCTCAGACACTTAATAATCTCCCTGTTCAAGCGTTAGTGAAAAGGCTATAGACTCCCTCGAGTAAAAAAAAAAAAAAATGATCTACAAAAAATTATTTTAAATGTTTTATTTTAAATTTATTTTCCGATTTTCGGCACTTATTTTCTACCAGGAATTAATTTTTTTTAATTTTTAATTTTTTTAATTTTTTTTGCCTTCCTATTCACACCTTCGGTCTTTTCTCTTTTCATTTATACTGTAATTAGTTTCGAAAGTAAATAACCCCACCGATATTTTGTGCCCTCAAAATAGGGGGGGGGGGGACAAAGTTAAGTGATCTGAAAAATGTTCAGTGACCAGAAAAACTTTTTTTTAAATCGGGGGTAGGGTAAATTTAATTTGTAAAATACGGATTTTACGTCATCTTGGCAGCCATATTAAGGATATATTTGAGCAAAACTGACCGAAAAAATAGTTTAAAATGTATTAAAAAGAAATAATATGTGTAATATTATTTTGCTTGCCTTACTTTGTTCATTGTGTTTCCAATTTTTGACTTAGACAAAAAATTGACCTTAAATAATCGATTTAACTAATTTTAATTCGTTTTTAAATGAAAAGCAGACGACATTTTGGCAGACCCTATCTGACTGAATTGGCTAATTTTAATGACGAATTAATACTTTGTAAATATTTTAAAACAGGATGGAATATTGAGAAAAGATTTGATAGTGCCGTAGTGAATGTTAGGTTGGTAAATGCTTATTTACTTGTTAAATTGTTAATTGACTTTATGGGCGTGATTTAAGTGAATAAAGAAAAGTTACTTTTTCTTTATTCACTTAAATCACGCCCATAAAGTCAATTAACAATTTAACAAGTAAATATATTTTGTATGGTTTTCTTTATTTACTTTTTAAAAGTAAATAAAGAAAAACATAGAAAAAAATATGGGAGTTTTTATCTCAATGAAATGTTGTTGTGACGTGGTCAGAATAATGCACTATAATCAAAACATTAAAATTCAATTATTCAATTAAAAAAATTAAATCAAATTTTAAAATAATGAGAATAAAAAAAACTCCGATAAAAAATAAGGAGTTCCAGTCCTTAAAGAATAAATTTTAAAAAGAAAATAATTAAAACAAAAAAAAATGTAATTTAAAATACATCTTTTTTTTTTGCACTTTAATGAAGATGATATTTCAAAATAGTTTTTATCCTGTTATGTTTGATGAAAATATTTCATTTACATTCTTCCTTTTTTAATTAGAATTTTTTGTAAGAAATGTTTGATAAAGAGAAAGACATAAAAAAAAATTACCTAATTACGGAATTAACCGAAAAGACCCGAAGCATAAAACCAAGCGAAAAAATAAAAAAAGACAGCTTTTATAGCTTTGCTGTTTAATGTTTACCAATTATTTAAATGTCGATCCTCTGCATTGGAGGAATGTATAAATATTTGGTGAGTTGCACTCAAAAATGGAATTTTTCTCTTGATTTATTTATTTATTTATTTGAAGAATCCCCGATTTAATTTTTAATCGTGTTTTGTTTTTCATCTGTTGTTGTTGTCATTTGCGACTTGAAATTTCTTACCTTAAAATATTCAATTTTGATGTTGAAAAAAAAAATTATTTGTTTTGTTTTTTATTTTTAGTCTTTTTATTTAATTTGATTATACTATTGTTATTCTTTTTTTCTTTTTTTATATCAATTAAAAAAAGTTTAAATAACATTTTTATTACGCCTTTTTTCATCTTTTTTAAGAAATAAGGTGGAAAGAGTACTTTTTAAAAACTTTGATGGTATAATCCGAGATATGGTTATTCTCTATCTTTAAAAGGTGTTTGATTTTCTAAACTAATTTATTTCCAAAAATTTTCTTTAAAAAAGGAAGAAGAAGACTTTGTAAAGGGACGAACTTCCTCATAAATTACCAATTAATTCATAACTGAATGTCATTGAACATTATAGGTACCACCAAATACGTCACGTATTAGCCCATATTGAAGGAAGAAACGTAAATATTTTAAAACTCGTAAAAAAGAAATAACCAACTTAAAGAGTTGTTTCATAGAAAAACAGTTAATTCAAAGATCAAATTATCCGATTGGGGAAAAATTACTCACCGTTATTTTGAAAAATAAGTAAAACAGTCCATTTTTTACAATTTTCTTTATTGATATTTTTTAGCAGAATTCTGTATTCATGGTTCTTTTACTAAAAAGCTCTCGCATTGAAATTTATAAAAATCTTCTGATATAATTATTCAGACTCTTATCTTAATAGAAAAAAGTAAAAATCGTTTTTTGTCGGTTCATTCTTTCATATTTCATAAAATGAAATAGGTGGGGAGTAGACCTCGTAAAAAACAATATTTCCCCCAATATATTTTAGGAAAAAACTATTTCAGATATATTTACATAAATATAGGGGGGTAAATTTCACAGGGAAAAATGGTGGTACCTACTGAACAATCTCGAAAATTTGAAAAAGAGATTTAAAGAATTAAAATTAATCTTTTTTGATATTTTCAAATTTTTCGGCTAGGATTTTCTCTTATTCCAACACACTAATAAGTAAACAAAAACAATAACATAATTTTTCAGAGAAATAAAAAAAATTTCCGGTTTATAGTTTTTATATTGGAAATATTTGTCAAACTTACTTAACACAAATGACAATAAGATAGGCATAGGCATTTTTGTCGTCTGCTAGGAATTTTAAAAGCGAATTAAAAATAATTAAATCTATTATTTAAGGTCAAACTTTGTCTAAATAGATAAGTAGTAACATAATAACCATCATTAAAAAAAAGAAAAATATCATTACATCTGCAGTTTATTTTTAAAAGATTTAAAACCATTTGTTTTGGTCAATTTCGACGCGATCCGCCATTCAGCCTCTTTTTCGATGGTTTTAAGTGCTTGTTTACAATTTTACTGTAACATTCGCGTTTGCAAAAAAAAAAAGAATACCAAAAATCAGGTAATTATCCGATTTTAATGAAATTTTCAGTATTGATTTAACAATTAATAAATTTTATAATGCATCAGTTATTTTATTTCAAAACTTCAATTTAGTATTTTTGCTATGAAAAATTAATATATAAAATTCATTTAGAATAAAAATATTCGGATTTTAAGTTTAAAATCTTATATTTTTAGATTCTAAAAATAAATATCTATTTAATGCAAACCTTATTTTAGGCGCAAAAAGTAATAAGTCTTGAAGAAAAACTCGATTGAAAATGTACCCCCTCCCCGTTTTAAGCAGAAAAAACATTGATGTATGATTTTTTCTTTTATAAAATAATAGCCAATTAAATAATTATCGAAATGAGTAAAAAAGAAATCTCCAAAAAATTAATTATTTATTATTCTTTTACATTTTATTTTTCGATTTTCGGTACTTATTTTCTCATAAAACAACAACTGTAAAAAATATTTTTTTGTTTCTATTCATAACTTCGGTCTTTGGTCTCTGTGACCTGAAAAAAATCAGAAAGTTTTGAAATAAAATAAATAATGCATTATAAAGATCGTTCATTGATAAATAAACACTGAAAATTTCATTAAAATCCGATAATTCCCTGATTTTTGGTAAATTATTTTCTCTAGGGGACTAAAGTCATTTTGTCAAAAACGCATTTTAGGCTCATTTTGCCAGTAGCTATATGGTGTTGGGTATGGGCTGTTTGATGTCAGTATTTAATAAAAGTGTTCAAACATTTAAAGACGATAAAAAAATCAAGCACATGGCATAGAAGACAAAACTCTTGATTAAACAAACAAAATTGTATTAACAAAATGTATACAAAAGAGCAGCATTGAATACTGGGTGAGGTTCAGCCAAAAGTTCTTTTTTTAAAGTTCAATGTAAAATGTAAGATGATATTTCACAATTCACAAAGTGAGAAAGAAAGTATAAAGTTTTTAGGTCACAATAATCATCAGTCAGGCAATAGTTGTACTGATATTTAGTTTGTCTCTTAAAGCGATAATTATTTAAAGAGAGAGAGATAGATAGATAGATAGTTCGTACCTTCTGCATTAAAAGTTCTTAAAACATGTGACAAGGATTCTCTTAGGCAGGCAAAATCTTTCTGCTTGAAGATGAAAAGGTTTGGGTATTTATAGAATCCAGGTAGGCTCCGCGAGGTCCATTCGATAATTTTTCTTATTAGGTGGGAATGCCTCTGATTGGTTGAATTTTACGAATTTTATTTTAATTTTTCTCTTTTACTAGGGTGCGCAATCCCCATGCGCAAACTACCTATTTTTGTCATTCGACTTCTGTCCATTGAAGCAAGAACTTCCGGCTCGCCACAGCTACAAACTGTAGTAAAGATGTCCAATCTGCCATGTCAAATTTACCCCCCCCCCCTATATTTAACACAATGAAACTTGAATAAAGATCAATATTATCTTGAAAATTTTTGGGCCATTCAAAAAAAGAAACAAAACTCCTGTTGATTTTTAAAAAGTTTTTTCAGCTAACGGAAAAAATGAAAATTATGAACGAAAACAATGTTTACATTTTCTAGGTATCACCAATATCGGGTCACGTGATCAGTTTAGGCCATATTGAATAAATGAAAGTAAAAATTTTTTTACCTTGTTTTTAAAAATCTGGCAAAAAAAGTAACGATCATACAGAGTTGTTACAAAGAAAAAGAGTTAATTCAAAAATCAAATTATCCGATTGGAAAAATTACACCATTATCTTAAAAAATAAATAAAACTATCTGTTTTACATGCAACAGGGTAATTTTTCTGTAGAAACCAGGACTGCAAATTTACATATTATCTCTTTTTGACAATTATACATTTAAATGTATGGGTGGTTGTATTCGACATAATGGTTTTCTTGTGCATATTCAATAACCGATTATTGGTTTTCAACGATTTATGAAAGATTTTTTTTGTGGTAGTTTCAGAATAACTCTGGAATATGTTTTTAGTTGAACTTATAGCGTAGCTGAAGCAAAGAAAAGACAATAAGTATTACAAATATTGTCAGTTTTGCTCTTCTGTATATTATAAGAATCAAACATTATTATTGAACAATAAAAATTACAAATTCTTTTTAAAACATTAATATATCGTGGATTGGACAAATTTTTAGTTCAGAGTTATATTATATTTAAATATTAGTGAAAAATACGATTTGTACACACAAAATTAAAAAATTTTAAACATTAAAAAAACAAAATTATTTAAGCACACAAAATATTTAAAATCTCTTAAAAATTAAATTCTTAAAAATTTTTTTTTTCACAATTTAATATGATATAATATATATTAATTAAAAAAGCAAAAAAAAAAGTTTTCAGATAAAATTATGTCATTTGTTAGCACTTTTATTTCAGAATTCATAATTTTTTTCTACAAAAGTTACTGCCTTGAATTTTATACAAATCTATTGATATAGTTATTCAGACACTTATCTTTATAGAAAAAAAGTAAAAATCGTTTTTTCCAGTTCATTTTTTTCATATCTCACAAAATAAAATAGGGGGGGGGGTAAACCTTGTAAAAAAAAAATATTTCCCCTAATATATTTTAGGGAAAACTATTTCAGACATATTTTCATCAAAAGAAAAGCAATTCTGGAAATTTTCGTGAAAATCGGACCATTAATTGATTTTTCATAGAATTTTTTTTTAAATCCTTTTGTCGTAACTTGTTTTTGGCTACATTAAATTTCAATTGATTTAACTGTGCAAAAATGAAAATATTGTTTTTCAATCATAATTTTCATTATTTCCGTAAGCTGAAAAACATTGTTAAAATCATAAAGAGTTTGTTTAATGTTTCTTCTTTCAAATGGTCAAAAAATTTTCAAGATAATATCAACCTTTATGCAAGTTTCATTGTGTTAAATATATGGAGGGAGGGGGGGGGGGTAAATTTCACAGGGAAAATTGGTGGTATCTATCTATCTATTTTCTATTTTGTCTCTCTTTTCATTGTTCCTCTCTCTCTCTCTCTCCCTGTCTTCTATTTTGTCCCTCTTTTCATTGTTCCTCTCTCTCTCGTGTCTTCTATTTTGTCCTCTTTTTCATTGTTCCTCCTCTTTCTATCTTCTATTTTGTCTCTTTTCATTTCTCCCTTCTCTCTCTATCTTCTATTTTGTCTCTTTTCATTGCTCATCTATCTATCTATCTATCTATCTATCTATCTCTTTTTACCATTTTTTGCTTTCTTTCCTTCTGCTTGTTTTTCTGATATTTGCCCTCTCTTACACACTCTGATTTTCTTCTCTTCTTGAAGAAAAGGAAAGAGATAGACAATCTAAATCTAATATGAAAATTTTAGATTTATCTAGAACAGAAGTAGGGAACCTAAAGGCTTAAGGCCGAATGTAGCTTTCTAAAACATCAATTGTGGCCTTCCATCATTTGGTTGAAAGACCAATTAAAATTGTTGTACTTCTTCTTGATGAATTGATATACCAATGATTTCTCACAAAAAGAAATTGGAAAAAGTCAATAATAGTTTAACAAAGCATTTCCTTTAATTCTAATATATATATATATATATATATATATATATATATATATATATATATAAATTAAATTTGGTAGAGGTGTGCATGGTGTAATGGTTACCATTGTAAGAAATGGACACGTCGATCTGAGTTCAAATCCTGGATGATGCTGTTCGTATTTCACAGGGCGCTAATACCCTTGGAAAAGGTATGAATCCAACTATTCTCCCTCCAGCTATAGGTAAATAGCAGGGCAGATTGGGCTCTTTAACCTTGGTATGTGGTGTATACTGGATCATACTGTTGAGATTTTCTGTTATAAGGTGTGTGCCTGAAGCCCACCCCTACTTATAGACTTGGCGATAATCATGTGACCATATTCTTGGCCAATCACTGGCAGTACTCTGCTGCTGATATTGTTATTTATACCAGCTGTTCTGGTCATACCTACACACTGCTTTGAACCTTTGTGGACGACGGAACATAGGATTATATCACTGGACCTTTGACACTATGTAGGATTCCATAACTCAGGACTTATTCACTTACCAAAGGATTCCATTGTTCAGGACTTACTTACTTTAAGTCCTTTTGAACTGGCCAAGGATGGCGGTCAGAAACTTAACACATACTATATTCAGTATACTAGTACATTCCACAATAGTTTGTGCCAAGCATAGAGTAACTCGCAACAGAGTACTAAAACATTGCGGTAGACGGTTCACGTAATGGTTCCATAATCTTCGCAGTCTCAGTAATCACCCAGATGTTCTAAAACAGCAGTTTATAAATAGTCCAGGACCAGCGCATTCACTCTCTACGAAAGGTAAGCTAGGCTAGTCCACAACAGTATGGTAACCTATCTAGGAGAATGAAAACTAAATTCAAACCTGTTAAACTCAACTTAAAAAGTTGACCTTGTGTCACATCCTGCTTGTGCAAAGGGGTTGGTAAATACATATATAGATTAAATTTGAATTCACTTATTAATGAGTTCAATACTCATTGGGTGGCCTATACTTCTAATCTTGTGCCAAACTAAACTATGCTTAGTAAAAGTCTACTCAAAATTTGAGTGTGGTTTTATTATTGATTTCAATGTGGCCTTTAAACATGAAATTCATAGTCTAGATACTGTCCAGCCATTTAATTTTCTTGGAAGTGTAGCCAAAAAGACTTTTCTCTGTTGCGATTGACATATATTTATTTAGACAGGGAGAGTATTTGGCCTGTTTTGTCATCCATAGTTAAAAATTGACGATTTTAAAAAATCTTTAAAAATCTCTGAAAATATGCAGCATATCATGGAATATTTTTTAACTTTTCAAAGATAAAATTCAGGGCTATCATTTGTTAAATTTTCAAGTTAGTCCCGGATGCTGTCACACATGTAAAATTGACCTTGAAGTTTTTAAGGTAGTAAAAAACTCAATTTAACTTAGATAAAATAATACTTTTTTTTGCATGTTTCTTTAATAAAATAAGCTAATCGTTATAAAATTAAGTCATCGGTCGGAGAGGCCATGTCAAGCCCTAGCACCTATATGATTGCCCCAACCCTATTGTCCTTATGGCAAGCCCCAACCCTTTTTATCATATAGGTGCTAGAAGGCGGTGACTGAGGGTCTACATGTCCTGGGAATGACATTAAACTCATTATCTGATGGTGAGGTTCTAGTTTTGGAGGTTTGGGAAATGTGGAGCACCGCTTCATCACCATTGCTCCTTGGTCCACTCTGACCCGGAGCGGTAGTACCTGTTAAGGTCCCATCTATGGGTTAAATAGAAAAATGTGTTTATAAAAAAATTGAGTATCTATTAAGAATGAATTTATTTTAAATCTTTATCAGCATTAAATGACCCACTGAGATTGATATGCCGTAAAACAAACCAAACCAAACCAAACCAAATCTATCTATCCACCCACCTATCTATCTATCTATCTATATATCCACCCACCTATCCATCTATCCATCCATCTATCTATCCATCCACCCACCTATCTATTTATCTAACTAACCATCCACCCACCTATCTATCTATCTATCTATCTATCCATCCACCCACCTATCTAATTATCTGTCTATCTATCCATCCACCCACATATCTATCTATCTATCCACCCACCTATCAATCTATCTATCTATCCACCCACCTATCTATCTATCTAGCTATCTATCTATCTAGCCAGCTATCCTCTCACCTATCTATCTATCCATTTATCTATCTACCCACCCTATCTATCTATCTATCTACCCGCCACCTATCTATCTATCTATCCATCCACTCACCTATCTATCTATCTATCCATCCACTCACTTATCTATCTATCTATCTATCTATCTATCTATCCATCCACCCACTTCTATCTATCTATCTATCTATCTATCTATCTATCTATCCATCCACCCACTTATCTATCTATCTATCTATCTATCTATCTATCTATCTACCCACTTTATCTATCTATCTATCTATCTATCTATCTATCCATCCACCCACTTATCTATCTATCTATCTATCTATCTATCTATCAGTGTGTATGTGTGCGTGTGTGCATGCGCTCACGCATCTGAAAATATTCTGAAATATTATAGAGGTCTTTTTGTTTGAGTTGTCTTTTTCCCTTCATGACAGAACAAAAAACCCCAACAATCCTCAGCACCTCATGAAATCTGTAATCAAAGAATCTATATAAAATGACAAGCACTTAGATGAAGCCACTTAACAACACTTCCAATAATTTGAGCAAAATTCTGATATGTTATCAACCTTTCATTTCACAACAAATGAAAACCAATTCCTCTTTCTCTTACTCGGTTCATTCATAGAATATAATTTGACAGTGGTTTTCATAAAGTTAAGTGGCCAGTGATGAAAGAAAAAAAAAATATAGAGAAAGAGAGAGTGAATATATGAGGTAGGGGAGGAACCACTGAGATAAAATACCTGTAAATAAGAATCGATTAGACAGGAAACAAACACAGGTAAAGATAAAATGAAAACTGTTTGAAAAGTGATTTTGTCATATCCTAGGAAGTTATCAAAAAAAGACTCAAGAAAAAAAACATTGATTAAAAAATGAATAAAAAATTGGAAGATAAAAATAAATCTCATCATGTTGTGCCAAAAACATGGATCTACATGATGCTCCCTTGCCATTCATCCCTATTGTTAGAATCCTGGTGGATGAGCAACTCATGAAATGCAACACTACATTTTTGCCCTTACTTATGCTAGACGGGTGCAGTGATGCGGATAGCTTTTTAATTTAGTGCGTCCTGGGATGCATGTATTTGATTTGAATGATTCCCTGGGAAATTTGATGGCTCCCAACTAAAGTTTCTTAATGTAGATTTAAAAAAAATTTTTTTTTTATCTATGAACTGTTAAGTATCTGGCCGCCATCCTTGGCCAGTTGTAAAGAACTTAAAGTAAATAGTAAGTAAGTCCTGAATTATAGAATCCTTTGGTAAGTGAATAAGTCCTTTACTATAGAATCCTTTGGTAAGTGAATAAGTCCTAAGTTTTGGAATCCTACGTAGTGTCAAAAAGGTCCAGCGATATAATCCTATGATCCGTCGTCCATGAAGATCCAAGTGGTAATGCTTAGGTATGACCAGAACAGTATAAATAATAATATCAGCAGCATAATACTGCCAGTGGTTGGTCAATTGGTTGGTCACATGTTATCAGCGAGTCTATAAGTAGAAGTGGTCATTCACCACATGCCTTATATATCCAAAAACTCCAACATGAACAACTAAAGCTGTCTAATCACTACCTTGTACTCCATACCATGTAATTCGTTTCTAAGAAAATATTGAAATCTATTTACAGTTAGCTGGAAATGGTGGGGAAAGAAAAAAAAACACTGGGAAGTATGGATATAATTTTACTGAGTCCTTTTAGATTTTTATGCATCAATGACACAGGACACATGCCTATCAGCATTTCTGTGGGTGGTCAGAAAGGCCCTCCCATCAATCAATCGGCTGGTCACATCAAGCCCTAGCACTTATGATTGTTCCAACCCTATTGCCCTTATGGCAATCCCTCAATCCTTTTTATCATATATTTGCTAGAAGGTGGTGGCTGAGGGTCTTAATGCATTGGCTATGATGTTAAATTGCATCTCTAATAGTGAAGTTCCAATTTTGAAGCTCTAGGGAGTGTAGAGTACCTCTTAATTGCCATTACTCTCAGGTCCACTCCGACCCAGAATGGTAGTACCAAGTGAGTTTAAAAAAATGTTTAGAAAAAAGAAATTGAGTTTAAAAAATAAAAATTTTAATACCATCAAGAATGAATAAAACAAACAAGGGTTAATATGTTTTAAAATCCAAACCACCAACCTTATTGGCCATCACTCCTGGAAGGTCCTCTTGCACAGTATCAAGTATCCATACAGAGCTGATCGGTGTAGGTTTTCAACTAAATCATTTTTCTTAAAGAATATATAAAACACCTTTAAAGATAAAAATAAAGAAATGAAAACAATTATAAAAATAGTCAATTTTTAACTGAGATTTTTGCAATTGATTATTCTTTATTTCTGTTTATGGTTACTTTGTTTTATGGCATATCAGCCTTTGTGGGTTATTTAATGCCAAAGCCAGCCTTGTAGGAGAATAGTAGTAGTGGTACAATTTAACCCATAACTGGAGGGATAAGGTGGTTCATACTTTCCCAAGGGTTTCTGTTGATGGCCAATCACTTTCAGTAGATGAGATATTGCTACTAAGATATATGAAGTGGTCTAATAGTTTCAGGGAAATCTGATCTCTCTCTGATAAAATAAAATGGGAATTCTTCCAATCTGTAATCATGTCAGTACCAAAGATGCTGATAGGTACACGTCCTGCATCACTGATGCATAAAAATTTAAAAGGACTCTGTAAGATTGTATCCATGTGTACCAGTGTTTTTTTCTTCCCCCACCATTTCCAGCTTACTGTAAATACATTTCAATATTTTCTTGGAAATGAATTACACACTATGGGGTACTGTAACGTAGCGGCGGCGTCACGGTACCAAATAGATATATGTTACGTAGTGCCTTTTCTTTGACGGCACTAAATATCTATACGTTGTATACTTCTTACGTCTTACTCTGGTCTATTCTTCCGGCTGTCTTCTGATCGTCTATCATCTATCTTCTATCTTGGTCTGGTCTTGTCGTGGTGTTTCTTGGGGACTCCAGGTCTTTGTCGGGGATCATTTCTTATCAGAAGCCTTGTGCTATTGTTAGCTTTTAGTAATAACAACAAGACTTCGATTTACAATGATGTTACTTTATTCATGAACCCCAGACCAGACAATCACGCAGTGAGACTCACATCTTGCTAGCTTCGCTTCTAAGTCCTAACCCCAACTGACTAACTGAGTTGCTTACACCTTAAACCGGAAGGGCTTCTATTGCCTTCCGTTCTCACGTTCCATCCCCAGAACGCAAGGTGAGAGTGAGGTCAAACGCTGTCACTCACTCTCAAGGCCATCAGCTGTACTGATCGCCATAAGGATTTCTATACTACCTTAAAAAGATATTAGGGATCCATAATTATGTAACAGTACAATTTAGGGGTTAGACAGCTTTAGGTTTTCATAGATAAAAACTCTACAATTTATTAAGAAACTTTAGTTAGGACCCATCAAATTTCCCGGGGACTCATTCAAATCAAATACATGCATCCTAGTATGCACTAAATTAAAAGCTATCAGCATCACTGCAGTACTGTTGTATAGTTGCTCCATTTTGACTCTAACATAACACTTAGAGAAAGAGATAATTCCATGTTACCCATCCCCTTCAATTTTTCTGAAATTTTGTCCATGTGTGGATTATGATAAAGTTAGCCAATCAGCAAAATTTGAGCTTCAAATTAAAAAAAAATGTTGGAGTTATGTTGGTTTTTAGCTCTCCAAATTTGAGGGGGTCAGGAAAAATGGCATTTTTTTTTGTAACCTATTTTTGTCTGTAAAATGAGTTCTAGAGCTTTCCTACTCCTAAAAATTGGTTTATAAAAGCATTCTTGTCCATAAAATCCAAAAGTGCTATCAAAAAAGTCTTAAACTCAACCAATTTTAAGTTATTGATGATTTCTGATTTTTTCATAGCAAGATCAATGTAGCACTGCAACTACAATTTTTTCTATTATTGTTTCACTTATATTGAACATTATTTGTACCAAAATGATAGTTTGATATTTGCTTTTTTTTCTTTTGATATTTATTAATTGGAAGCTCAAATTTTGGGAATCGTCTTATGTTAACATAGTCCACACCTGGAAAAAAATTTAGAAAAATTGAAGGGGTGGGGGACATTTTTACTTTTTTCTGGATGATTTCATATGGAATTACCCAGATGGGAACTATGCAAGCATGCTGCATGCTGTTTTCAAACCATCTCATAAACCATCCAAGTAAGATGAGCAAAGCATGCTGGGCACGGCTAGTGAAGTAAGAACAATTCATAGGGATAGATGGTGAGAGAGAGTCAAAGGAATCTGTGCTGTTAGCTTGCCTTGATGATGATGATTAATTTTTACTCACTTTTTCTTTATCGATCTGGGAATTGAGTACGTATTCACCAACCCCTCCTCACGAGCAGGATGTGACACAAGGTCAATTTCTTAAGCGGAATTCAACAGGTTTGAATTCAGAGTTTTCCTTCTAGACTGATTACCTAGCCATTAGTTAAAGAGCCCAGTCAGCCCTACTATTTATCCATAGATGGAGGGAAAGTAGTTAGATTCATACCTTTCCCAAGTGTATTAGCACTATGTGAAATGCAAACAGCCTCGTCCAAGATTTGAACTCAGGGTGACGAGTCCATTTCCTACAACTCTAGCCATTACACCATCCTATTAGCGCTATGTGAAATGCAAACAGCCTCGTCCAAGATTTGAACTCAGGGTGACGGGTCCATTTCCTACAACTCTAGCCATTACACCATCCTATTAGTGTTATGTGAAATGCAAACAGCCTCGTCCAAGATTTGAACTCAGGGTGACGAGTCCATTTCCTACGACTCGAGCCATTACACCACGCACCTCCAATTGGGAATTAAATATGCTATATTATTGTTACCAAAAAGGAATTTAAACAATAAAAAATGATAAGATATAATTTCATAATCACCTATTTCATTTGGAGAGAGATGGAAAGAGTTTTTTTTCTAAATATATATTAAAAGCGTACATGTAAGGTGTGAAGGAAAAAGGTCATCAAACAAAAACATGATAAAAGCAGAATTAATGTTCGATGTCAGTTTATGAACTATTTTGTGCTCCCAAGAGAGTAGCAAGCCAACCTGACTTTTAATAATTAACTGCCTTACAGGCATCAACCATATCACCATATAAAACACTAACCGACATTATGACATTTTAAGAATATCTAAAAATAAGAACTCTTTCCTTTAAAAAAACCTTTTTACAGGTTTTTAAAAGGAAACTTCTTTTTTTTAAATTTTTCATATAATTTGAAGTGACAAAAAATTAGAAACTGCAGGATTATACAAGAGGTTTTAGTAGCAATCTCTCATCCTCTCTCATAATAAAATGTCGGTGGGTCACATTTTTTCAACTTTATTCCTAGAGACCATAGCCCAACATATCATACCATTTCAGAGAGGCTGATAGGTATGCGTCCTGTATCCCTGATGCACAAAAATCTAAAAAGTAAAATCGTTTCCATGCATTCCAGTGTTTTTCTTTTTTCTTCCTTCACCATTTCAAGCTAACTGTAAATACATTTCAATAGTTTCTTAAAAAAATATTGCAAAGGATAGGTTATAAGGTAGGGGTTAGATGGCTTTAGTTGAGACCCATGAATTTTCCCGGGGACTCATTCAAAGCAAATATGTGCATCCCAGGTCGCACTAAATCAAAAAGCTATCAGCATCACTGCCATTTTGAAATATGGCCGACTCCTTGAGCAAATTAAAAACATTCCAGGTTGAATCCAGACCTGCAATCCTGAACCTTGGTTTCCCAAGTTTTAATTAGTGATTTTTATTTATTTTTATTTATTTATTTATTTATTTATTTTTTCCATGTGAATTTTTTTTATGTGATGTTTTTGTGACTACTTTTTTTTTTTGTATGATATCTATTTTTGTAACTTGGAAATCTCTATATAAATATAGATGAGAAATTTATTTTTAACTTTTTTAAATCCCTAGCAATGCTGGGTAGCTCTGCAAGTAAAACCATTAAAAAAAACAAAGCCCTACAGAAAAAAGACTTCAAGAGCTTGAGCATTTTTTTTACCTGGTTTCATATCAAATAAATTTTTGATTTTATTTAACAATGAAAACTACAAAGTTTCATTAAACTGTGTAAAAATTAATTTCTGTAAAGATTTTGCCTGAGGGGATGGGAGTTAAAATTCAGTGTTAGAGTAAAATCATCAAATTTATTAAAGGAGTAAAAAAATAAAAAATAAATAAACAATTTGAAATGGAAACTTAGTTATGTCCCTTAAATAAAATGTTGCATGTATCATCTATTAATTATAGATTAAATAATTATCTTGAATATTTTACACATACATTTTACCCAAAATCAGAGGTATTTATTTATTTGTAAACTTTTTAGTTAACCCCTTGATACTGAAAAATGACTATTTCTTGTTTGTAAATAATTTTCTCATAAAACTCTATACGTTAGGTAACTTTAAATATATATTAAAATAAAATAAACTATATATAGGTATATAATACCAGGCATGTATTTATTAAAACTTGTTTTAAAAAAACAATAAGGACCACCTAAGTTTGCATACTCAAATTTTGAGTGTATATAATATAAGGTTGATCTTTATTCGATGTATTGAAGATTTTGGGTAATATGACACAAGAAGTGACGAAGTTCCGATTACAAAGAGAGGCTGGACAGCAAGAGAATCTGTCCCCTTTTCTCTAGCACTAGAGCAGTGAGATTGTTTTTGCATCTGAGGTGAGCACCCCACCTACCATCAGCTTTTCATGTTACCACACAGATCCAAGCACTAAGTTGGTGGTGGCTGGTATTTAACCTGGAAACAGACACAACTTCTTATATAATATAATTCTGACACCAACTCTGTGTGTTTGTGTGTGTGTGTATATATCTCTCTCTCTCTATATGTGTGTGTGTATTTATTTTTCTATTATTACACTAAAGCTGAGCAAATCAGCTTTTGGCACCTAAAGGCTTTTTTCCTATTTAGTTTAATGACACAAAACACATCCCAAAATATTAATTACATGTAGGATTAAATTATGTTTGAAAAAAATTCCATTTCATTTGGTTCTAATTAGTTGTAATTTGCAATTAAGTAAAACATCCACCATTCCCTCTCTATACTTCCTGCCTATTTTTTTCTACCTCTCTCAATATATCTAGAATACCTACTCGGTATATGTCTTAATTTCTCTATGGCATCAATGTGTGAGAGAGAGAGAGAAATTAACTTCCCTTTCCAGCAGACAATGACTGCTGAAGTTATAAAGGGAAATCTCTCTCTCTCTCTCTTTACACCCAGAGAGAAGACTAATGTTTTTTTAATTCTCTGGTCTTATTTTTTTTTTAATTTTGTTTATGTGATTTGTTTTAATAATTAAATTTCGAAAGTTTTTTTTACTAAACTTTCAATTTACAAAGCTCAAAAATCTACTTAAAATTTATCGAGGGAGGGGAAACATAAGATAATTGTTTGATTTCTAAAAAAAAATGTAAATAAGATTCGTACACAATGTGACTTAAAATTGTTTTCTTAGTTGTTAAAAAAAAAATAAAATAAAATTGATGTCCTGTTTTAAAATAGATTTTTTTAAAAATTAATTTAATTATTAATTTTTTTTTAATTTATAGGGTTGAAAGGGAAAACAAATAAAATAATTGATAGTAAAAATTTAGCAAAAGATTATTTAGGTAAAATAGACAAACCTACTTTAATTGATATTTTACCAGTCCTGTAAATATTTTTTATTATGAATGCAAGTAATGTTAAAAATAACAACACAGATTTAACACAAAAGTTTATTTATATTTATTTGTATTTATATTTTGTGAAGGATAAACATACAAAAAATTCTTCTAAATGAAAAACTTTAGGCACTGCCAATGTTGCTGTAAAATCCATATTTTACAAGATAAATTTAATCCCCCTTTGATTAAAAAAATTTTACCAAAAACCAGGGAATTATCTGATTTTAATGAATTTTTCAGTGAATGAATTTTATAATGTATCAGTTATTTTATTTCAAAACATTCTGATTTTTTTCAGGGCATTTAACTTTGATCCCCCGCCCCCCTATTTTTTGGGTGCAAAATATCAGTTGAAACTAATTACAGTATAAATAAAAAGTCAAAAGACTGAAGGTGTAAATAGAAGAAAAAAATTTAAAGGAGCTGTCCTGGTAGAAAAAAACTACTGAAAATCAGAAAATGAAAACTAAAAGAAAACTAAAAAAATAATTTTTTTTTATCGTTTTTTTACTCTTTTTGATAATTATTTAATTGGCAATTGTCTTATAAAAGAAAAAATTATACATCGATATTTGTTCTGTTTAAAGGAGGGGGTGCTAAATTTTCAATAGTTTTTTTACAAAAATTATTAGATAACATTAATTAATTAAAGTAGTTATTAAATAAATATTTGTTTTTAGAATCTAAAAATATGAAATTTAAAACTTAGAATTAAGCGTTTCATATTTTGAATGAATTTATATATTAATTTACCATAGCAGAAATGCCTAATTAAATCAGAAAGTTTTGAAATAAAATAACTAATGCATTATAAAATTCTTCATTGATAAATCAATACTGAAAATTTCATTAAAATCGGATAATTCCCTGAATTTTTTTTTTCAGGCGGGGTTGGGTGGGGTAAATTTATTTTGTAAAAATAGAGATTTTACATCATCTTAGACAGTGTTTACAACCCAGTTTATGATATATTTGAGCAAAATTGACCAAAAAAAAAGTTTAAAATATATTAAAAATAAATTATTATATTATTTTGCTTTTTTTAATTTTTTTTATACTGATGCTCATTATGTTACTATTTTCGACTTGGACAAAAATTTAACCTCAAATAATTGATTTAATTAATTTTAATTCGTTTTTTTTTTCAAATCGAGTCAACATTTGGCAGTGACTAAAAAATATAGATATTGTTAATAACTTTGTGGTCAAACATGTGAATTTTTACAAAATTTTAAAAAAAGGAAATGATAATAGTAAATTTGACTATCATTAATTTTTTCAAAAGTGGAAAAATGGCATTTTCCACTATCAATTGTTAAAACATAAAATTGTAACCCTAACCCTAAACCTAACCCTAACAAGATACCATTTTAAGAAATTAGCTTTTACATAGATTGTTTTAAAGTTTGCATCACAGAATTGCACAGCAACTACTTTTTAAGCAAGTACCTTTTAGATAATCCCAGATTGCTCGTCAACAATCATTTAATCCTTTAGCTTTTAAATTGCCGAAATAATGTGATTTTTTTTTCAACAGTCTAACCTGAGCTCAATGGGTGACCCAACAGGTCACATCTTTTTTAGTGTGTGTGTATATATATATATATATATATATATATATATATATATATATATATATATATATATATAAGGTATGTGTGTGTATTCATGTAAGTATGTGACTGTATATATATATAATATATTTCTTGATACTTGAAATGCCCAGGAAAAAGAATAAATTTGAAAAGGTTTATTGATATTTTAACTCTGAGTGCTACTTCTATATATGAAATAAGTATTTAAGAATTCTGCTGTTGCATTAAGGGTTTTCTTTCAAGATATTTCTTTTCTGATCTGACTTAAAAAGAAAATACATATGAACCTGATTGATATTTGCTTATTAAAAAGCAAATGTTACTTTGGGCCAATTTAATCAATTTATTTCAATGTTTTCCCTCTCTTCAACTGTTTTGTTTTTTTCTTTGCATTTGTACTTATTTATTTATTCATTAGTTTCAGTTACTCCAAATGGATTTTGTGTCGGAAAAAGGAAGTTAAATGATGAGGGATAGGTTTATTGGTAAATGCTTTAAGCTGCCAATTCACTTCTCAGATTAATTTAAAAAGAAAAAATGTTTTATATATATTCTAAATATTGATATTCATTCTATATATATATATATATATATATATATATATATAATGTGTGTGTGTGTGTGTGTGTGTGTGTAATATATAAAATATAAAATGGTTAAACACTTGAGTTTAGCCTTGGTAAATTCTCGTGTGAGAAAATCAATGTCCTAGGTAAAAATAATTCCCCCAAACTGTAACAATAAAATATAATTATGACATAAGATCTACTTATCTATATGATGTACTTACTTATATGATGTAAATCAATGTATGTTAGTATATGCGTGTGTGTGTTTATGAACATATAAAATGTGTCTGAATAAATAAATATACAGTATCACCTTTAAATAAGTACAATGGCCACAAATACCAAAGTATTGATATGATATTAGAAGTATTGATCTCTATGTGTATGTTTATGAGTGTGTGTGTGTGTGTGTGTGTGTGTGTGTGTGTAAGAAGGCATAAAAGATGTCTGAATAAATAAATATACAGATCATTTATGAATAAATATAAATCTCTCCAATACAAAAGTATGAATATGAGATTAGAGATGTGTGCCAGTGTTGTATACTCTTCTTTTACTTTCTTACTTCTATTCTTCTTCTGTTCATTTTTATCTTACGTTCTTCTTCTAGTGTCTGGACTTCGTCTTGGGGACTTTGTGTCTGGTCTTCCATTGGGGATTTCTCTTATCAGAAGCCCCGTGTCATTGGTAGTTTTTAGATAATAACACAAGACTTCGATTTAACTTAGATCATAATTTATTCTGAAATCCCCACCAGACTACCTGCACAGATTGAATCGGCAGTGTGCATAACACGACTTACCACCGTCGTGGTTTTGGCCAATCTAACTAAAACTCTCTCTAATCTAAACCGGAAGAAGGTCTTCTCCACCGATTCTCACGGTATCCACTGGAAGGAGGATCAGGACTGAGGTCAAGCCTTGTCATTCAATCCTTCAAGGCCGCCGGCTGCACTTATAACAGCCATTTTGGTTTCTACACTACTGTACATAAGTATTAGAAATCTAATAATTATGTAACACCAGTGCATTTTGGTTGGATTTTACACTGTGTCAACCATTGGGTTATTTTATACTGAAGATGTTTTGTTTTATTCATTCTTGTTAGGTATTCAACATTTTTTTTTCAAATTCATTTTTTTTTAAACATTTTTTAAAACTAATTTTTTTTTTATGGGTTCAATAGAAAAAAGTGTTTATAAAAAAATGAGTATCCATTAAAAATGAGTATCCATTAAGAATGAATTTATTTCAAAACTTTGTTGACATTAAATGACCCACTGTGGTTGATATGCGATAAACCAAACCAAACCTAATATTTTGATCTATTTAACCCTTAGATGGAACCATAGCAGCTATTGCCACTCAGTCAGAGTGGACCTAGGAATAAAAATGAAGGGGTACTCCATACTCCCCAGAGCTCCAAAATTGAAACATCGCCATTAGATGCAGTTTAACGTTATACCCAGGATAGTAAGACTGCAGCCACCATCTTCTAGCACATATATGATAAAAGGGTTGGGGAGTTTGTCAAAAGAGCAATACTGTCAGGACAATCATATAGGTGTTCGGGCTTGACATAACCAGCCAATTGATCAGAGGGTGCCCCTCAAGCCATCCATCTAGTGTGTGCATATGTGTATATGTATAAAAGTATAATAATCTAAGTTCAAAGAAGAGGGTGAATTTACTGTAAGCGGAACCTGTGGAAGGTAAATTAGACTGAAACTGGGAAGAACAGATTATTTCCATTATATATTAGTTGTAGGGGGGATGGGCTTTTTCATTGGCTCACACTGACTGTAGTTTCTCAATTTAAGAGGTAGTTTTTGTAGTTTCATTCAAAGCAAAATATCAAGACTAGTAGCTTGCAGGGTGGCGACTTGAAGATGCCTGATTCAAGTTAGGGTTGTTATTGGAGCTGATATGATGCACAAGAACCCGTAACCGGCAATCAAGATAGTGCATCACTGACGACCACCCTGTACAAATTCAAAATATGTATCTTACAACATGACTGTGGGTCAAATAAATCTGTTTAAAAATTATTCATATTTAATAGAACCAAGGGTAAAAAAAAACTTTAAAAAATAAAACAAAACAAAAAAATTTGTAAAGAAATATAATGAACTTTATTCTCTAACCTCTAGGCATAAAATAACCCTAGATGTGTTGAAATGCTGTTAGAATCAATTAATAAATCATTGATATATAACTGAACAAAAAATAATTATAGACAAATAAAAAAAATACAATGGAATATAGTTATGATTGTAATAAAAACATTTACAAATGAATAAAAAATTTGGCATTAAATAATCCAGAAGGAATTGATATGCTGTTAAGATAAATAACCCTAACCCTAACCACTTCCTGTTATGTGCTGCCACCTATGTTTTGTGTTAGGGTGTAAACTTATAGACAACATGTCATTTCCTATATTGTACTGCTACCTACAGTATACAAGGGTCATTCAATAAATAAGTTGAATTTTGCCTAAAGAGTTGGCAATAGGAAACTCTATTTAGAGATTTACTGGTGGGTCCTTTCATGTCCCTGAAGTCTGTCAGCATGACCTTCTTTAGTGACTGTTGTGCCCTGAACTTTTTCTTTACTGGAGATTCAGTTTTTTTTTCACTCTATGAACTATTTTTTCGAATCAGATTCATCATGACAAACCCTTACTTTGCCCATTTGTAAACATTTTTTGGTTAAAACAGGCTGTTTCATACACATCACACATTCTTCTGTAAATTTCACATTGTTTGCACTTCTCACACTCCAAATATTTGATGACAGACCTCTGTTCAAACTTAAAGCCTCAAAACAAATATTTTTGCAAGTGTATGAAAAAAAGAAAAATCAGAATCAGATTAACTCAGTCGTGATTTCTTTGTGACGTTTCTATTCACTCTCAACACAATCAGTCCTTACTTGTATACTAAAGTCACAGTCAGAACACTAAAAATGAAAAGCTGTTCTTCCTTCAGTAATTTGCATTTTATTGTTTACCAAGGGGAGCTGAAATTTGCATATGTGACAAGTTTGTTTTGCAGGGTCTTTACTTCGAACCAGTTTGAATAAGTTGTGACTCTGGAGGGAGTGACCATGTTTTCCTCCTCTTCCAGATATCTTGCATGTAAGACACGTGCGTGTCAGCTTCACCCCCTCTGGCAAGTTGTTTCTCCTCCCACTACAGCAAGATTAAAATCAGTTAAGTTTAGATTTATGGAAAAATTTCTGTCAGAAAAATATTATTTTGCTGTTTTTCTCAAAAAATTCCCCTTATTTATTGAATGACCCTTGTAAATTGGTTGGATTGAGGATCAAAGTGTAGTATCTGTTCCAGATTCTATGCTTTGAGACTACCTTCTATACCCGGCCTCGGCTGGGGGTCCAGTGTGCTTCGGCCTCTGGACCAGTAAAGTACAATTAATAGCGTCGATCCCAGGGGGCCATCCCCCAGATCGACGCAATTTTTATGCGCCCACGTAAAAACGAGACCTTGTGTCCAGCCCTCATAAGTGGGATGAGCAGGCAAATATCCTTGTAAATTGGTTGGTGAGTTTTATGTTGATCATCATGTTGTGAAACAAATTTTTTGTTACTCCCATATTTTTCTCTATTGTCATAATTTCTTTAAGAATGATACAATACCTGCAAGGTATAAGTGATTATTTTTAAAGGATCAAATATCTGTAAAATCTACAATTTTCTTTTTTTTTCAAAATATTTTTGTCTTTTTTCCTGATAATATCAAAGCAAAAAAAAAAAAACTAGTTATATCTTTTGAACATGAATTCTAATTATTCTACATTTTCCTGATGATTTCATGAGTTTTTATGAATAATGCAATGATTCTTCTGTTTTGTAGCCCAATTATCTCTGTTCTTAAAACTCTTATCTTTTCATTAACATTTTTAATTTTCCAAATATTTTGATATTAAATTCCTGTGTATAATTTGCCAGTGTGCGGTAATTAGATTGATTGACTGATTAGTTTTTATGGCATGTCAACCTGTCTAGGGTTATTTTATACCAAGAGGTTAAAAAATCACACTCATTGTATATTTCATAGTTACATTTTTTTGTAGTTATTTCTTTAGAGTCCCCCACCCCCACCGCAGTCCTATCAATTAGAAATCATTTTTTAAAATAGTTACGACCCCTCCATGTCAGTGTAAGACTAATGATGATTACTATTTCTCTGAATGTTTGAGATGAGGCTTGATGATTAGTATTATCTGTTATTTGGACTATTATCCCCATCTTCATTGTTATTTGGACAACGTTTCGGCTGATATGCCCTCTAGCCTTCTTCCGGTATTTCTTGTCGGACTCGGGAACCTTCCCAAAATTCACACTCAATTGTCCAATTGGACACATGGCCTAGTGGATAAGGTAGTTAGGTTAAGACAGTTCTAAGTGACAGTTATCTCTGGATTCCGGGTTCAATCCTGAGTAGAGGCAGTAACATAGAAAAATAATTAACACAACTCCTACCCCAGCTATGGTTAGTGGAATGAGAACAGGATACCCCAGTGGACTAAATAAAGGGTTAGGTTCAAAGTTCTGTGATGGCTCCTGATTATGACAAGAAAGTTCCGAGTTTGAAAAGAAGGTTCTCGAGTCCGAAAAGAAGGTTCCCTAGTTCGAGAAGGTTCCCGAGTCTGACAAGAAATACCTGAAGAAGGCCAGAGGGCATATCGGCCGAAACGTTGTACAAATAACAATGAAGATGGGGACAATAGTCCGAATAACACAGATAATACTAATGATGATTATTATCACTAACAAAAATATGCACCCTTTGGGTGCAAGTATTTAAGTTTTAATGTAATGAAATATATTAATCTAGAAAGATTAATGAAACTAAATACGATTCATTTGATCTTTATTCGTATTACGAATAAAGATAAATGATTTGAAACAGGGGTATAATCGAAAAATAGTCCAACTTTGAAACTAACTATTCCATCATTTTCCATCATTCCCATCTTTCATTGCTAAATTTTCCTAATTTAACTATTTAGTTAAATTAGGAAGTAAAGAATAAAATTACATTTTTTTTTTTGTTAATGGATTTCTTTTAAAATCTATCTGAGATTTTTGCTCATATTTATTAAATTAAAATCAAACAATGAGAAATCACTAATACAAAACATATATTTATTAAAATAAAATTTGTAAGATCAATATGCAAATTAGCCTTCCTGTTAACACTTTAAACTGCTTTTTTGTTGTATATATAAATACAATTGCATGTTATTAGTATGTAGATATGGTCAACACCGGGGGTCCAGTGGCTTCGGCCCTGGATCTTTACGAGTTAATAGCGTCGATCCCAGGGGGCCATCCCCCCAGGCAACACCTGCCCCCTTGATTTAAAGGGGCAGGGCTGGGTTTATTGCCCAGTGCCTGAGGCGCCCCCCTTGAGGGGGAATGCCGATGGGATCGACGCAATTTTTCACCTGCCACTCCATGAGCTTCGGTTTGTGGGTGGTCCCACGTTAATAGGGACTTTGTGCCTGACCCGTACAAGTGGGGTACGCGGTAAATACCATGTAGATATGGTCAATAGTGGCTTCGGCCTCTGGACCATTGATATAATTAACGGCGTCGATCCCAGGGGGCCATCCCCCAGGCAACACCTGCCCCCTTGATTTAAAGGGGCAGGGCTGGGTTTATTGCCCAGTGCCTGAGGCGCCCCCCTTGAGGGGGAATGCCGACGGGATCGACGCAATTTTTCACCCGCCACCCCATGAGCTTCGGCTTGTGGGTGGTCCCACATAAATAGGGCCTTCGTGCCTGACCTGTACAAGTGGGGTACATGGAAAATATCATGTAGATATGGTCAAAATATCTAACTCTGATTTCGACTGGGGGGTACAAGCTAACATTGTTTATCCCAAGGGGCCATCCCCCCAGGCAATACTTGCCCCCGTGACTTAAAGGGGCAGAAGTGGGTTTATTGCCCAGTGCCTGAGGGATCAACACATTTTTTGCACCCACCACCCATGAGTCTCGGCTTGTGGGTGGTCCCACATTAATAGGGCCTTGTGCCTAACCCGTACACGTGAGGTATGTGGTAAATATCTAGATTAATTTCTACACTGCCTGAAGGGTTGTTTTTTTAAATTTTTTAAAATTTTTGCTAGTATAAATAATTGAGATTTATCAGTGAATAAAGAAAATCAAAAACAACAAAAGTAGGGCTAGAAAAAAAAAAAAGGTATTTATTAAAGTTGTTTACTTATATTGGAAATTCCATGTTAATTATCTCCTCCTGCCGCTAGGGGGCAAATTGCCAACATCGTATGTTTGCGCCAACACCAAAAACTTTACTTATCGCATAGCAGTTACTGGAGGAGAGACGTAAAAACTAAAAGCTCTCATCACCAAGCCCAAAACAGGGCCCACTTATCACGGAGCACACACTGAGGGTAGTCGCGTAAATAGCGGTCCCTAAACTTCACTCATCACTTAGCCCCAAAACAGGGCTTACTTCTACGGACCGTTGACCTGGACGGGGTCATATTTTCACAGCACACTTTCGAAGGCACGAAAGCACACTATAGAAGGCTGAAGACCAAACAAAGGTCCCATTCACCGTCATTTAAAGAACTGTTACCAGGGCGAGAAGCTTCTAAAATAGCATCCCCCATCACTTATCACAGAACCAGTTACGAGGAAGAACGAGAAACATCCTACCACCTTACAACAAGCAACAGAATACCCCTGTAATCACCACTACTCCAAGAACATTACTTAACTCAGATAAGTCTTGTAGTAAATACCAATAAAATTTGCAACAAGTTCTTGTATTATTTGTCAATACATGTATTAAGTTTCCATTGTGTGTTTGTCTTCTTTGTCCGACAATTTGCCTACAACTACGGAGAAATAAGTAAATATTCTTACTTACCATTGTTTCAAAGTAAGATGACCTTTTACTAAGCCTAGCTTGACCTAGCAGTGCAGCACTCAGAAAGGATTGACCTCACTACAGCAATGATACTGATAGCTTTTTAATCTAGTGTGTCCAGGGACTCATGTATTTGATTTGAATGAGTCCCCGAGAAATTTGATGAGTCCCCACTAAAGTTTCTTAATAAATTATAGCGTTTTTATTTATGAAGGCCTAAAGCTATCTAACGCTAACCTTGTACCCCATACAATGTAATTCGTTTCCAAGAAACTATTGAAATGTATTTACAGTTAGCTGGAGGAAGAAAATCATCTCTGCTACAGTAGTAATAGACTATGAGTTTACACTGCTTACAGTTTTTCTGTGGTGATTTGGCATAAGAAGACCACCAGTGTGAAGCACTCAGTAAAGATTGAACCTATAGATCAATATTTGAATAGACTACCATTTGGTAGTTTAGCATTGTCTAATACTATAAAGCCCAGCCTTGTTGGGTGTGAGATGATGATGTTTGTTTTTGATCTCATTAACTCTGGCCTTTCATGTGAACATATCATGTGTTACCAATTATCAAGTAAATAATGGTTTTCATCGAGAGTGAAGACACAAAAAATAGAGACTAAAATATTCTTTATCTTTCTGATTTTGTTTTTAACTAGAGCAGCAAAAATATTGAAGAAAAAAAATATGATCCATTTAACAATTATATATATATATATATATATATATATATATGTGTGTGTGTGTGTGTGTGTGTGTGTGTGTGTGTAAGCTCTTAAAATGCGTGGGTTTGAGTAATGTTGTTTATGGATTTTAGTTCTCTAGTGATCGTAACATATATATATACTGATGTATGTATTTATCAGTTAAATGTTCACTTCTTACTGGCAGCTGCTGATGGACAAAGGGTAAAGAGTCAGACTGATATTATATATACTAGCTAATATATGCACCCTCCGGGTGCACGTATTTAAATTTTAATGTAATAAAATATTATATTAAATTAGAAAGACTAATGAAACTAAATAAGAATGCAGATAAAACTATTTAGAACATAAGGGGCTATAATCAAAAAATAGAACAACTGAAACTTACTCTTCAATCACTCCAACCTTTCGTTGCTAAATTTTCATATTTTAACTATTTAGTTAAAATAGGAAGTAAAGAATAAAATTACAGTTAATTCTTCTCGTTAATAAATTTCTTTTAAGATTTATTGAAGAGATTGTTGCTCATATTCATTAAGATAAAACCAAACAATTAGAAATCAATAATACTAAGCACATATTTATTAAAATCAAATGTTTAAGATCAATATGCAAATTAGCCTTCCCATTCACACTGTAAACCTATATTTATCTGTATATATAAATACAACTGCATGTTATTAGTTTGTAGATATGGTCAACCGTATTAATAATGTAAAACAATTTTATTAATAATTGAGTTTAAAAAGAAATTAAATAATGGAAAATGTGACGTAAATAACTAAGGGAATTGGGATTTGTGTGTAATATAGTTTTGGTTACAGACAAAATACCACACAATCTCCATTATAATAGGATATTCACTTATATGCATATGCACACACGCACATACACATATATATATATATATTTAAAAAAAAAATTTTTTTTGAGGATATGTGCTTAATTGAAGTCATACCTATTTTTTTAAATTAATTAGTTAATGATTAATGAATTTAGGCGGGCATATATGTTCAAATGTAAAGCTAAACAAATCGAGAAAATGTCAATCCCTGTATGTACATTTCGACCTATTAGGTCTCATCAGCAAGGTTATAGACATGGGAGACTGCTCCGTGTGTGACTAAATTTATTAATTATTAACTAATTGATTTTCAAAATTAGGTATGACTTCAATTAAGCACATATCCTCCAAAAAATTGTCGGCTAAAAAGGTCATATCAAAAATAAACACATTGTTTGTTTACTTACTTTCATATATATATAAATAAATATATATATATTCACTTATATGCATATGCACACACACACACACACACACACACACATATATATATAATCCAAAAGTCCAGAGAAGAAATCTTCCTTACGACATAGTAGTTTTTTTTAAACAACCTGTCGCAGTTTGAGAGCTCAATGTGTGCTCTTATTGTTAGAGTCACAGAGCAAATTTATAAGTAAAGAAATAACAAAAGACTTAGAGATTTTGCATTAGGCTATAATGCAAAATCTCTAAGTCTTTTGTTATTTCTTTACTTATATATATATATATATATATCTATATATATATAATCCAAAAGTCCAGAGAAGAAATCTTCCTTACGACACAAGAGTTTTATTTAAACAAAGCCAAGTCGCAGTTTGAGAGCTCAATGTGTGCTCTTAATGTTAGAGTTACAGAGCAAATATATGAGTAAAGAAATAACAAAAGACTTAGAGATTTAGCATTATAGTCTATTTAGCTTTATAGTCTATTTCAGGGAGCTTAGAGCTAAGCTCCCTGAAATAGACTATAAACTAAATATCTAAGTCTTTTGTTATTTCTTTACTTATATATGTTGTATTTCTTCTTTGTGGAATTATTAACAGAAAATACAAACTGTTGATTTAAATGAGGTTTTATTTTTGGTTTGAGAAAAATTCTGCTTTTACATCAAGTTGTATTAAGCTTGGTTGTAACCTCTTAAACTGTCGTGTGGATCCAGGAGCTGAAGGTTGAGCTGAGGTTTTCCGGTGACTATCGTGGAAAGCTGGTCTGTCCCTTCTGGGTTCTAGTCGTCATCTGACTTCTCCCACGTGTCCCTTTCAGAGACCCTTACAATTACTATTACCTCTACCTCCTATTATTATCTACCTCTTACTGCTACCTCTCCTATTCCCATCTAAAAGAAAGGGTCCTTATTTTACTGCCCAAATTTAAATTCTTGGTGCCAGTGTGTCTACATTTTTCTATTTTTAGAACACTAGCCAAACGCCATTGTTTCAACCATTACATATATAATAATATATATATATATATATATATATATACTCAACTGCACACATGAACACACACACAATACTATTGTTTCTTTTTTATTTAAAAAATCCTCTCCTAGTCTGATTTATAATTTGTACTTATTTGTTTATTCTGGTGGATGTTGTGCCTATAACTTGAAATAGTCAGGTTGCTATGAAATAATTGTGCTTTTCAGATTCTTTTTCCTGGAATCTTGTTTGTTTTTTTTTGTTTTATTTTTATAGAAGCTGAAAGTGAACACATGTTTGACCAAGGTTGTCTGCAGCATTCGTTATTTGTTGATTAACCCTCATCCAGTCCACTCTTTTGTGTGCCCGCCTGTCAATTGCAGCTGGTCTATAGCAGATCTTACATCCTCTTCATTATCGTTACTCCACGTTTCCTTTTTCTCTTTATCACACCACTCGTATCAGTTTCTGAACACCCCTTTCAGCTTTCTTCTCGCACTTCTTCAGCTCGAATCTAAATATTTGATATTTTCCAAACTTGGCTCTTCTCTTTCTACTTTCACTTGACTTATGACATTAAAAAACCATTGCGAAAATCTTAAGAGGAACGTTTCTGTCTAATATCCTCATCCTTGATGATTTCATCATTATGTTTTGACTAACATTTAGTGGTTATTTCCTAGTTGAGTAACATGAGTGACCCAGAAAAAACAGAACCCAAATTATTTATTTTCCCATTAAACTAAATCTAACCCTAACCCTTGTTGGACTTAAACTTTAAAAAAAGTGAGTGAGTTCAATTCTCACTGGGTGCCCCATACTTCTGGCCTTGTGTCACATCTGATAATATATATTATACTGATTTGATAAATATTGTTTGAGATTCATAGACAAGCCATTTTGATTAGTTTGGATTGTATTTTAACTAATTTCTTCATCCTTTTTTGTTTTTCCCTAAATTTCACTGAAATTTTGAGATGAATCTGTTATCATTATTATGCAGGCTAATAGAATATCCTCATTATTGTTATTTTTATCATGTTGCAATTTTGGTATTCTAAAATTCTTATGTGTCATTGTTAATATTCTATTATGAGCTAAAAGTTTTAAAAAAAGATCCTAGAATTTTTTTTCTTTTAATTTTAAAGATATAACAAAGTAGTACATTAGTTGCAACAAGACTATGAAAATTCATATTTAAAAAATCAGGTGTCAAGGTTTATTTTTTTAAATCAAGCAACTAGTGTTGTATTTGTAAAAATGACTAACTATGAATCCTATCTGTATTAATTTATTTTCAGAAAAAAAAAAGAAAACCTAATAAAAAGATGGAAATATATTTAACCCTAACTTTTTTCATTCACCAATGATATCTGCATCAAGGTCTAATAAAGTTGGCTTCGGCTTGCCCTTACTCCACTTTTAACCTGGAATATCATAGATTTGTATGGAGAATTCAGACGATATTACATTTATTTATATTAATGGAGGCACATGGTGTAATGGTTATCATTGTAGGAAATAGACTAGGGGTCCTGAGTTCAAATCCTGGATGATGCTTTTTGAATTTCACTTATCTCAGGAAAGGTATGAATCCAACTATTGGTAAATAGTTTTGCCGACTGGGTTCTTTAAACTTGGTTAGGCAACCAGTCTAGGAGAAATAAAACTCTGAATTCAAACCTGTTAAACTTGCTTAAGAAATTGACCTTGTGTCACATCCTATATAAGCAGAGGGTTGGTAGATATATATTACATTCATTTTTGAAAAAATCTTTTTTTTTTTTTCCTTTAATTAATATCAATTATATTTGCCATTTTGGAATAGATGATAATCTAACCTTTTTAATTTTTTGCTTTAAATATTTTTTTTTCTAATAACAATTGAAAATATCTGAGTTGACGGTTATTTATTTTTATATTTATTCTATCAATGACTTTTTTTTTTTTAGACATAATAATTTTGAAAGAACAAACAAACCAAATTTGCTTTCAATAATTCAATAATTTTTTTCTATTTATTTCTCATCAGTATTTTTTTTTTTTGCACTTATTTTTATCTTATAATTCTCCTTTTATTATTTTTATTTTGTTGTTACATTTATTATCTTCTTTTTTCCTTTTTTAAATTTTGTCTGAATATTGAAATGAAGCAATATGTCTATGTATAGTCTATTTAAAGAAAAAGAAATTCTCACAAATTGTATTTAGTTTTATTTACAAAAATTCACAAAATGTTCAGTTCATATGTTTAATTTTAAGAAAAAATTGTCATAATTATAATTGCAATTATTTTTTTTTTCTTTTCTAATATAAAACTTTTTCCAGTTTTAATTTTGTAAAATAATCTTTTTTTTATATCTCTGTAAATTACCATCTTTTCTTTTTGAGGGAAAAAAAAACAAACAAAGAAGCCATTTGACCTTTTGGTATTTTAATTAGTTTTTATCATGTTTATATCTTCAAGTAACAGTTTCACTGTTAATCATAGTGATGCAGTTCTCAAACCGTAATATGGATATTTTGTTTAAAAAGTAAAAAATAAAAACATCTTTGACAAAACGAATCAACAAGAATCTTATGCTTGTAAAATCTTCAGTCATTTTGGTATGAATACTTAGAGATTTATATTGATGCTGATAGCTTTTTAATTTAGTGCATCCTGGAACGTATTTGTTGATGTGAATGAGTCCCCAGGAAATTTAATGGGTCTCAACTCTATCAAGTTTCTTAATAAATTGTAGAGTTTTTTTATGTATGAACAACTAAAGCTGTTTAACCCCTACCTTGTACCCTATAGCATGTAATTCATTTCCACGAAAATATTGAAATGTATTTAAAGTTGGCTGGAAATAGTGGGGAAAGAAAAAAAAATACTGGGACACATGGATACAAATTTAATTGCGTCCTTTTAGATTTTTAATGATCAGTAACGTAGGACGCATACTTAGCATCTCTAGATTTATATAAATAAAGTAAAGTCGTCGGGGCGGCCTAAAGTCGGTATCAGCCAGTCAGCGAGGGAGTCTATCCCCTTTTCAATAGCGCTAAACCAAGGAAATTGTTTTAGCATCTGAGGTGGAGCTACCCCTGTGCTACTCATACGCTGAGTTGGATTTATATACATTGTCCCAAAAAAATAATTTTTGAATCTCCCTCATGCATTGGTTTCACAAACTGCTCAAGGAAAATTTAACCAATGTTGGGACAATGTATATAAATCCAACTCAGCGTATGAGTAGCACAGGGATCTGTGCGGTAAAATAAGGAGCTGATGGTAGGTGTGGCGCTCCACCTCAAGCACTAAAATAATCTCCTTGGTCTAGTGCTAGTGAAAAGGGGATAGACTCCCTTGCTGCATGGCTGATACCGACTTTAGGCCACCTCGACGACTTTACTTTTACTTATATAGAGAACAAGTGGAAGCACATGGTGTAATGGTTAAAGTCATGGGAAATGGACTCGTCGCCCCAGTTCAAATCCTGGATGTAATAATTGCATTTCACTTAGCTCTAATACCCTTGGGAAAGGTATGAATCCTACTCTCCCTCCAGCTATGGATAAATAGTAGGGCAGATTGGGCTCTTTAACCTTGGTTAGGCAACTAGTCTAGGAGAACGAAAACTCTGAATTCAAACCTGTTAAACTCCACTTAAGAAATTGACATTGTGTCACATCCTGCTTGTGCGGAGGGGTTGGTAAATATCTATATAGAAAACAAGTTTTTAAAACTAGATTTTCAGCAGGAAAAATTATACTAATGTTAATGAGAAATCCATGCTCAATGCATATAAGACAAGCTTGTTAACCATTACATTATAATAGTTGAGTGATGCTGATAGCTCTTTGATTTAGTGCTCCTGGGATGCACATAGCTTTTTGATTTAGTGCATCCTAAGATGCACATATTTGCTTTGAATGAGTCCCCGGGAGAATTTATGGGTCCCAACTAAAGCATAAGACTCTTGTTGATTGGTTTTGTCAGTGAAAATTTAATCAATGCTGAAATGTATTTACAGTTGTTTGAAATGGTGAGGGAAGAAAAAAGAAAAACACTGGGATGCATAGATATGATTTTACTGTGTCCTTTTAGATTTTTGTGAGTCAGGGACGCATACCTATCAGAATCTGAATGTATATGAATCTGTAAGTATTCCTACCAAAATGACTGAAGATTTTACAAGCATAAGACTCTTGTTGATAGGTTTTGTCAAGGTAAACTTAACCAATGCTGGGACAAATAATGTACGTGATGCTGATAGCTTTTTAATTTAGTGAGTCCTGGGACATACATATTTGCTTTGAATGATTCCCCAGGAAAATTCAGAGGTCCCAAGCTAAAGTTTATTAATAAATTGTAGGGTTTTTATTTATGATCTGGGGAAACAACTAAAGCCATCTAACTTTACCTTGTAAACTATCCTGTGTAATTAATTTCTAAGAAACTATTGAAATGTATTTACAGTTAGTTTGAAATGGTGAGGGAAGAAAAAGAAAAACACTGGGATGCATAGATATGATTTTACTGTGTCCTTTTAGATTTTTGTGAGTCAGGGACACAGGACGCATACCTATCAGAATCTGAATGTATATGAAACTGTAAGTATTCCTACCAAAATGACTGAAGATTTTACAAGCATAGGTTTTGTCAAGGAAAACTTAACCAATGCTGGGACAAATAATGTACAGTGATACTGATAACTTTTTAATTTAGTGAGTCCTGGGACATACATGTTTGCTTTGAATGAGTCCCTGGAAAATTCATAGGTCCCAAGCTAAAGTTTACTAATAAATTGTAGGGTTTTTATTTATGATCTGGGGAAACAACTAAAGCCATCTAACCTCTACCTTGTAACTCTCTTGTGTAATTAATTTCTAAGAAACTATTGAAATGTATTTACAGTTAGCTGGAAATGGTGAGGGAAGAAAAAGAAAAACACTGGGATGCATAGATATGATTTTACTGTGTCCTTTTAGATTTTTGTGAGTCAGGGATGCAGGATGCGTACCTATCAGTATCTCTGGTAGTCAAATGCAAGTATTTGATTGCATATTGTATATTTAATGAAGATCAAACAGTAAACATGAGCAAGGTCCTATGAGAGCAGCTTGTTTAACATTCTCTTATTGTAGGCTCCTTCTTTAAATGTACTCCTTGTCCCCATGGTGGACTGCGACATAGTAAGTTAGTTTGAACTTCAATTGCTCTATTAGGTTCACTTTCAAACTAATTTCCTTTGGAAAGGTATTAACCCCTCATCCTCCAGCTCTGGGTTAAATAGGTATTTACCTAACCCATTTGCCACAGGTAGAATAGGACACAAGGTCACAATAATGGGGCATCCAGCAAGGATTGAACTCGCTATTTAGTTGTAATGGATCTGCGAGACTAGCTTGTTAACCATTACCCCACAATGGGACACCCTGTTATGGGTTAAATAATACTCTACTATCCTTCCACAAGGATATCTTTGGCATTAAATAACCCACAAACATTGATATGCCATTAAATTTAGATATCAAACCACTCTCCTAACCACATAATTATGACTAGCAAATATATGCACCCTCTGGGTGCAAGTGTTACATAATTATTAGTAACCTAATATTTATGTGCAATAGTGTAGAAATCAAAATGGCCATTATAAGCTGCAGCCCATGGCCTTGAAGGATTTGAATGACAAGGCTTGACCTGTCCTGATCCTTCCTTCCGGTGGATGCCGTGAGAATTGGTGGAGAAGACCCTCTTCTGGTTTAGATTAGAAATAGATTTTAGTCAGTCGGCGAGAAACCACGATGGTGGTGAGTCGTGTTATACACGCTCCGACTCAATCTGCGCAGGTAGTCTGGTGGGGATTTCGGAATAAAATATGATCAAAGTAAATCGTAGTCTTGTGTTATTATCTAAAAACTACTAATGACACAGGGCTTCTGATAAAGAGAAATCCCCAATGAAAGACCAGACACAAAGTCCCCAAGAGAAGTCCAGACGAAGAAGGGATGTTGGAAGAGACCTAGAAGAACTTAAGATGTCAGAAGAACAGAAGAAGTAAAGAAGTAATGAGAAGGGTATACAACACAAGTATCTAAGTTTTAATGGAATGTTTTATTAAATTAGAAAGGCTAACGAAACTAAATAAGAATGCAGATGAAAAGATTTGAAACAGACAGAGGTATGTTGGATTTTATTGATATAAGGTGTGTGCTAGTTCCCTGCCTCTACTTATAGAATGGCCAAGGTCACGTGATTGACTCTTCTAACCAATCACTGGCAGTACTACTGGCCTGATAAGATACTTAAACCCCCCACATTGGTCATAATTAAAACTCCCCTCTTTGACGACGGACGCATATAGGATTGCCGGGATCTTTACCAATACTCACGAAGGACTTATATGATTACCAGTAACTGAGGACACTTTAATAACCAAAGGATTCACATTGTCGACAGACCTTTTATCAAGGATTCCACCAGATAAGCGCTTCTGCTATAAGGCCAAGCAATGACCCTTAAAAACTTAACAAGGTATAATCGAACATAATTTCTTGTAAGACTTATGTGCAAAACTTTTGCTCATGTTGAAACAGATGGAGGTATAATTGAAAAATAGAACAAATGAAGCTTACTTATTACTCCTGTCTTTCATTGCTAAATTTTCCTAATTTAACTAAATAGTTAAATTAGGAAGTAAAGAATAAAATTACGGTTATTACTTTATATTAATGGATTTCTTGTAAGACTTATGCCTGAAATTTTTGCTCATATTCATAGTAAAATAGTTTCACTTACAGACACTCTCTATTATAATAGGATAATATTGCAATCCATGAAGGTTGATATGCCATTAAATAAAGAAACCAAACCATTCTTATAAACACAAAACCATAATAACATTGCAATAAAGTAGCTGTGATTGCTTTCTGCTTTGGCTTAAGCAGTTCCATTTGATTCTATCTGTAGTGAAAACCATTTATTTTTATGCAGATTTAATTCAAATTAATTAATATCATTTTACAATTGTATGTGACACTATTTTTTTCACCTTTTAATTATTTTGTTTGTTCATAATTTTTTACTCTATTATTTTCTACTAAATCTATTATCAATACAGCATCAAAGTTAATTATCACAATTAATTAATATATTATTCATTTTTAAATGCATTTGTCACAATCAATTAGGAAAATAAGTAATCTTGCCACACTTAGGAAATATTATTTTTTACATGTCAACTAAAATCATACTTGTGTCTTGGAAAAAAAGGAAAATACTTTTTTTAATCAGCAGAATTTCAAATACTTTTTAATCTTCAATGAATAAAATCTATTAATACGATTCTTAATTTAGCGCAGTTTGTTTGAAGGTCAGTTTCGATTAAGTATAGACATCCAGCTATGTTCTAAATAGTACAACTACAGTTCTTTCACAAGGATGGCTTTGGCATTAAATAACCCATGAAGGTTGATATGCCATTAAACAAAAAGGCACCAAAGAAACCAAATCATTATCTATAGATTAGTATTAAACATCCTAATTTTGTTAGTAGCACTTGCATTAATTCTTGGTTACTGACCAGAGATGCTGATAGGTATGCGTCCTGCATCCCTGACACACAAAAATCTAAAAGGACGCAGTAAAATCATATCCATATGTCCTAGTGTTTTTCTTTTTTCTTCCCTTACCATTTCAAGCTAACAGTAAATACATTTCAATAGTTTCTTGGAAATTAATTACACAGGATAGGTTACAAGGTAGGAGTTAAAGTGCTTTAGTTGGGACCCATAAATTTTCCTGGGGAATCATTCAAAGCAAATATGTGTGTCCCTGGATGCACTAAATCAAAAAAGCTGTCAGCATCACTGACTGACAATACTTACTTTGTTGATTTTCAATTCATTTTTATAATGAAATCATTAGCGATCCATTTGTATAGTAAAATTGTTTGCAGTTTATTTATGTTAAGGAGAGTTATCTCCCCCTAACGAATCGAACTGGAAAAAGAGGTGGGGAAAAATATATTAGCAGCAGCAGCAGCAGCAACGGAGGGCAGAGCAGAACCGGGGATACTACGTGACACACGTGTATCTTACATCAAGCCAGAACTCTAATCTAAACCCATCCACTGTATTTTCCTGTCAGTGAGAATAAATAAAACAAGTATTGTTATTGTTAACAATTTCCCTGTTTTTATTATCATTTCTGTTATTCCTACATCTCGGATACAACAATTTACATGATACATATAATAATCATATGCCATTAATATTGTTTGCCTTAATTCTGTTGCATAGCGCTCGACTCGGGCCACAAAATCGTACATGTTATATACTGTTGCTGGGTCGTATGTGTTAGTAGTGGAGTATAAAGATTCACACGTAGACATATGTAGTAGAAGATTGACTTTTTATTTACTTCCCTCGTGGTGCGTGTGGGTGATGAGCGTTGACAATGGGAACTACTACTACTACTACTACTGTTGGGATCTGAGGCAAAGAGGGGTGGACGAACCTCACTGACCGCTGGCTGCGATGGTGCGTGACCGGCGTGGTCACGCACGTTCTCGTCGGCTGTCCCTCTCCTGACTGTCCAACTGCTACTGCTGACCCCTTAAGTAAAGGCAACCCGCCCACACATCCTTTTGTTCCTTTGACCGGAAGTTCTTTCTTCCCCTTCCAGTCTCTTTGTTCAAATTCCCGTTTGTACAGAGGAAGTCTTTTGTTACCCTTCCTTTTGTTACCCCAGACTTTCTGTCTAAGCTATCTATTATTTTCTTTTGTTCAATTTCTTCTTTGTCCAGGTTTCGAATTTCCCGCGCAAAATAAATGCAACGATCCTAAAACATAACAATTCCTGACCAATGACAATCCCTTTTTCTTGATTTGCAGTGCTTTAATGTTATATGTATTAGTCCTGTTTTGTCAGTAATGCATGTCTTAACAGCCTCTTTCTTCCTAATCTTCAATATATTTCTATATCAAAATTATGTAAAATTCAATAGTAAATTATTTACTTTTCTGAATTTTTGAGATGAGGCTTGTTGTCCACATCTTTATTATTATATACACAACATTCCGACCGATGTGCCCTCCGGCCTTCTTGTTGAACTTGGGAACCTTTGCATTGAACTCCGGAACCTTCATGGAACTTCAAACCAAACCCTTTATTTAATCCATGGTTAATGGGATGAGAACAATCTAATCCAAATGATTAAATAAAGGGTTTGGTTCACAGTTCCATGTAGGCACCCATGTTCAACAAGAAACACCTAAAGAATGCCGTAGAACACATCGGCTGAAACGTTGTGTATATAATAATAAAGATGAGGACAACAGCCTGAAAAATCTAAATAATATAAAATATTTACCAATGCATTTCTATATTTAGGTCACAAGCAATGTATTTAAATTAACTATATATATTATTCTTGACCACTAACTATCCCTTTCTTTTGAATTTTCAGTGAACATCATACAAGGAACACAGGTAAGATCTTCAGTTTTAGTTGTCTTTTAAAATTATCTGGTTTGGTTTCTGAGGTACTATCCCTCAGGCATGGGGAGGGGGGTGGCAAGAAGTTTAATGTTTTAGGTTAAAAAGGTAGCTCCTTATTCTTAGTGCATGTTCCTAGGGTTTGCTTTTAACCCCATCTTATTTGGTGGTTGCACTGAAAAAGGAAGAAAAAGGAAGAGACAAAGACAAAAAGGTAGTTTTATGATTTTGGCTTTATTCTCAGGTCATAGCCACCATGTGGCAAGGAAATTCCTTCCTGACCAGTAGTCGTCTCGCCCCAGATAAGGCCTAAGGCCTAAGTCTGAATGGCCGATAGATTGTCTTAGGGGTCAGAAGTTGGTCTGTTTTCCGCACATGCTTGAAGGGTTCTTCAGGTGTGAAGGCTTACAGGATTTTAAAAAAATAAATAAATTTTAATCCCCACAGGCAGCACCTACTCCATAGCATTAAAAGGTGATAAGGTTAGAATCAATCTCTGTTGTCTGAGGCACCCCAAAAAGGAGAATACTGATCATCATCAAAGCATGCTAACAGTATGAATACCTTTTGTTGTGATAGAGATGAATTCAGTAAACTAGTTAGTTTTCAGTGATGCTGATAGCTTTTTAATTTAGTACGTCCTGGGATGCAAGGATTTAATTTGAATGAATCCCTGAAAAATTTGATGGGCTGCAACTAAAGTTTCCTAATAAAATGTAAGCTTTTTTATTTATGAACTTGGGAAAGGGGGCAGAACATTTTTTTTTTTAAATAACTAAAGTGGTCTAACCCCTACCTTGTACATCATCCTGTGTAATTTGTTTTTAAGAAACTATTGAAATGTATCTACAGTGAGCTTGAAATGGTGGGGGAAGAAAAAAAAGAAAAACACACACACAAAAAACAAAAAAACAGGAGTATTTACAGCAGGGTTGAGCAATACATGAGTTAGGCACAAGGCAAGAAATTCTCTTGTGATCTTGGCAGTGGAAATTTCTGTTGAAAAAAAACAAAGTTACTTTCTGACAATTAGCAGAGAACTCCGATTCCTGAACTGTTATAGGTTAATTGTGTGCAATGTATTAGGATTTTTTATGGAAAAATAAGGTGAGTCCATGGGATGCATGGATATGATTTTACTGTGTCCTTTGAGATTTTTATGCATCAGGGATGCAATTTTGAATTTAGTTTTCCTTCTCCTAGACTGGTTACCTAACCAGGGTTAAAGAGCCCACTCTGTCCTACTATTTACTCATAGCTGGAGGGAGAGTAGTTGGATTCATACCTTTCCCAAGGGTATTAGTGCTATGTGAACTGTAGCTTGAACTCTGTTTGACAAGTCCATTTTCTACTTTTTATAATATGACGTCAAAGGAATTGTTACCTAAAAACTGTAATCCTATCCCTTTTTATTCCATAACTATTTGATCAATTTTTTTTATTTGTCTATGAACTTGTATACTCCCTTAATTAATTCTGAGACACTTTGAGTTTTCAGTTTTATCCTATGATACTGTGATTGGATTGTGCTATTAATACTTTGGATTAGTGAAAAGAGATTAAATACTTAATCCCTAGGAACAAATCATTGATGCATTTTATGCCAAGGGTATTTGTTTTGTACTTTTGGCTGAATGTCTTTTTTATTTTTTTTTTATTGCATGTTCTGTCAAGAATGAAAAGTACTACAAATTAATTTTGGTGGCCATTCCATTAGATCAGCTTTACTATTGGTTGGTTGGTTGGTTGGTTGGTTGGATTAATGGAATGTCAACTTTATGAGAAATAATATTACCTTACACAGTTACCTCCCTTTAACCATCACTAATAAGAGACCTTGTGCGATTGGCAAAGGGCCTTTGTCGGCGACCAATCAAAACACACATTACAAGGCTTAGTTTAGCCGCCAAATTTTGAGGGTTGATACCATCAACCTACCTCTTTCGCTGCGACCAGCCGCCATAAATAGACGTGCTTAATGAAGCCAGCTTACCCCAGGAGCCAGTTACTCGTAAGTCAAACTTCTCAAACTAGCAAGAGACACTTCTTACCAGAGACAGATAAGTTTTCACAAGAGCATTATATTGCAAAACCCCTACATCTACACTCTACAATTTGTACAATTTATAACACATTTGTAAACCTCACACACATTTTGTATGTCACACGTTACATATTGTATATTGCATGTTCATGTTGTTTGTTGAATACACCGTTTGTATAGAGCCTTTGAGTTGTGTTTCATTACCTGTTGACTTTATAATTATCTTGTCTACGTAATTACCATAAACTTTAGTTGCAAACAAAAATAGGGTTTCAAATAACTAATGATGATCATCTATCTATACATATATAAAGGGCAGTTGTATGTATATGTATGTCCGGAGGAAACTTTGAAAATAAAACAATTAACGACAAAGTAAATATATATATATATATATACATTCACTATCACTAGGGCTTGATTTTTGAACAAAAATAATGAGTTTATTTATATTTGGGAAGATATTTAAAAATTAAAATTTGTATAGTAACAGAAGGTAACTGAAATATGATGTTGATTGATTGAATTAATCGTCTCATTTATATTGTATTCTTTTTAATTGTAAATTATTGAATTCAAATTTCTTACTATATTGTTATATATTTCCGTGGGAATTTTTATGGGGCATCCAGTGAGGATCTAACTTGTGATAAGTAATAATGGATCTACGAAACTAACTTTAAAAAATCCCCCCCTCTACCCAGACGCTGCCGGGTAGCGACTTCTAGTATAGGCTAATTCTAGGGTGAAGCAAAAGTTTTGTAATATTTTAGTATTTGGTAGTTTGCGGCGTGTATATCATATGACCGAAGCAGTTCAAACTATGGAAAGTACTTATTGTGATTGGTAGTATAACTTAGATAATATAACATTCATGAATGCTAAATACAAGATACAATATTTAGGTATAAACGAGATACCCAAATGTGCATAAAATATAAATGTTACAGACATGGCACTAAAGGATAGTCCATGCTGTCTAAAAGACTTACAGTAATGTAAGGGGGGGCCAAAGCCCCACTGAGAAGGGGGTAGACATAAGTCTAACCCATGTGCTCGTTCAGAGGCAGTAAGGAAAGAGAGCGAAGCATTTGAATCAGCCACTTATATACCAGAGGTCCCCTGGTGGCCACAAACGGCAACACAGCGGGAAGATAACTCTTCCAGGCAAAGGGAAGATAATCCCCTACATTATCAAGATTTATATGACTTATATGCTGATAGGTACTTATCCAATGTCACTGATGTATAAAAATCTAAAAAGGTGCAGAAAAATCATATCCATGCGTACCAGTGTTTTTTGGTCACCCCCATTTCCAGCTAACTATATATACATTTCAATATTTTCTTGGAAACAAATTACACTGTATGGGGTACAAGGTAGGGGTTAAACAGCTTTAGTTGTTCATAGATAAAAAATCTACAATTTATTAAGAAACTTTAGTTGGGACCCGTCAAATTTCTCTGCGACTCATTCAAATAAAATCTGTGAGTTCCCGGATATCAAAGACACAACAGACAAATACTCCAGTAATAAATTGGATCCTCACTGACTGTCCCAAACTTGAGGCCTTGTGCCAGACTAATTTGATGATGGTCAAATAATGGCTTATCCAAAATATTGGGTAATTTATGAGGAAGTGCTACCCAGTGACTATTAAAATAACATCCCCAGCTATGTTGTCACGGTGGTGTTACTTGAAAGATAACAACCAACTTAGAGCGTTAAATGTATTTTGGAGGGGGGGGGCTTCTCTTTTTTGTCGTAATTCTTATTTATTTATCGTAATTTGTTTAGAAATTTATTTATAGAAATTTGTCGTAATTCTTGTTTATTTTTAGAAATTTGTAATTCTTGTTTAGATATGAAGATGTATATCTGTTACATACTGACGTTTTCACAGTGCCAATCGATACATGTTGTATACCCTTTTCTTACTTCTTGCTTCTAGTCATCTTTTCTTATGGCCGGCTTTGCTATTGTGATCGTCTATCATCTTGGTCTGGTCTAGCATCTGGTGTTGACTTTCTTGGGGACTTTGGGTCTGGTTTCTGTTGGGGATTTCTCCTTATCAGAAGCCCTGTGTTATTGTTAATTTTTAGATAATAAACACAAGACTTCGATTTGCTTTGATGTTACTTTATTTGTAAATCCCCAACCAGACAATCTGCGCAGATGACAGTATGTGCATAGAAATGCGACTTACACCTTCGAGCTCCTACCTGCTAACTGACTGAGTTACTTAGTATCCTTAAACCGGAACAGGGTCTTCTATGCCTTCCGGTTCTCACGATTTATCCCCGGAAAGCAAGGTGAGAGTGAGGTCAAGTGCTGTCACTCACTCTCAAGGCCATCAGCTGCACTAATCGCCATTATGATTTCTAAACTATTGCCATAATATTAGGTGACTAATAATTATGTAACATATCTATCTATCTATCTATCTACCTCAATTTGTTCATGTTTTACTTTGTTTATATATATCTATCCACCCATCTCCATTTGTTCTTAAAGAGAAGCCCCCCCATCCTCTAAAATACATTTAATGCCTTAAGTTGGTTGTTTTCTTTCAAGTAACACCACCAAGACGACATAGCTGGGGACGTTATTTTAATAGTCACCGGGTAGCAATTTCTGAGGCAGGAGACTGGGACGCACTTCCTCATAAATGACCAAATATTGTACTGCCAATATCAAAGACACAAAAGACAATCACTAAACTTTATTTTTTCTTTTTTGTCAACAGATCCGCAATCATCCTTGTTTTCTTCTGCAAACAATTCTCTATAAAAGGAAATCAACAAAAAAAGAATGCAGTCAAGATATTCCAAGCAGGTACCTACTGGAACTTCGTCAAAATATGATTTGACTAAAACCAAGGCCTATGGACGGCAGCCAGGTAACAAATTTCTAACATTTTTCTGATAAACAATCTTTGAAAAATCGTTTGTTTACTGAATGGCCTTTCTTTCGATTAACTTAGAAATAAACAGCTTTTATTGGACACCAAGAAAAGGCGGGGCTTTGCGGAAAGTAATTTCACCTTGGGTCCATCCTGGAGGTCCCCAAATTTTTATATTATCTGCTACTAAGTGATATTTACTAAGTAAGCCACCGCCCTGTTGGCTGAGGCTGTAGAACACACTGACTGTACCTCTGCAGTGGGGTAAACAAAACAAAAAATGAGTTTTTAAAAAATGTGTTTAAAAAATTAGAGTTTAAAAAAAAAAAAAATATTGAATACCCAACAAGAATTGATCAAACAAAACGTTTTTGGTTTAAAATAACTCAACAAGGGTTGACATGCCATAAAATTTAACCAACCAAGTAAACCACAGCAAGAAGAAAATTACCATGAGTAATAGAAGGATTACTGAATTTCTTCTCATAGATACACAATGTCTTAAGTGTACAGAGATACAGTAAGTAAGCCACACAAGTAAGTCTGCTAGTTTGATCCACACTTATTACTTAGATCAATATCATACATGACACCCCACCCCCATCCCACACACACATACCTATGAACTAATAATTGAAAGAAATATATATTCATACATAAAATGCACATATACATACATAACATGGAAGCACGTGGTGTAATGGTTAAAGTCATGAGAAATGGACTCGTCACCCTGAGTTCAAATCCTGGACATGGAAATAGCATTTTCACTTAGCTCTAATACCCTTGGGAAAGGTATGACTCCTACTCTCCCTCCAGCTATGGGTAAATAGTAGGGCAAACTGGCTCTTTAACCTTGGTTACGCAACTGGTGTAGGAGAAGGAAAAACTCTGAATTCAAACCTGTTAAACTTCACTTAATGAATTGATTTTGTGTCACATCCTGCTCATGTGGAGGAGTTGGTAAATATATATATACACATAACTAATAATTGTGAGGAAGAAATAAAAAGTAAAAAAATAAAGTCATCGGGGTGGCCTAAAGTCGGAGAGCGAAGGAGTCTATTCCTTTTTCACTAGCACACTAGACCAAGGAGATTATTTTTGCGTCTAAGGTGAAGCGCTACATCTACCATCAGCTTCTTACTTTACTGCACAGATCCCTGTGCTACTCATACGCTGAGTTGGCAAAGTCTGGTATCAAACCACGAACCTTGTGGTTCCTAGTCGGACACTCTACTTTATCAAGGGTCCATTCCGAAGTTCTTTAAATTTTACCATTTGTTTGTATCTATGTGAGAAGTAAATCCTGAAAATTAAAGTGCAATAGCATTAATCCTTGTTACGTGGGAGTCAAAAAGTAATGCCATTTTGTTTAGGACAGGTATAATTACCAACACAGGAACATGTATCATTCATCAAAAGGAAGCTGGTCCTCTGTGGATCACATCCCTACTTCTCCACATAGTCACCGTTTGTCTCAATAGCAATATTCCACCTCCAAATGAGAGCATGTATCCCTGCCTTGTATCATTCAGTTGACTGTTCTTTGAGCCACTTCTTCACGACAGATTTCACTTCCTCATCACTGGAATAATGTTTGCCTCAGCCTATCATCTCTTCGTCCCCATGAATGAGGGTTTGAGAAGCAAACATTTTGATGTATGATGCATGTTATTGTGTTGGTAATTATACCTGTCCTAAACAAAATGGCATTACTTTTTTACTCACCTTTGTATTTCGAAACCATTTAAATTTTGGGTAAATTTCTGAAAATGTCCACTTTTTTTTTTTTTTTTTTTTCCAGTTTGGAGGTTTACATTTTGATATTGGCTTTGTTACAAGCCTTGATAAAGTTGTTTTTCTTATCTCCATCCTAAATGTTTTAAATAAAATTAGAACCAATTATTTTAACTTAGATGCCCTTGAAAAATGAACTAAAAGAATAACTAAAAACTATGACAATTGAGTACGATAAACAAATATATACAGAATGAGTATCAGCCAAGGAAAGTTTTAATACAAGGAATTTCAAAAAGTAATGCCATTTTGTTTAGGGCAGGTATGATTGTCAACACAAGAACATGTATCATACATCAAAATAAAGCTAGTCCTCTGTGGATGACATCCCTACTTATCCACATAGGTGAGTAAAAAGTAATGTCATTTTATTTAGGACAGGTATAATTACCAACACAGAAATATGTATCATACATCAAAATGAAGCTGGTCCTCTGTGGATCACATCCCTACTTCTCCACATAGTCACCGTTTCTCTCAATAGCAATGTTCCACTTTCAAATGAGAGCATGTATCCCTGCCTTGTAAAATTCTGTTGACTGTTCTTTGAGCCACTTCTTCACTACAGAATTCACTTCCTTGTCACTGGAATAATGTTTGCCTCTCAAACCCTCTTTCATGGGGCCCTATGAAATAGGGTTTGAGTGACAAACATTATTCCAATGATGAGGAAGTGACTCACTGTCGTAAAAATCTAGATAAAGTTTGTATAATTGAAGATATTTGTAAATTAAAAAATAACATAGCATAACATTGGAAAATGTTTAAGTAAAGATATGTTGGATGCTCATGGTGTAATGGTTACTGTCATAGGAAATAGACAGAGTGAGACGAGTTCAATTCGTGGACCTGGCTGTTTGCATTTCATGTATCGCTTGGAAATACTTATCTGACCTTCAGGTTCTGTGTCCAGAAAATTAGTAAAGTCGTCGGGGCGGCCTAATGTCGGTATGAGCCATACAGCGAGGGAGTCTATCCCCTTTTCACTAGCGCTAGACAAAGGAGATTATTTTAGTGTCTGAGGTGGAGCGCCACGCCTACCATCAGCTCCTTACTTTACCGCACAGATCCCTGTGCTACTCATACGCTGAGTTGGCGAGGGCCGGTATCGAACTAGCAACTTGTGGTTTCTAGCCGAACGCTCTACCGGCTGAGCTAACCCATTTGGACCTAGACACCAATAGCCACCCCAGCTTAGATCCATTTTGAAAGGAACTGAATTTTGCTTTTCACCTGTTGTTGTAAATAAAATCAACAGCAGGACGAATAAAAACAGTAACATTTTTATACTAAAATAGTTTTTGATTTTAATAAAAAAAAATTAGTTATTTCATGTTGTTGTTGTTGTTGTTGTTGTTGTTGTTAGCATATGGGGAAAAATTAATTTTGCACTAAAGATAAACTAATATTGTTATTTAAAATAAAACTTAAAACAAAAGACATGTTTATTCATTTCCCATGTGCCTCTATGGATAGTTAATAAAAAAAATGAGTCATTTCATATTGTTAGTATATGTTAAAAAATAATTTTTAACCAACAATTAACTAATATTGTTATTGACATTAACAATATTATTTCAGATAGGAATCCACGTAGAGACACATGAAAAATAAATTTTATAAATAGTGTAATACCATTTCTGAACAACCTCCTTTTATTTAAATAAACCTAAAAAATACTTTGTAAAAATAATTTTTATTTAAATAAACATATCTGCATTTCTCTTCTATTCTCTTTCTATCTCCCCTGGTAGCAACTGCTCCCACATTGAAAAGTGGCTGGGCTGGGTTTATTGCCTAGTTCCTGAGGTGCTTCAAAAGAGGAATGCCAACGGGTTTCATGCAATTTTTAAACACTAGCCAAGCATGAGGTTTGGTTTGTGTATGGTTCCCCACTATAATGATCCTTATATTAGTCTCACATTGTGGGATGTCAGTAAATGGGAAATGTACGAATCCAACTATTCTCCCTACAGCTATGGGTAAATAGTAGGGTAGACTGGGCTCTTTAATTTTGGTTAATCAACCAGTCTAGGAGAATGAAAACTCTGAATTCAAGCCTGTTAAACTCTGCTTAACAAATCGACCTCGTGTCACATCTAATACATGCAGAGGGGTTCATAGATATATTTGACAAATTTTAAGTGGACTGATATAGCCTATTGGCCTTCTTAGAGTGAAAATCAATATTTTAGATATTAGTGTGTTATGGTTCGTGTAGCCATTTTAGGGTTGTAGTTGAAAGCAGTTTTACAATGGAGTGCATAAAGTTTGATCTTTTCTTGAAGTAGAAACATGTAGTATCAGTGTCTGTTGATCTGTCCTTAAAGTAAGAATTGTATCAGTTTTTCCTGTCTTGAAGTAGAGAATTGTATAATTCCGTTGGTCTGACCTCCCAGTGAGTAATTTTAGGACAATTTATCAACACCTTTATATAGTAAATTGAATACATTTAGGCATTTTTGATAGGCCAATTCAGCCATCGCTGTTTTGGAACAGTCTATAAATATAAGTTGTGGTCATTAGCACTCCTTATACCATAAGATAATCCAACATAGTGTTTTTCCTTGACTTGAACTTTGACATCTATCATCGGTAAGGCATATGTCCCTTCATTTTTTAAATCTTATTTTCCTATTTCTTCCTACATCTTCATTGTCTATTTTTATTTGTGCTCTTAGGAATTCAGTTTATTCTTTCATTTTCACTATCTTTTTTTTTTAACTCGATTTAATTGTATTACATCCGGAGCTACCAAATTGTGCCACACATTACCAAAATATGGCAAGACTTTTGACTCACACTAGTAAAAAAGGAAAATGACTTTGATTAAAGCATTAAAAAGTAGAAGAAATATCTGAGATTATACAAGATTACTTTTTGATGACTAATCTCACAGATAAAAGAAAATAGCAAATAAATAGTGATTTCATCACTACAGAAAGTTTGAATGCTTCAAATCTTCATGAGAAACCTTTTCAATCTTCTATTAATAATGGAGATTTGGTCTCTATTTGTCTGTAACAAAAACTATGTCACTGCTTATGTCACAATTACTAAAGCCACCAATACATAGAATAAAGAACAATTATTACTAATAAAATAAATAAAAGCTATTCCTTATAATTCAACATTTGAATCCTTTACATTATAATGAATAAATTGTATATTATTTAAATAAATAAACTATGTAAATTATGAAATCAATTAAAAAATTGTATTACTTTAAATAGAAAAAAATATTTGCTAAATTTGTAATCAATTTTAAAAATTACTTTTTACTCTTGCCTTTTTTCAGTAACAAGAAGTTAACTAAAGTTTTACAAATAAATAAATACTTATGATTAGTGTAAAATATACAAAATAATTATTTAATTAATAATTATTTTATTTGAGGGGACAGAACTAAGTTTCCATTTAAAATTATTTAATTTTTTTTTTACTCCTTTTAATATATTTGATAATTTTACTTATGGTATAAGCCTTCTGACATTGAATTTTAACTCCCCTCCTCTCAGGAAATATTTCAAAAATAAATTTTACACCGCCTGGAGAGCGTTTGTTTTGCTAGTAAATATAATAATAATTCATAAAATAAAGATTACTTTGTTGAATTGTTCTTTCATATTTAGATGTGATATGTTGATTGGTTTTTAAGTTGAAAGCCAAAAATTAAACAATTGAAGTTTTTTTGGTAAATTTCTAATGGGAATCAATAGCAACATAACAGATGGTCTGTTTCAAAAACTGATGAGGCTGAAATAGAGGAAAACTGTTAAAAAAAAAAAAAAGATAGATTAATATATATTTGCACAATTGATAATCACACTAACAATAGCTTGTGAGATGTGTTAATTCACTGAACCATACCACTACTTAGATAGTTGAATAGATTGAACCAAAATGGGTATTACATATATACTAGTGGGGATACTCAATGTTGCCTGTGTATCATATCAAATTAACACCAGCAATTTACAAATCTTTCATATTTTTTAAATCAGAAAATAATTGGAGGATGGACAATATCAATAAGAATTTAATTTTTATGACACTGTTTAACAATAAATAAATATATTGTCCATTTCAAATTAACATCAGTAATCAGGTCTTCTAATATGATTTTAATGTTTCCCTTTCATCAAGTAGAATGGTTTGATTTACAAAATAATTATAATAATATGTATACATCTTAACACTGGTATTCCTAAATCTTTCGTCTGTTATCATCCTGCAACACTGTCTGGTTAAAAATGAGAACATCCGAATTGTTCAAGATGCAATGCAAAAATGTAAATCTAGATTATCTGGTGTCTCTTAATCGCAGATTTCTTATTTGTCCCATTTTATTTCACCCAATTTTAGAAATGAAACCTTCCAAATAGTCTTGTGTTGGTTAAATGCCCAACATAGAATTAAAATGAATTGAAAAAAAAAAGAAGTTACATGTTTGTTTTATTTGTAATATTGAAATTATAAATTATGGAATATATTTTGGTAATTTTGATCTTATGTCATTCCGGCTTCTTGCCTTAATTTATGCTATTTTTTAGCGAGTCAGTGTCAGGTGAATTAACAGTGCCTGGGTGCCCCCCTTGAGGGGCAATGCCGATGGGATCAATGCATTTTTTGCACCCGCCACCCATGAGCTTCGGTTCATGGGTGGTCCCACATTAATAGGGCCTTATGCCTATCCTGTACATATGGGGTACATGGTAAATATTCTAGTTTGTATATATGGCCAACAGTATTAATAAAGTAAAACAATTTTATTAATTATTGAGGTTTGAATAAAAATAAAATTGTGGAGAATGTGACATAAATCTCCATTATAATAATATATATATATATATATATATACCACTTATAAATAAAAATTTCAAAAACAACTTTTTTAAATAACTATTTTTTTCCTACTTTATTTTATCATCAGCTACTGCATTGGTATTTGACTTGGGATCAGGAATCTCTAAGGAGAGTGTTTTAAATGTATGTGACACCCTAGAAAATTTTTTTTCATTGGCGTGCACATTAGGAGGTCCGTGTAGAATCCCATTTGTTAGTGTTATGGCACTCAGCACATTTCATGAGGTGAGTTAACAAAAATTTTTCATATTTATTTCATACAGAATTTCATTATTTAGGAAGCACTTTCTTGTATAAATACTGTGTTTAATTTTGAATTTGTTTTTTTTACTTTTTGTTTTGTGTTAATTTTCTTTTTATTTATGGAGTTTTATGCTTTTTTAAAATTTTATTGAAATCAGGCAGTTTAAATGTTTTTGACTTATATAAATGTTTCTTTCTTTCTTTCTCTCTCTTGTTCATTCTCTCTTTCTTTCTTTCTCACTCTTGTTCATTCTCTCTTTCTTTTTTTCTCTCTCTCTCTTTCTCTCTTGTCTATTCTCTCTCTCTTTCTCTCTTGTTTATTCTCTCTCTCTCTCTTTGTTTATTCTCTCTCTCTCTTGTTTATTCTCTCTTCTCTCTTTCTCTCTCTCTCTATCTCGTTTATTCCCTCCCCCCCCTCTCTTGCTAATTTAAACTTTTGGAGTTGATTTAATAACAAAATTTACAAAAATCTGAAGGGAAAATTTGTATTTATTTTTATTTTATTGGGATCAGTTAAAATGTTTCCATTTATATAAACTTTCTTTTGTCATTTCCCCTCTGTTTTTCACTCTTTTTTTTCTCCTTTTTTTTCTCTCTCTCTGTCTTTCATTCTCTTGCTTTTCTATGTCTCTTTCTCTTTTCTATTTTGTTTTCTCTTTCTTTTTTCTCACACCTAATTCTTTTTCTGCTTTTCTTTCTTTCTTTCTTTCTTTCTTTCTTTCTTTCTTATACTCTCTCTTTCATTCTCTTTCTTGCTTTAGTATATCTCTTTCTCTTTTATTCTCTTATTTTCTTCTCTTTCTTTTCTGTCACTCATTTCTTCTTTTTCGTTTTCCCCTCTCTTTTTCTTTTGGTTTTTCCTCTCTCTCTTATTTCCTTCCTGCTTTTCTTTCTTTTATTCTCTTTCATTCTCTTTCATGCTTTTGTATCTCTCTTTCTCTTTTATTCTCTATCTTATTTTCTTTCTTTTCTCTGTCACTTCCATCTGTTTTTGCCTTTCCCTTCTTTTGTCCTCTTGGTTTCTTCCTTTTCTTATTCCATTCCTGCCTTTCTTTCTTTTTTTACTGTCTTTCATTCTTCATCTTCTTTTTCTCTCACTCTGTTTCTATTTCCAAATTTTTGGATTTGTTTTAAAAACCAAAGAAGCAAAAAAATTAGACCAAATAAAAAATATCTCATTTGTATTGTAATCGAAAGTTTTTCAAATCAAATTGTTATCACATAAAATGTAAGCAAATTGATATATTTTATTTCCTTATTTTTGATGGCATTTCTAAACACCTTTTTCCATTATATAAATTTATTTCTACTTTATCCTCACCCCCATCATTTCAAAAGCTGCTTTTAAAACATTTTATATTCTTTCAACTGTAAATCACCTTTGCTCACCTGCTGGGTCCGTGTGGTGAAACTGGTGTTAAGCTGGGAGAGGGTGACAGTTTAGCTGGTATCTCTTGTAAAGATTACATCTTTGAATATCTTACTCAAATGCTATATATATATATATATATATATATATATATATATATATATATATTAATTTTTTCTTTCTTATCTCTATCAATAGGGAGTCGTAGATGTATCAGAGTAATTATTTATTTGTGATAATGCACAAAGTTAGTTATACTTTTCTTGTAATGTGGAGAAAAGTATACAAACACGGGATGTTATGGAAACTCGATGTTTATTGTCGACGATGCAACGTTTCGGTCTATTAGACCTTCTTCAGGACTTGAATATAGTTCTTGCTTCAATGATGGACATTCTCAAAATGGTGAAAACAGTAGGTTGTCAGTAGGGGCAGGGGTGGTTGGGGGTGGGTAGTGGATTTTCTTCTCTCTAGATGGGGAGTGTTAGAATGGTAATGCAGGTGTTAGTCCAGAATTTTGGATTGTAAGGATTGGTCAAGATAAATATGTATGTGTATGTATGTGTGTGTGTCTGTTTTAATTGTTTTTTTTTATATATGTGTGTTGGGGAACAAAATAGATAAAAATAGGTGTATATTTACAATATATATGATACATAACATTAATAATAAAAATAATATCACCACTATTAATAACAATAACAATAATAATAATAAAAATAATAATATATAACATTATACACATACTCACTTACAAATTCAAACTAATCTTACCATCCCCCCTTTCACAAAAAAAAAAAACCCCACACAAACATACCAGCCACACATTCAAGTTAAATATATAGACAGATACAACTCCAGACCTTTTCTTGTAATATAAAAATTTTGCATGAATTCTTCTCCCTTAGATAGACAACTGGTTTTGTTGTTGTTGGCACCTTTTCATACACTCAGGATGATGGCGTAGTGTCCTCCCCTCCAAAAAAATAATTATCTGCTTCTGCGCAAGTGGCTGTGCAGGCCTATCCTAGCACTGAATGCACACAAACTGTTATGCTTTCTGGGGCCGCTGTTTTTTCTCTCTCTTTCTGGCTCTCTTTGCTGTCGAGGCTACTCTCCTCTCGACTACACAACTGGTTTTAAGTTGTGAAATAAAGTAGACTCTTTAAATTTTGGACAAACTGAAATCACCAAAGACAGAAAGGTTTGGTTTGGTCCTTTTGTTTGATGGCATATCAAGCTTTGGGGGTTATTTAATGCCAAAGCCATCCTTGTAGAAATGTTACATAATGAATAGGGTAGCCTATTCATTTTGCAATGTAGTGTAAAATATTTTAATTTAACGGTTAATGTTTAATTTTGAAGAACGCATGAAAAATAACCAGGGTTTTTATTGACAGCTTTTGATCCCTGATCAGCACCCCATCAAAGACAAATTTTTCACAGAAAGAAATTGATTTTTTTTTACTTTCTTTCTCATTTATTTTTATTCATTTAATAGTGATTCCACTTGCTGAAGTTACCTTTATATTGTTCACTTTGTTGGCTTTTTTGACTTGTTAGGGTTCTGTTTATGGTTTAAATAAGTCTGTTTGAGATAATGAATTGTTTATTTGTTTAAAATGTTACTGAAGGTACATTTTTGTAGTGAATACAAAAAAAAAATAGCATAATTGTTAAATTGAGTTCAGCATAAAATGACCCTACAAGGGTTGACATGCCATAAAACCTACAAACTGACAATCTATTTGTAATAAGTAATTTAGAGTTACCTCCTCTACTTTATGATAAACTCCCCTTTGGAGAACTCTCTAGGGAATACTAGACATTTGAGTAAGTGGTTAGAATTAGGCTATACTTAGTATAGTATATTATTTCTATCAACTTATTATAGTATAATTTGATATTCAATTGGCTATGCTTTGAATTAATAATGTTATATTTTTTAAAGATTATTTATCATTTTACATTAATTTGATTACTTTATTTGATTTTTGCTTTGAAATATTAATTTGAAATTTAGCAAATCGCGTCATTTATATTTTATTTAAAGAATATAGTTAATCATTGAATTAAAATCTCTTACTATATCATTATGTGATGTCATTCCCTGACTTCCCACCAGGCCGGATTAAAATAAGATCTTTTTAGGTGTGATTTTTATGAGTTTTAGAAGTTTTCAGGTATTTCCATAAAATGTAATGCATTTTATATGTAATCTAATGGTATTATCTCTTGCGCACTATTCTGCATTAGTATCATGATTTTATTTGTATTTCTAATATAAAAATAAATAAATTAATGCAATTATTTGTATAAACAATGGCTAACATAAAAAATTAAAAAAAACGGTTTGTTTAGTAAACATGTTTGTTTACATTGACGAACGACGGACACCAGTACATAATTATGTAAATTTTAATTTTTAAATAAAAAAGTGCACAGCCACGAAACATCTGTAAAAAATTAATGTCTCCTATTTAAAATATTAAATGCAAAAAAAAAAGAGAAAAGATCTAAAAATCTAAACTAATCTTAGAAAGAATTTTGTATTTCACTGTAATAATTACAATGTCAAAAGTGTAATTAAGTGATTAATTCTTAAACTGTCCATAAAAATTGTATAATTAAAAAAAAAAAATGATTAAATAAACGATTGTTTATCCTGTACAATGAAATATTTACTACAACTTTGAATCAGTAAAAATGTAGATTTAATATGAAAAAAATGAAAAGAAAAAATTGATCGAGCTTCCGTTATTCATGTTTACTTTTAAGCGAGAAACGCCGAAAAATGGCAGAGTATAATTTTAGCCTATAATGCTATTTAATTTTTTAATTTTTAGATGTATTCGAAAATAATTCAAATCATCATTATTATACTCAAAAACCAATCCCTGGTAATATTTAATGTGTATATATATATATATTTACTTTGTCGTAAATTGGTTTATTTTCAAAGTTTCCTCCAGACATACAGATTCACACAACTGCCCTTTATATATGTATAGATAACTGTGTGAAAAAAATTATTATCATTATTATTATTATCATTATTATTATTAATGGGAAGAAAAACAATTATATGGACACTTCAAACGACAAATCGAAGAGGTTGCACATGGAAAGACTTGGACATGGTTAAGAAAAGGAAACCTCAAAAGAGAAACAGAATCATTAATAATTGCTGCACAAAATAATGCCATAAGGACAAAGTATATAAAAGCGAAAATTGATAAGACCCAACGAAATAGTAAATGTAGACTTTGTGGTAATAGAGATGAGACTGTAAACCATATACTCTGCGAATGTAGCAAACTAGCACAACGAGAATACAAAACTAGACACGACTGGGTTGGGAAGGTGATCCACTGGGAATTATGCAAAAAATTAAATTTTGACCACACAACAAAATGGTATATGCATAAACCAGAATCTGTTCTTGAGAACGAAACACATAAATCATTATTATTATTATTATTATTATTATTATTATTATTATTATTATTATTATTTAGGAATAGTTACTTGATACCATATAACTATGTATAAATTATAAGCATCAGATAAGAATACTTGAAACCATAAAACTGTATGCAAATGATAAGTATTATATAGGATAGAGATAAAATAATGAAATACACCAAAAAATATATTATGCATTAATCAGTTTGGCCACAGAAGTGCTCATGCCGTTCTTTCATTGCATTTATCCCACTTTTACCTTACTTATAATACAAAGTCTTTTAATGCATTCTTGATTTCAATTCCAATAGTTCCTATGAATAGATTGTCCTGTTAACTAAGAATACAATCTGGAAAGGGAGTCTATGGTGAGAAGCAACTGGATTTTGACCAATCACAATGAAGGAAATTTTCATAGAAAGAAATATTTACATATTTACCAACCCCCTTCACACAAGTAGGATGTGACACAAGGTCAATTTCTCAAATGGAGTTTAACAGGCTTGAATTCAGAGTTTTCCTTCACCTAGACTGGTTGCTTAACTAAGGTTAAAGAGCCCAGTCTGCCCTACTATTTACTCATATCTGGAGGGAGAATAGCTGGAGTCCTACTAGTATTAGGGAAATGTAAACATGTAAGCAAAATATATAAATCCATGTCTTGTTTTTTGTACTATTGAGAATTGAATTCTGAATACTTAACATATTATTGAGAATTGAATTCTGAATACTTAACATATTATGAGAATTGAATTCTAAATACTTAACATATTATTGAAATTGAATTCTGAATACTTAAGAGAATTGAATTCTGAATACTTAACAAATTATTGAGAATTGAGAATTGAATTCTGAATACTTAACATATTATTGAGAATTGAATTCTGAATACTTAACAAATTATTGAGAATTGAATTCTGAATACTTAACATATTATTGAGAATTGAATTCTGACCTGAATACTTAACAAATTATTGAGATTGAATTCTGAAATACTTAACATATTATTGAGAATTGAATTCTAATACTTAACATATTATTGAGAATTGAATTCTGAATACTTAACATATTATTGAGAATTGAATTCTGAATACTTAACAACTTACTATTGATAATTGAATTCTGAATACTTAGCATATTATTGAGAATTGAATTCTTAACACATGGCAAATTACATACTAATTCTAAGGATCAAACTTGTTTTTTTAGTAGTAATGGATCTACAAAACTAACTTGCTAACCATTACACCACGATGGGACACCCAGGTATTTACCCTACCTGTTCCCCATGGGTAGGATTCAACACAAGTTCGCAAGTATGAGGCATCCAGTGATGATCGAACTCGCTATTTAGTAGTAATGGATCTGTGAGACTATCTTGCAAAACCATTTTGCCATTGTTATTGTGATGATCATCATAATGAAAGCCTCAACAGTAATTTATATGAAAAAGGGCTTAGTCTACTCACAACAAACTGCTAAAAGCTTGTATTCACCTTGAACAAGCACATTCCTTATTTTTCCCTCCTAACAATACCTCTTTACACTAAATACAAACATCCAAACTCGAAAGCCTTTGATAGTCTGAAAATGCCAGAGCATAAGAGTTTATTTCAAAATTATGATATAAACAAATTTCAGCAAATGTTTCCCATTTCTTTTTGAAAAACAGTCTGAGGAAGCCGATTGTGATATTGGTGGAAATAAATTTATAACAGTTACTATGACTGGTATTTAAGCCTTTTCTTTGTTTATATATATATATATATATAAATATTTTAACAATGGAAAGGAGTAACCTACTCAAGTTTCATCGATTGATTCTTCAGGGTTACATTAGTTAAATTAATCGAGTTTTCGATTAATCCTAGGTGTTATAAACATGCCCGTTGGAATGGGACTTAACTTTAGTCCCATTCCAACGGGCATGTTTATAACACCTAGGATTAACCGAAAACTCGATTAATTTAACTAATGTAACCCTGAAGAATCAATCGATGAAACTTGAGTAGGTTACTCCTTTCCATTGTTAAAATAAATTTATGCTCTACATTGTATTAAGCACTTTGTATTTGTTTTTTCTCAACCTTAGCCTCTGGATATTGTGCGCTTCCAACGATCGTACTTATACCCACCGGTAAGTTACTACTTATATACATATATTATATATATATATATATATGGAGCTGCATGGTGTAATGGTTAGTCATAGGAAATGAACTTTTCGAACAGAGTTCAGATCCTGGAAGAGGCTGTTTGTATTTCACATAGCGCTAATACTCTTGGGAAAGGTACAAAGCCAACTACTCTCCCTCCAGCTATGGGCAAATAGTAGGGTGGATTGGGCTCTTTAACCTTGACAAGGTAACCAGTCTAGGAGAAGGGAAACTCTCAATTCAAACCTGATAAACTCTGCTTAAGAAATTGACCTTGTGTCCCATCCTACTCGTGTGGAGGTGTTGGTTAATATATATATATATATTATAAGTTCAATTTTGATCTGAATTGTCACTGTATTATTTTGAATGATGTGATTATCTTGAAAAAATAATTTTTGTTATATATAATAATGGCTTTTTTATTATGTTTATATAAATGGGTTTATGTATGTACACATGTGCATACATGTATGTCCCTGTAGGTATGCGCATATAAGTATATATATATATATATATATATATATATATATATATATATATATATATATATTGTGTATGTGTACATTCAAACATTTATGTAAGTGGTTTTGTGCCCATGTTTATATGTATTTATATGTGCATATGTTGATATAAATACAGGCACTTGTTTCTACATATATTATTAGACACCTACGCATATATGTATGTATTTTGATAGAGATCTATGCAAGAAATCTCTTACCACCTGTGGTATTCACAGGTAAAAAAAAAAAAAATAAATGGATACTAGAATAGTTGTTTGAAATTGAACAATAATTGCTTGGCTTTGAGAAAATGGTTTGGGCACACAACATTCTTTATTATAATGCATTTCTAAATTTTTTTTTTTTGTTATTTCAAACAACATATTAGGACGTAAAAAAAAAATCTTGTTTAGGTCAAATAAATTTTATTTGTTTGTTTTTTTTTTGAGGTTTTTTTTTTTCTTTTTTTTCTAAACATTTTAGTCAATTTTTTTATTTCCTATTTGCAATTTCTGCTACTTTCTAATATTAATAGCCTGGACTTTTCACAGAAGATTACCCTCGTCATTATTTATATCAACATGGATATTTTCTTTGGAACTTTCTATGAGTTTCCATTGTTTCTGTGAGTTTATGTGTATTTACCAATTTTTTTAATGTTCTGTTGGTTGAGCTTGCAATATGCCGACTGCATTCTTTGCAGACGAATAAGACTCCTCCCCCACAAAAAATACATGTGTCCTGGTTATGAGACTAAACTGCATTCAGTGGTGAGCCTCTAGTTCTAGAGCTCTGAGAAGTGTGGAGTCACTCCTTCATTGTCTTTTCTCCTAGGTCCCCTCTAACTCAAATAGATGTTTGAAAATTATAAGTACTAGTAAATATATGCCCCCGCTAAGTGCAAGTATTTAAGTTTTAATGTAATGAAATATTATATTAAATTAGAAAGGCTAATAAAAATAAATAAGAATGCAGATAAAGATTTGAAACAGAGGGGAGTATAATCGAAAAATAGAATAACAGAAATTTACTCTTCCATCACTTCTGTCTTTTATTGCTAAATTTTCCTAATTTAACTATTTAGTTAAAATAGGAAGTAAAGAATAAATTTGCATTTCTTTTTTTAAAAATTATCCCTGAGATTTTTGGTCATATTCATTAAGATAAAAACAAACAATTAGAAATCAATAATACTAAGCACATTTATTAAAATCAAATTTTTAATATCAATATGCAAATTAGCCTTCCTTTCACTCTGTAAACCAATATTTTGTTGTATATATAAATACAATTGCATGATATTAGTATAGGGACTGGCAAACGAAGCCTAAAATGCGTTTTTGACAAAATGACTTTAGCCCCCCCCCCTACAGAAAATAATTTACCAAAAATCAGGAAATTATCAGATTTTGATGAAATTTTCAGTGTTTATGTATCAATGAATGATCTTTATAATGCATTATTTATTTTATTTCAAAACTTTGTAATTTTTTTCAGGTCACTTAATTTTGACCCCCCTTATGTTGGGGGTGTAAAATTGTTTCGAGTTGGTCATGTTATACTAATTAGAGTATAAATAAAGAGATAAAAGACCGAAGTTATGAATAGAAACAAAAAAAAAATTTTATAGTTGTGCTTTTATGAGAAAATAAACCGAAATCGAAAATTAAAATGTAAAAAATGATAAATAATTAATTTTTTTGAGATTTCTTTTTACTCATTTCGATAATTATTTAATTGGCTATTATTTTATAAAAGAAAAAATTATACATCGATCTTTTTTGCTTAAAAGGGGTAGGGGGTACATTTTCAATGGCGTTTTTCTTCAAAATTATTATTTTGGCGCCTAAAATAAGTTTGCATTAAGTAGATATTTATTTTAGATCTAAAATATAACATTTTAAACTTAACATCAGGATTTTCATATTTTAAATGAATTTTATATATTCATTTTTTCATACAAAAATACTAAATTAAAGTTTTGAATAAAATAACTGCTGCATTATAAAATTCATTAATTGTTAAATCAATACTGAAAATTTCATTAAAATCGGATAATTACCTGATTTTTGGTAAATTTTTTTTCCATCCCAAATGTTACGTTAAAATTGTAAACAAGCGCCTAAAACCATTGAAAAACAGCCAAAATGGCGGATCACGTCGAAATTGACGAAAACAAATAGTTTTAAATCTTTTAAAAATACACTGCATATGTAATTATATTTTTCTTTTTTTAATGATGGCTATTATGCTACTACTTATCGATTTAGATAAAGTTTAACCTTAAATAATAGATTTAATTATTCTTAATTCGCTTTTAAAACTCGTAGTATCCAATTTTTTCTGCCAGTCCCTATATTAGTATGTAGATATGGTCAACAGTGTTAATAATGTGTTTATGTAAATAGAAATAAAAAATAATATAGTTTCAGTTAGTGACAAACACACAATCTCCATTATAATAAGATTATGTATTTACCCAATCTCTCAGTATGAGCAGGATGCAACACAAGGTCAATATTTAAGTGGAGTTTAACAGGTTTGAGTTTAGATTTTTCCATCTCCTAGACCAGTTTCCATACCAAGATTAAGGGCTCAGTCTTCCCTAGTTATTTACTGATAGCTCGAGGGATAATAATTGGATTCATACCTTTCCCAAGGATATTAGCACTTTATGAAATGCAAACAGCTTCGTCCAGGAATTGAACTTGGTTCGCCGTGTCCATTTCCTACAATGATAACCATTACACCACAAACACTAAAATTACGAGAGTGAATCAAAAAGTAATGCCATTTTGTATAGAACAGGTATAATTCCCAACACAGGAACATATATCATAAATGCAAATGAACCTCATCTTCTGTGGATCACATCCCTATTTTTCCACATAGTCACCGTTTCTCTCATTAGCAATACTCCATCTTCGAATGAGAGCATGTATCCCTGCCCATGTAAAATTCTGAGGACTGTTCTTTGAGCCACTTCTTCACTATAGATTTCACATCCTTGTCCCTGGAATAATATTTGCCTCTCAAGCCCTCTTTCATGGGGCTGAAGAGAATTAAAAATTTACTGAAAATTATGAATCAGATATAAAATACATCGACAATAATACACATGTAAAGGAAACTTTAGTACCAACTTTTGTCTCACACTCTAATAATTTGTTTAAAAACAAAATATTTACCTACAAACTATTCCCTTACAAACCATATATAAAAAAAAGTTTTGGCATTAAATAACCCACAGGGTTGATATACCATTAAAAAACACAACTCAAACCATCGTTTAATGCGTGAAGGGCAATGTATATGACAAACTTACCCATGAGAGAGAAATAAAGAGCTCTACTTGACATAGGAAAAGCCAGTGAATGAGGCATAAACCTATGTAATGGCTAAATGGGTTGTGTATTTCCCACTGGTGTCTGTAGCCTATGTTCAAAGCCAAATAAAAAGCCAGCATTTTTCATGCTGATTTTGATTCGCAACAATATGTGTATTTCATGGTATTTCTTTTTTTTTCTTTTTCATTCTTACTTTTCTTTTTTTCCATAACACCTGTCAAAAATCTCTTTTGTCAATGTTAATTCTATTTTATGAGGGGAGCAATTTTTTCTGATGTTTATAACCTGTATTTCGTGATTAGTTGGTACATGTACGCCTATTTCGATAAAATTGTTTTATCATTATTTTGCAAAGATCCAGCCATTTAAAATAATTGGGAAAATGCTGAATAACAAGCAAAACAAAATAAGCAGAGAAGCTGAACACAGGTACTACAAGGGGGGAGTCAAAAAGTAATGCCATTTTGTTTAGGACAGGTATTGTTGGATATTGTACAAACGGAAATATGAATTTCTGATTAAATTAAATAAAGCGAACAAAAGAAGGATGGGAAACAATAAGTTCGGAGATAGTTATCAGATCAAGGGTAGAGATGCGTAGGCGTATCGTCAATACAAAAGCCAGAGGTCAGTAGTGAACAGAGCCAGACCCCAGTCAGGAGAGAGACGGCGGACCGACGCTGTCACGCACCGCCACGGCTAAGGGTGGTGAGACGCCACCAGCCACCCCTTTACCTGAACATCGCCAGATCCCAGCAGCAGTAGAAGTCATTGTCAACCCTCGGTCATTTCATTATCAATGCCCGTCACTCACACGCACCATGAGAGAATATAAAGAAATAAATTAAAGTTTGTTACAATGCCCATGTGTTGAGTCTCTACGCCGACTACTAACATACCCGCAGTATACCAGCAACATATACGATTCTGTGTGAGTTTGAAGAAGTCGCGATATATAATATATAGAAGTTGATGGCTATGCAACAGTATCATACATCAAAATAAAGCTGGTCCTCTGTAGATCACAACCCTACTTCTCAATATAGTCCCTGTTTCCCAAAATAGCAATGTTCCACCTTCGAATGAGAGTATGTATCTCTGCCCATGTAAAATTATGTTGACTGTTCTTTGAGCCACTTCTTCACTACAGAATTCACTTCCTCATCACTGGAATAATGTTTACCTCTCAAACCCTCTTTCATGATAGTCTGAAGGTGCTAAATCTGTAAAGTATGGAGTAGGCAGTAATTTTGTCCACCCAAATGAGGCGATTTTCTCCCTTGACCTTATATACTTGTACCGAGCAAGTTTCTGCATGGCTGTTATTTATCTGATATATCCGGGTTAAGGGATATATTCTGAAATTGGTATTTGGTATATTATCGCAGTAGTAATTGGTATGTCGAATAGCAATCTGTCTGCCGAGCAGTCGTGGTGTAGTATAGCGAGTAAGTTTAGCTTGTAGGCTTAGGTATAGGTATAGGACCAACACAGTGTCGACTATTTATACATGACACTGTCCAATCAGATTATAGTGAGGGGGTACCAAGGTATTTACATATTCATTATATCATTATCCATGGGCCAATACATAAGAATTCATGAACTATTCGTAAAATACACGAATCTGGAAAGGAGGCGGACTAATAACATGTCAGGTCTACTGGTTGAAAAGATATAATCTTGCAAAACCCGTAATCTGTAAGGATACTGGAGTAACATCACTAATGACCTCCTTTAGTGCATTTCGGCGATGTTTAACAAGACTACTTAATAAATTCCAAACATTAAAAAAAAAAGAAAAATTAACTTAGAATTTTCTATTATTCTTCTCCATGTTCCTTAACATAACTTTCTTTTTTTTTATTTCTTTTTTTAGTTTGTTAACTCTATAGAAAAAAAATGGTGTTTGTAGAATATCGATCTGATCATACTAATGTTTATTCTGAATGATTCATTTCCACTTGAAGAGGACTTATAAGCATAACACATTTACAATGAATACATTTCTAGATTCTCTTTTATTTTTTTCTCTTTATACTTTTCTCTATAAATTAAGAGTAATGCAAACATAGTGAGTAGATCATCTTTACTGTTTAAATATCAGAGACTCAGGGTCAAAGTTCAATTCTCATCTGTTGGTCCCTTTCACATAAATTGCTTTACTCATGACAATTTCTGTTTGATTAAACAACAATGGCCAGACTAGAAAAAAAAAATAAGAAAAAAAGAAAGCAGACATATTCATTTTATTTTGTTTGATAGCTCTTGTCCGTTATCAAAGTATGTAGTTATTGAATATTTAAATAGGAGTTTTGGTTCAGTTTGGTTTATTTGTTTAATAGTATATCAACTCCTTATGGGTTATTCAATGCCAAAATTTGATTAATTTCTATATGTTGGGTTTGCTTTGCTTTCTTTGTGTAGACCAGCATGTGGTTTGTTGGATTATTTTTTGTATATAGGGTGTGCTGGAGGTCACAACTTAAATTTATGGACCATATGACCTTAAGGCATCCCTTTTGTGATTTGTGTTGGTAATTATACTTGTCCTAAACAAAATATCATTACTTTTTGACTCACCCTCGTGTGTGTGTATATATATATATATATATATATATATATATATATATATATATATATATATGAATTGAAAGTTTTACTTTTCCTAGACTGGTTGCCTAACCAAGACTAGAATCCCGTCTACCCTAGAGATAGAATAGATGTATTCATGCCTTTCGGAAAGGCATTAGTGTATAGTGAAACAAACATCCTCATTCAAGATTTGAACTTTGTTCACCAATTCCATTTCCTACGACAATGAGAATTACACAAATGCCACTTCCCTTATTCTAAGGTACACAAATAGTGTTTTAACTCATGATTTCCTATAATGAATCTTTAATACTGCTGCCACAGTTTGCGAAAAATCCACATTATTAATAAAATACAATGTGTATCCATATCATTATCATGGCTTGGCTTCATGAACACTTTGACTACAGGCACATTCATGGCTGATAAGGCTAATGTGAGACAGGCAGGCATGGTTGTAGTGGCAGCAGCTGAATTTCTGGTCTGTATTTGATGACATAGTGTTCTTGTTCTATCTCCTGTACCTTTTGTGTAACAGAGTGGTGGAAATGAGGACTTACCGTATCCTGAAAGGAAGTGGGTTAGGCTTTGTCTGGCAGGTAGGACTTTGATCTAAAATCGAACTTGCGTCCTTCTGAATACGAAAAAGTGATACATGAGCATAGTGCTGAGGATTTAGTTGACTCAAGTTCCCGTATGTTGAAACCAGATGCCCGTATGATGGCTACAAGCACATGGTCGCTGTGTGTATAAATAGACCAGTAGAAACCCAGGTGGGGGTAGATCAGACAACCGGCGTGGTGGCCTTAGTGGCAGTGGCTCTGGTGGACGAGGAGGTCCTGGAGCTGGAGGGGGAGGAAAAAAGCTTGTGTAATGAGATTAGAGACAGTAGCAGCGAGAGGCTTGGAAGATGAAGAAACTACAACAACAACAACAAGTAGACATCGACTGCGATGAGACAGGAAATGGTGAAGAAAAAGGAAAGGAAAGATTAGTCTGTCAGTAAGTGTTGGATTTGATTGTTTGAGCCCCCCCTCCCCAACAAAAACTTTCTTTTTTAACTAAAATTTCATTTTTCCCTTAAGCATGTCCCTGCATGTATTTTCAAAGGAGGAGACAACATGTTTGATAGTGTGACACTGCATCTCAGCTAGGTTGGACTATTGGCAATGGTCGATGTAACAGACATGTGTACCACTTCTTTGTTGCCTCTCTGTCATGATGGCCAGTTGAGTGTGCAATATCAATGTATATTTCTATCAAAATAGTTTTTGACCAAAAAATATGGGAGATTGATACTAAAGTAATTGCAAATTTTTTTTTTAGAATCTAATAATATGACATTTTAAAATTAACATCATGCTGCTCATATTTCAAATAAATTCTATATATTAATTATCATAGCATAAATACCAAATTAGAGTTATGAAATAAAATAACAAATGCATTATAAAATTCATTCATTGATGAATCAATAAAGAAAACTTCCTAAAAATCGAATAATTCCCTGATTTTTGGTTATTTTTTTTCAATCGACAATGTTTATATTTATCTTGTAAACACGGATTTTATGCAATCTTTAAACAACATCTATGGCGATCGAAAAAATCGTTTTAAATGTATTAGAAATAAATTACATGAGTAATATTATTTTGCTTTTTTACTGATGTTAGTTAGGGAAAACCAAAAAAATATTCACGTGATCATTTTTGGTCGAAAAGTGTGATGATTCCTCATCCTAGAGATGACGTGCCTAGCATAGCTGGGACTTTACTAGTATGGGCTTGATGCTGATTATCTTCATCTGTTTAAGGATTGCAATATAAATAAATTTACCAACCCCTTGTGAGAAGGATGTGACACAAGATCAATTTCTTGAGTGGAGTTTAACCGGTTTGAATTCAGAGTTTTCCTTCTAGACTGGTTACCTAACTAAGGTTAAAGAGACCAGTCTGCCCTACTATTTACCCATAGCTAGAGGGATGCACACCTTTCCCAAGGGTATTAGCACTGTAAAATGCAAACAGCTTCATCCAGGATTTGAATTCGGGTCAATGAATCCATTTCCTACGACGGTAACCATTACACCATGCGCTTTTGTTTAAGGACTTCAATATTGGTGTGAAAACAGCACTGGTAGAACCACTCAAGGAGTTGTAGGTAGTGACGATAAGTGACCCCTTGTCTTTGAGCCATATAGGAGGGTTGCAAGGATTATGGCTTTATATATGTTGATCTGTGTGCTCTTCAGTTATTTGTTGTACCATACTTGTTTATACAGTCTGCCAAAAGCACTGCTTGTCTTTGCCAGCCTGTTGTTTACTTCTGAGCTAATCTTAGCATCTGATGTCATGGTGCACCCCAAGTAGGTGAACTGATTGTCTCCAAGTTTGTCATGCTAATGGTGATGTGGGGAAGACAGGCTATTGGAGTATTAAAGTGTCCTCAGTCCTTACCTTGAGTTGCTGTTTAGCCAGAAAAAGACACCCCCAAAAAACTTGTGCTATCCTTTAACTCCCTCCCTCCTGCTCTTCTTTTCCTTTTTTTCACTGCTGATTGCCAACTGACTGATTGACTAAGGACTGGTCACTGAGTGATCACTCCCAGCAGGGTAAGAGGATGTTTTTATGTCCATTCACTTACCCACAATGCACTTGTGCTATCCAATAAGAAGACACTTTTCCTCACCTTCGGCTTCCCTGTTTGACAGTATACTAGTGAACACTACCTGACTGCATGTTTTTGCTCATTCTGCAAGCAAAACAGGTTCATGCCCGCTTTTCCCCACAAGATAAGTCTTCTCTCTCATTATATCAGGTATATCTCTGTCTTCTTCAAGCTGACTTCTAGCCCAAAGAGTTGGACAGCCTCTGTGAAGCAGGAAGTGTTTTGTTGCATGGATTTCTCTGTATCCATATATAAGCAATATATATGGCATATTGTTTAACAAAATAAAGAATAGAATTGGCTAGCTGATTTCAAATTCCACCTGTAGGAAGGCTTTAACCTGGGATTGAGCACTGACTGCTGGCACATATATAACTATCATTTCAAGTAGTCTATGTACAAGCAAAATTCAAAAATTATCTGCATACTTGTTGGACCATATGATCTTTAGGCACCCCTTTTTCGATCTCGATTCATAAGGACATTTTTTCCATTTACACCTTCAAAATCCGGTTGTTTGTTAACAGACGATTTTTGAGTTTTTTTCTAAATAATAAAACTAACCCCTAACCCTAACCCCTAAGCCTAACAAACAATCGGATTTTGATGGTGTAAATGGAAAAAATGTCATTATGAATTGAGATCGCAAACGGGGTGCCTAAAGGTCATATGGTCCCACTTGTTTTATAGGAGCTTGAACTCATTATGGATGATATAATAGGCAGAACTATGACTAATCTGCAGAGAATATGTTACCTCATTGATGATAACTTACTGGTTTGCCATTTTGAGCTTGCTGAATCTTCTCATCAGTTGTGGAGGGTAACGGGCATCCTGCCCCCTATTCACGTGTCATGCTACACCACTTCTAAACTTCTATATCCACTCGTACATTGGAGGCATCTCGTGTAATGGTTAGAGTCATAGGAAATGGACTCGTTGACCAGAATTTAAATCCTGGATGAAACTATTTGCATTTCATACAGTGCTAATACCCTTGGGAAAGGTATAAATCCAACTACTCTCCCTCCAGCTATCGATAAATAGTAGGGTGGATAGACCAGCAGAAACCCAGATCAGACAACCGACTCTTTATCTTTGTATAGGTAACCAGTCTAGGAGAAGAAAAACTCTGAATTCAAACCTGTTAAACTCCGCTTAGAAAATTGACCTTGTGCCACATCCTGCTCCTGTGGAGGGGTTGGTAAATATAGATATCAACTCTTAGACACTTTTACTCTGTAGTGCACTGTTCCTGTATTGTGCTAAAAGGGTTGGATACAGTTTAGTGTCATACCCAGAAAACATGATTTTTTTAACAGCAAGTGAAATAGAGAGCAAAAATGAAGTCATTGTGTAAAACTAAGAAAACTTTTTTCATATTTGACAGTTAATGTCAATCAGCCGGAGAGTTCTCCAAAAATCTTTTCTATCAAACAAACCTAAAGTTTTCAAAGAAATCTTGGAGAAAAACTAACAGTTCTTCTCCCTGCCAAATATAAAAATCATTTTCTTTTCAAGCCTAAGGCAGAATGTCACTTTTTTTTGTTTAGTTGTCAGTTTCCTTTTTTTCTTCTTTTTTTTTTTTAATGGCAGTTAGAGGCACGTGGTGTAATGGCTACCATCATAGGAAATGAGCATGACTAGATGAGTTCAAATCCTGTTTGCATTTTACATAGCATTAATACCCTTGGGAAAGGTATGCATTCAACTAAGTCCCCCCACCCTGCTCTCTTGTAGGTATCCTCTGGAGAGGAAAAGGCTAAGGGAGAAGAGCCTGACAAAACATGGCTTGGATTCCGTTAGTGTATAAAGCACTGTATGGTAACTCCTGCAGTCAAATGTATTGGTTCACCATTCCTTCAGATCATGCCAGTGAGAGAGGGAAGCCCTGTTGCTTGGGCAACACAGGGTCATCATACATCTTGTCCAAGCTTTCTCTGCCCTGGAGAGGAATCTCAAAAAAAAAAAAAAAAAATCTCCAGTGCGAACAAAATGTATGGTCTTCCAAAACTGTGATGCCGGTAATAGTTTGATGGCATATCTACCTTTGTGGGATATTTTATGCCAAAGCCATCCTTGTGGAAGGACCAGCAGTGGTATTATTTAAACCATAGCTGGGTGTGTGAGTGGGTTCATACCTTTCCCAAGGGTGTTAGTCTAAAAGTGCATGTAATAGCGTGACTGGAGTTTGAAATCACTTATCCTTATGTTGCAGATTAGTCACTACCCAATAGGACCTCACCCTTACAATATTGTGCAAAACTTAACTATCCACAATAGAAAATGATCCTAAACTTTTATTACACTAAAGTTGTTCTCTAATAACAGTGTGCTATTTTACAATTTAACACCCACCCCTAAGACTATACCATATAGTCTAATACATTCAAGCAAACAAATGATCATAGCCAGAGTGGTTAGGTTTGTTTTACAGCTAATCAACCTCAGTGGGTCATTTAATGCCAACAAATTTTTGAAATAAATTCATTCTTAATAGATACTCAATTTTTTTTATAAACACATTTTTCTATTTAACCCATGGATTGGACCTTTACAGGTGCTACCACTCCGGGTCTGTGGACCAGGGAGCAATGGGGATGAAAGAGTGCTCCACATTCCCCGACCTCCAGAACTGGAACCTCACCATCAGATAGTTTAATGTCATTCCCAGGACATGAAGACCCTCAGCTACTGCCTTCTAGCAAATATATGATAAAAAGGGTTGGGGCTTGCCATAAGGGCAATAGAGTTGGGGCAATCATATAGGTGTTAGGGCTTGATGTGTCCAGCCGATTGATGCGGGGGGGGGGCCTTTTTGACTGCCCGTCTAGCCCAAGTAAGAGTCTAAGTGGAGTGTTGCATATCATGGACTACTCAGCCACTTGGGTTCCATCCTTAAGCATCACGGGTCGCCATCCAAAGCCAACAGGTGGCTCCATTGGGATAGTCTTACACCTCATTCTCAAACCACTATTTGAAATAAAGGGTAGAATCTTGTGAAAACATGTTCTGTATTTATATGTATCCGTTTGACACCGGATGCTGATGCTTAATAAATGTATTAAGCACACCATTCTTCTGTGTATCTTTTCCACCTTGACGATACAATACTTATCATCCAGGCAATAGTAAAATATTGTTAGCCTTGATATGAGCCAATCATTAAATTAGTGGACAAAACAGATGAATGTATTGGATATGGGGGGAGGGGCCTACAATCCCCCTATTGTTGGATAGCCTTAAAGACTGACAATATCCAGTCTTTCCTTCCAACTTTAATTTTTCAAATCATGTAAAACTCAAAACATAATCAGTAATGTTTATATCTTTTTGATTTAGTGTATCATGGGACCCACATATTTGCTTTGAATGAATCCCTGGGTAAATTAATGTGTCCCAACTAAAGTTTATTAATAGATTGTAGGGATTTTATTTATGATATGGGGAAACAACTAAAGCTGTCTAACTCCTACCTTGTAACCTATCCTGTATAATTTGTTTCTAAGAAACTATTGAAATGTAACAGTTAGCTTGAAATGGTGAGGGGAGAAAAAAGGAAAAACACTGGGATGCATAGATATAATTTTACTGTCCTTTTAGATTTTTATGCGTCAGGGATGCAGGACGCATACCTATCAGCATCTCTGCATAATGCTTTCATACTAGTATTATTTGGACTATTGTCCTCATCTTCATTGTTATCTGTACAATGTTTTGGCTGATGTGCCCTTCAGCCTTCTTCAGGTATTTCTTGTTGGACTCGAGAACCTTCTTGTCGTAATCGGGAGCCATCACGGAACTTTATCCAAACCACGGGAGTATTCTGTTTTCATTCCGCTAACCATAGCTGGTACAGGTGTTAAGCTGTATTAATTATTATTCAACAAGAAGGTTCCCGAGTCCGGCAAGAAATACCTGAAGAAGGCTAGAGAGCACATTGGCCAAAATGTTGTACAGATAACAATGAAGATGAGGACAATAGTCCGAATAATACAAATATTCAGAGAAATTTCCATACTAGTATTTTGAAAAAATATATATATATTTACCAACCCCTCTGAACGAGCAGGATGCGACTCAGGGTCAATTGAAGCAGCGTTCAACAGGTTTGAATTCAGTTTTCCTTCTCGTAGACCAGTTGCCTAACCAAGGTTAAAGAGCCCAGTCTGCCCTACTATTTATCCATAGCTGGAGGGAGAGTAGGATTCATACCTTTCCCAAAGGTATTGGCACTAAGTGAAATGCAATTACCACATCTAGGATTTGAACTCGGGGCGACGATTCCATTTCCCATGACTTTAACCATTACACCACGCACTTTCACTTTTTATTTATTTATTTTTTTAGTTTTTTTTTTTAGATATAAGTTTAGTCCTTGTGTAATTCCAAAATAGTGGAGTACCAATGAAGAGGACTGAACCTACTATTCTAGGAATGGTTATGCACAATTAGCTTGCTATCATTCTATAACAGCCACTCGCTTTCTACAGTTGTATACATCTTTTGTGTGAAATGATTTCTTCATCAAATTGGATTTATTGAAGCAAATCTCTTTGCAAAGTCAACATCCTTTTCTTTTTGTTCTCTTGTCTTCATCTCTGCATCATTCCCTATTTCTGATTGCATATTCTTTTTTCCTTTTTCTCTTTCTTTTTTTTTTTTGTCATTGAAGACATCAAGAGATACTTGTCCGGTCTTTCTAAACAGGATAAATTCTGACCTGTTGTCTTGTGAGCTTCTGAGGAGAGGTCACACCCAGTAATATTCCTATATCCAGGGTAGAGCTTACAAAAGACATGGTAATCAATTCTCAGTGCCACAGGTTAATACTTTTGCTAAGGTTTCCTTTTAAAGATACAGGCAAACAGGAAACCTTAACAATGGTATGAACTCACAGCAAAGATTATTTATTCATTTATAATCTCTTTTTTTCTTTTTTTTTCATTTTTTTTTTTAATATATAATTCTTGTTCAATTTAGCATGAAAACAATAGTAATTATAGTTTTAAAATAATGTATTTTTTTTTAATAGGTAAAAGGTTGGCTTCAAAACATCTTATTATAATGGAGATTGTGTGCTTTTCTGTCTGTAACCGAAACTAGATTACTACTCAAGTCACAATTCCCTTAGTTATTTACGTCACATTCTCCATGATTCTATTTCTATTTAAACCTCAATTAATAATAAAACTGTTTGACATTATTAATACTGTTGGCCTTACCTAAATACTAATAACATGCAATTGTATTTATATATACAACAAAATACCAGTTTTCAGTGTAAACGTAAAGCTAATTTGCATATTGATATTAAAAAAAACTGATTTTAATAAAAATGTGCTTGGTATTATTGATTTCTAATTGTTTGGTTTTATCTTAATGAATATGAGTAAAAATCTCTTCAATAAATCCTAAAAGAAATTCATTAACAAGAAGAAATAACTGTAATTTTATTCTTTACTTCCTATTTTAACTAAATAGTTAAATTAGGAAAATTTAGCATTGAAAAACGGAAGTGATGAAAGAGTAAGTTTCAGTTGTTCTATTTTCCGATTATACCCCCTCCGTTTCAAATCTTTTTTCTGAATTCTTAATTAGTTTCATTAGCCTTTCTGATTTAATCTAATATTTTATTACATTTAAACTTAAATACTTGCACCCGGAGGGTGCATATATTTGCTAGTTAGAATAAATATCTGGCCACACAAATGAAGCCACATGAATCCGAACAAAAGAAAAATATATTTTTAATTGCAACCTTGTATTCATGATTCCTCCTCATCATGGTTATGGCAAACCTCTAAAATTAGTTGGGAATTCTTTCAAGCTGTTCCTGCATCAGTACTACTGTATGGTTGCACCACTTAATTCTTGTTCAATTTAGCAAAAAAATGATAGTAAAATTGGCCGCAAAACAGAATAAAAATCTGGCAACTAAAACAAAACCACTTGAATCCAAACAAAAGGAAAATATATTTTTAATTGCTCCTCCTCACCATGGTTATGGTAAGCCTGTGTAAGGTTCAAGGTTATAATAATGTTATAACTTGAAACGAAACAAACTCCGACAAGGGTGTTAAACATATAACAAGATGGACTTTAATTAAAAGCACATGGAATAACATAACATGAAATACAGATACATAGTAGAGAATACATAAAATAGAAATAATAAAGTGACACATTCAAGAATGGAAATACAATGTTTAGGTATAAAAGAGATACCTAAATGAACATATAAAATATAGGGAGTTAATGGATAGTCCATGCAGTATAATTCACTTACTAGTGATGGGGGGGGGGGCAGAAAGGGGTCGACAGTGTTTAGCCCATGTGAGTTCGTTTGTGACGAGCACAAAAGAGAGTGGTGAAGAGTTTGAACCTCGCGCTTAAATACCAGACCTCCTGGTGGTCGGCACGGAAACCCCAGCGGGAAGATAACTCTTCCAGGAAAAGGGAAGATAATACCAACACCTGAAATAGTAGACCAGTTCATATACTTTGTTAGCAATATCTCATCTACTGAAAGCAATGTCAATGTACGCATAGGTAAAGCATGGATTACTACTAACAGGTTATTGAAAATATTGAATATATAGAAATCTTAGTATTATCTGCGTTATTCGGACTATTGTCCCCATCTTCATTGTTACTTGTACAACGTTTCGGCCGATATGCCCTCCAGCCCTCTTCAGGTATTTCTTGTCGGACTCGGGAACCTTCTCGACTCGGAACCTTCTCGGACTCGGGAACCTTCTCGAACTCGGGAACCTTCTTTTCAAACTCAGGAACTTTCTTGTATTCAGGAGCCATCATGGAACTTTGAAGGTAAGGTAGTTAGATTAAGACAGTTCTAAGTGACAGTTATCTCTGGAACCCGAGTTTAATCCTGAGTGAAAGCAGTTAGAAAAATAATTAATTAATACAACTCCTACCCCAGCTATGGTTAGCGGAATGAGAACAGGATACCCCCGTGGACTAAATAAAGGGTTAGGTTCAAAGTTCCATGATGGCTCCCGAATACGACAAGAAAGTTCCCAAGTTTGAAAAGAATGTTCCCGAGTCCGAGAAGGTTCCTGAGTCCGACAAGAAATACCTGAGGAAGGCCGGAGGGCATATCGGCCGAAACGTTGTACAAGTAACAATGAAGATGGGGACAATAGTCCGAATAACACAGATAATACTAATCATCAAGCCTCATCTCAAACATTCAGAGAAATAATATAGAAATCTGGTCTCCCTGATAGAATAAAATGGGAATTCTTTCAAGCTGTTGCTGTATTAGTACTACTGTATGGTTGCACCACTTAGCCTTAAGCAAAATGTTTAGGGGAGAAGCTAGATGGCAGCAACACAAGGATGCTGCATTCTGTTAATACCTTTGTTAAGGCTTCCTTTTAAAGATATGAGTAAACAGGAAACCTTAATTCGTAAGTTGGGGTACTTATAAGTCAAGGTAACACTGTATTACTAAAATGGAAGGATGGAAGTAAAAGAGAGAATAATAAACAAAAGCATATTTTTGAAAAGAAGGAAGTTATGTTTTGAAAAAAAAAAAAGAAAGAAAGATGAACGAATAATAAGAATAAGAATACAAATACAAATCTTATTATAATGGATATTGTGGGTTTGTCTGTCTGTAACCGAAACTATATCACTACTCAAGTCACAATTCCCTTTGTTATTTACATCACATTCTCCATGATTTTATTTTTATTTAAACCTCAATTATTAATAAAATTGTTTTCCATCATTAAGATTGTTGACCACATCTACATACTAATAACATGCAATTGTATTTATATATACAACAAATTAGCGGATTACAGTGTGAATGGGAAGGCTAATTTGCATATTGATCTTAAAAATTTGATTTTAATAAATATATGCTTAGTATTATTGATTTCTAATTGTTTGGTTTTATCTCATTGAATATGAGCAAAAATCTCGGGGACACATCTTAAAAGAAATCCATTAACAAGAAGAATAACTGTAATATTATTCTTTACTTCCTATTTTAACTAAACAGTTAAATTAGGAAAATTTACCAATGAAAGACGGGAGTAATGAAAAATGATGGAAGAGTTAGTTTCAAAGTTGTTCTATTTTTCAATCATACTCCCTCTGTTCCAAATCTTTTTATCTGCATTCTTATTCAGTTTCATTAGCCTTTCTAATTTAATATGATATTTTATTATATTAAAACTTAAATACTTGCACCCGGAGGGTGCATATATTTGCTAGTAATAATAATAATAATAATAATAATAATAATGATAATAATAATATGGAAATTTGCTTTAGAAGATATGAACTCACAGAAGAGTTTATTTATGATCTTTTTTTTTATTGACACACTGTTGAGCTCTTTTGAATTTTCTCCTTCTTTTTCTAACTCTCAAATCAAAATGGCTCCTTCTTGTAAGAGAACATTTTGCCACAAACAAACATAGTTGATATCAACATTCCTTATCATTTTGACACCTAAAGAGAATGGGTTTCTTTGTAAAGAAAACATTTCAAGTGCTAAGCAGAGTTTTATATATTTACCAACCCCTCCACACGAGCAGGATGCGACACAAAGTCAATTTCTTAAGCAAAGTTTAACAGGTTTTAATTCAGTTTTCCTTCTCCTAGACTGGTTACCTAGCCATGATTAAAGAGCCCAGTCTGCCCTGCTATTTACCCATAGCTGGAGGTAGAATTGGATTCATACCTTTCTCAAGGGTATTAGCATTATATGAAATGCAAACAGCTTTGTCCAGGAATTGAACTTGGATTGATAAGTCCATTTCCTACGGCTCTAACCATTAGACCATGTGCCTCCAAAGACCAATGCTTAAAAAAAGTTTTATTCAATGGTTCTTTATTTTTACCATTTTCTTTTGATATTTTGTTTCGATTTTCTTTTTTTTTTCCATAGTTTTGTTCAATGTACAGTCAATTATCCAAAAAAAGTCTACAAAAATCATTGCACATTGCTGTCATTTGTGCCTGTTCATAGATAAAATCCCATTGAGAATAAGATAATCAAATCTTTCAGCATTTGTAAATAGGTGAAGCATTGGCAGGGGTGGGGGTACTGGTAAGGTGCCGTTCCCTGATTGGCTGATCAGAATAAATTGCTATCATTTTGATTTTGTCTTCATGTTCTACCTTTTTGGGTGGGGGGTAGGCATTTTTTTGTTCTTAATTTGTAACCAGTGATGACTGCAGTCTGTATAGACTTAATGTTTTCTCAACACTCCACCCACCAGCAACAGCTGTAAGGGAAAGGTTATTTCAATCTAATTTCTTTCAGGGGTGTTTTGCTTCCCTATTTTTAATCTTGTTTCACTCTATATCTTTAGAGAATTACCCCAGGGTACAAACCTGACATTACTTACAGTTACTGACTTCATTTTTATAATTCTTCTCTCTACTTATATGCAAACACGTGATGTTTAAAACTGGATATTTCTCTGCAAATATATATATATATATATATATTTCTATATATATATACACACACATGTATATGAATATGGTGCTTAAAATTTTATATTTCTCACTGTGTATGTGTATATATATTATATGTGTATATATATTCAGTAAGAGTATCCGTGATGTGGACATATGATTTATACTTATATGTATGCATACAGTGCCACTTGAAAATCTGTGAACCCCCAGATAAGGTCATTGTTATTGTGAACAAATTTAAAATAAGTCTATTAAATATGTTTATCCAAACACCAATTTCTAAAGTAGAATTTCAAATAAAGTAGACAGTTTCCAAACACTCCAAAAAGGATTTATTTTAATTACAATGTTCAGCATTCGTAGACATTCAGAGTCCGGTGTCCACAGACACTCAATCCAGGGACCAGCGTCACAGACATCAGTGCAAGGTCCAGTGTTTGCAGACACTCAGTCCAGGGACCAGCGTTTGCAGACACTCAGTCCAGGGACCAGCATTTGCAGACACTCAGTCCAGGGTCCAGCATTCACAGACACTCAGTCCAGGGTCCAGCATTCACAGGGACTCAGTCCAGGGTCAAGCGTTTACAGACACTGGACCCTGGACACTCAGTGTCTATGAACGCATGTGTCGATAAAAAAAATGCCCATCGTCTTTTGCATCTAGTCCTATCGAGGGTCTCTCTGGTTTCCAAGTGCGATGTCTTCTTGTTGTAGTTTCAAATATTGTTGGTCTATGGTTATTTGTAATGTAGCCATGTTCGTTTTTATCGGAAGTCAAAAACCTCCTCACTCCATGATTCTCTATGACCAAGGGCAAATCACCCTGTTTAGTTTAGACACAAGGGCAGATCACTCTACTTATACAATAGTGTTAATACACTTGGGAAAGGTACACATCCAATTATTCTCCCTCCAGCTATGGTTAAATAGGGTGGACTGGGCTCTTTAATCTTGTCTAGTAAAAGGAAAACTCTGAATTCAAACCTGTTAAATTTTGCTTAAGAAATTCACCATGTATCACATCCTACACATGCAGAGGGGTTGGCACATATTAGATCAGGACTTGTTTATACCTAATACCACTAAGAATAATCAAACCTCAACTTTCACCCTGTCAACTAGGGCAGAACAATACACTGACTGCACCTCTACAAAGGGGTATAATCTCCCCAATGGGGCCATCTGTTGGCCGTGGGTGACAATCGGCATTGCTTCAGGACAGAATCCTAGTGGCTGATCATGTCAAACCCGAGCACCTACATAATTGTCCCTACCCCTTTGCCAATATGACAAACCTCTGACCCTTTTTATCATTTATGTGCTAGATGGTGGTCAATTAAGGTCTTAGTGTCCTTGAATGATGTTAAACTGCATCTAGTGGTGAATTTCCAATTTTGGAGCTCTGGGGAGTGTGGAGTACCCCTTCATCGCCATTACTTACAGGTCCACTCTGATCTGGAGTGGTAGTACCTGTTGGAGTCCCATCTATGGGTTAAATAGAAAAATGAGTTTTAAAAAAGTGTTTAAAAAAAGATTGAATACCCATCAAGAATAAATAAAACAAAATGTCTTTGGCCCAATAAGGGTTGACATGCTGTAAAATCCAACCAACCAACATCAACTTTGAAAATGCTATCATTTTCCCTATGGAAGACATGTTCCAATGAGATGGACTTTGTCTGGTCATTATCAAATTCCTATTATCAGACTTCTACCTGGTTGAGGTTTAGTTTAATCAAATTATTTTCATTAAAGATATTATTTCCAAAATCAAATTAGAAAAAGAAAATGCTGAGGAAATCCAATAGTAAAATGCTATGTGCTGTAGTTAAGGATGCAGGAATTAAAAGCCGTTAAATTCATGAAAATTTTACAAGAACTTCCTAATTCCTGGAAACTATAGAATAGAAACACACTGAACCCAGAGTCATTGTTGCGTTCCTATGAGGATTATTGTTCAATGAGATCATTGCCATGGACATCATCAAAGAATTGTCCTTCTCCCCCTTTGCAAATACTAATTATCACTTAGCTTAATCATTATTATGCCATTATGGCTAACAAAGAAGTCAAGGGAAATGTCTTTGTAATTAACTGTTAATAGACCAGGAGTTATCACCCTTGGATTGTCAATCTATATTCAGTTGATTAAAAATGACTTGGAAACTGATGGTCCAAATAAATTGGAATTTGATATACTTTTTAGTTTAAAGCAAATTAATTGTATTATTACAAATATTGGGCTAGAGTGTGCTATTTTGTTGTTACTGTAAATTTATATTTAACTAGCTGTATGTCCCTGGCCCTTCTCTGGTTATAAAGTAACCAACTAAATCCAAATATATACCTTTTAAATCTCATATTGCTCACCATTGGATTTAATTTTTGGTCTCTAGTAACCCCAAATTTATACTAGGTTAAATATGAATACCACCACTGGATTCTTCATAAAATTCTACCCCAGAAAGTTTTGTTTGATCTTGTTACAGAGCTTTATTGGAATTGCATCTGTATCGATTGTTTGCCCTTGCTGGGATGGACTTGTGTCCAAAAGGGTTATCTTCCCTTACTTCCAGGGATTTGCCACTAGATGCCACTACTAGCTGAGTATTTAGACTCAGCCCAGGAAGCTCTCACCCTCTCTTTGGTCTGGCATCCACTAAGATGGACTAGATGAGTGATGTCTATGAGTCGGTGAGGGGCGGTATCTGTCCATTAACATTAGGCTCATACCCAAGTGTGTACGTAGCCCTGTATAGACCTTACCACGTGGGTCACTCTTATATTCAGTAAGAACTCTTTCTCACTTCCCAAAGACTTTCATCCTAACTGTTGTATCTTATGTATTTCATGTTCCATGTGCCAAGACAATAAAGTCTGTATTGTTGTTATATTGTACTTCTTTGTTTGGATTTTTTATGTATATATTCAGCTATGTTGGAAGATTTCTCTGAAGCCTTTCTAACGTATTATAAGAACCAATTTTCTCCACTAAAGCCAAAAAAAAAAATTTAATTCTTATACATCCCTGGAAGATGTGCTCATTATGAAAATGTTACAGCTGAAATTTGTGCATGTTAACCACCATTTACCAATAACAATAATAATAATAATACTTTTTTTTAGAGGGATTGAGATACCATATCATAAATTCAAGTGGTCCTAATGAACAGAATGCTTGATATAGAAATTCATTAAATTTGCAAATTAATCAGTTATTCCCATTATTAGCCTACTATAAAATTGGGCAAAGTACACTGCATACTCTACTCGAACTGCACCCTGATCACTGTTGACATACCCATCTACATCAGTTTGTGCTCCTTATGCAAATGTAAAATTAATTTCAACTCTGTAGTTACTCAGCTGAGAAAGTTATGGGTGTACAAACCAACAAATATATATACAGACATATTTTATAAAAAAAATAAGATTAATTAAAAATTACTTGAAAAATGATGGTCCAATGAGATTGGAATTTGATTTACTTTTAAGGTTAAAGCATTTTAATGGTATTGTGCTAACAAATATTGTGCTAGTGTGTGCCTTTTTTGTTGTTACTGTAAGTAAGTAAGTAAAGTCGTTGGGGTGGTCTAAGGTCGATATCAACCAGACTGCGAGGGAGTCTATCCTCTTTTCACTAGTGCTAGTCCAAGGAGATTGTTTTTTTTAGCATCTGAGGCAGACCACCACACCTATCAGCTCCTCACTGTACTGCACAGATTCTTGTGCTACTCATATGTTGAGTCGGTGAGGGTGGTATCTAACCAGGAGGCTTGAGGTTACCAGCCGGACACTCTACTGAGAATCATAATTATAATTATTAGATATGTGCAAATTTTTTTAATGAAAGATTGAATACACAATAGAAAATCTTTTTTTTTTTTGGGACTCTATGACTTAGTGGCTAACTTGCTTGTAGTAAGTGAGTGCAAGCTCCAGTGGTGCTATTAGATTCACTTTTGGACTAATACGTTTGGGAAAGGTATGAAACACCCTAATCCTTTCATTTATGGGATAAATAGTACCACAAGGATGGCTTTAGTATTAAATAACCCATGAAGGTGGATATGCCATTAAGCAAAAACACCAATCCAAATGATCAGAATTTGTGACCTTCCCAAAGACTAAACTTATAGCACTCTGTAACCCTGCTTGGTACCTGAAATGTTTTCTTCATGAAGAAGTCTGTTTTCTTCAGGTTTCTCGGTCTTCTATAAGAATGGCTTTGGCATTAAATAACCCACGAAGGTGGATATGTCATTAAACAAAGAAACCAAGAAAACCTTTCATTTTTATTTTATTTTAAAACAGGCTAGAAACTTCTGCATACATACATAATATAATTCTTATGTTTATTCTGCACTCAGAAGCAAAGATTTGGTCAACAAAGTCAGTTATTTTTCTTATGTTACTGAGTGGGCTGTTATTTTTGGCAGCATTGCCAAACTGGCCTTTGTTATTTGAAATAGACTGAATACTTAGAAATGACATCCAAGTCTTGTATTTTCGACTCGGTATGATTTTGTCAGGTTTGCAATCACACTGACCAGTTTTTAACGCCTTCAACTTATTTAGCCAAAATCACAGAATTTCTTGTTCTTTTGTAAATCTTTTACAAGTCAAATAAAGAATCTTTAAGTTTAAATTCTGACTGAATGATTTTCTATTTTTCTTTTCTTTCTGATTTTGTTTTGAAAAAGAGTTGGTTGTTTTGTTTAACGGCATATCAGCCCTTTCAGGTCATTTAATGTCAGATCAAGATTATTTTAATATAAGGCTGCTTGCAATACCGGCTGTTGCTTAAATGGTCACCCATCTAAGTATTGAACAGCCTCATTGCTGCTTAACTTTGGTGATCTTGCAGGAATCAGTGCTTTCAGCATGACTAGTCATAAGCTTTGAAAAAGAAACATCTTCTAAAATTAAAAGGCACATACTCTTTAGTGTAATGGTTATAAGTCTTAAGAAATGGAATCGTTGACCCGAGTTCAAATCCTGGATGATGCTGTTTGCATTTTTCTTTACTGAATTATATCCCAGCAAAATGTATTTATAAAAAATTGTATTATCCATTAAGAATTGATTTATTTCAAAACTTTATCGGCATTAAATGACCCACTGAGGTTGATATGCCGTAAAACAAAACAAACCAAAAAAAAATTTACTGAATTCTTTTCTTTTTTTTTTTCTTTCTTTTTTAAAAGGAAGTAAACCTTTTCTAAAATTAACAGACACTTACAATAATGGTTATAGTCTTAATGTTACATTGATGCGTCTATTTATCTTTGCTTCTTCTGTTTCCTCTAAATCTTCAAGCTAAATTGAGTTCTCTATATCTGTGTTGTAACCTAAGAAAGGTTACTAAATGAGAAATAACCAAACGGAGGTTTGAAATGAAATAGAATCTTTATAACATTAACAAAATACGATTGTGAGTCAAAAAGTAATGCTATTTTATTTAGGAGAGGTATATATATTTACCAACCCCTCCACAAGAGCAGGATGCAACACAAGGTCAATTTCTTAAGTGGAGTTTAACAGGCTTGAATTCAGTGTTTTCCTTCTCCTAGACTGGTTACCTCACCATGGTTAAAGAGTCCAGTCTGCCCTGCTATTTACCCATAGCTGGAGGGAGAATTGGATTCATACCTTTCCCAAGGGTATTAGCACCATGTGAAATGCTTACAGCTTCGTCCATGAATTGAACTCGGGTTGACGAGTACATTTTCCTACAACTCTAATCATTAGACCACGCACCTCTTAGGAGAGGTATACAGCTTTAATTACCAACACAGGAACATGTATCATACATCAAAATGAAGTTGGTCCTCTGTGGATCACATCCCTACTTCTCCACATAGTTACCATTTCTTCAATAGCAATGTTCCACCTTTGAATGAGTGCATGTATCCCTGCCCTGTAAAATTTTGTTGACTGTTCTTTGAGCCACATCTTCACTACAGATTTCACTTCATCATCACTTGAATAATGTTTGCCTCTCAAGCCGTCTTTCATGGGGCCAATGGTATGATAGTCTTAAGGCACTAAGTCTGGTGAGTATGAAGGATGCAGTAAAATTGTCCACCAGAATGAGACGATTGTCTCCCTTGTCCTGATGCTTGTGTATAGTCGAGCATTGTCATGCAGAAGGAGGACATTATCGATTGGCAAGTTGGGTCTTACTTATCGGATTCTTGCTCTGAGCTTCATTAGGGTCTCAATGTAGGCCTTAGTTTTATAAAAAAGACTTCACTTGAAGGTGGAACATTGTTATTGAGAGAAACGTTGACTATGTGGAGAAGTAGGGATGTGATCAACAGAAGACGAGCCTCATTTTGATGTATGATACATATTACGGTAATTATAACTGTCCTAAACAAAATGGCTTTACTTTTTGTACTCACCCTCGTATTTTGATTTTCATCACCACAAGTCTGTTTGGTTTGGTTTGGTTTGGTTTGGTTTTACGGCATATCAACCTCAGTGGGTCATTTAATGCCGATAAAGTTTTGAAATAAATCAATTCTTAATGGATAATACAATTTTTTATAAATACATTTTTCTATTTAACCCATAGATGGGACCCAAACAGGTACTACCACTCCGGGTCAGAGTGAACCAGGGAGCAATGGTGATGAAGGGGTGCTCCACATTCCCCAAACCTCCAGAACTGGAACCTCACCATCAGATAGAGTTTAACATCATTCCCAGGACATGTAGACCCTCAGTCACCGCCTTCTAGCACCCATATGATAAAAAGGGGTTGGGGCTTGCCATGAGAGCAATAGGGTTGGGAAAATCATATAGGTGCTAGGGCTTGACGTGACCAGCCGATTGATCGGTGGGGGCCTCTCCGACCGCCCGTCTAGCCCAAGATAGGGCCAAAGTGGAGTATTGCATGTCATGAACTGCTCATCCACCTGGGCTCTATCCTTAAGCATCACGGCTCGCCACCCACGGCCAACAGGTAGCCCCATTGGGGGAGTCTTAGCCCTCTGCAGAGGTGAAGTCGGTGCATTCTAACGCCGCAGCCGACAGGGCGGCCACAAGTCTGTGTGTGATAAACTGATCAATAGGGACATATAGCAAGAGAGTGTATGGGAATCAATCCTGACAGTGCAACCTGATGATGATGATGATGTTTGTCTTTAATTCTATTGATTTTCATCCGCACAAGTGTCAGTCTAATAAATTATCCTTTCATTAATCCAATCATGTTATTTTCATTCATAATACTTGCACGGCTTTTACACCTGATCAAGTGTTAAGGATTAAAGTCAATAGTGATCACCAATGTTATTCAAATTCATTATATTTATTTTCTGTTTCTTCTGAGACTTCCATATTTACTTTCGTCTATTTATTAGACACAGCTGTAGTCAGTATCTGTTCATTACCGGGCCTTCACTTTCAGTTTATTAACAGCATCCATTGTTTATCATGAGCTGTTTTGATGTGATTAGCTTCCTTAACACAATGAACACCATTATTCATTTGTGCTACGGTTTATCTTTCTATTAAGAAGCCCGTAAATTCTGTCTTTTTTGTTCCCACAAAAAAAAACTGATGGAATCAGTTGGAAAGAAGAGATCAATACAGGCTTTTTAAAATGTTCACTTTCACAAATTGGTGAAAACAATGCAGTACCTATTTCTCTGAATGTTTGAGATGAGGCTTGAAGATTAGTATTATCTGCATTATTTGGACTATTGTCCCCATGTTCATTGTTATTTGTACAATGTTTCGGCCGATATACCCTCCCACCTTCTTCAGGTATTTCTTGTTGGACTCAGGAACCTTCTTGGACTCGGGAACTTTCTTTTCGAACTCGGGAACTTTCTTGTATTCGGGAGCCATCACGGAACTTTGAACCTAACCCTTTATTTATTCCACGGGGGTATCCTGTTCTCATTCCGCTAACCATAGCTGGGGTAGGAGTTGTGTTAATTAATTATTTTTCTAACTGCTTTCACTCAGGATTGAACTCGGGTACCAGAGATAAGAAGGCCAGAGGGTATATCGGCCGAAACGTACAAATAACAATGAAGATGGGGACAATAGTCCGAATAATGCAGATAATACTAATGCAGTACCTATCTTCAATAAAACTACTTTTGTATTGGGGTGGGGGTATCTGGTTCATTATACCAAATATCGCTTGCTGGTAAACTGAGTTTACAGAACATCATTACATAGAAATAATCACTTCATTGAAGAGTCATTTCCCCCAAAAGATTATCAAGCCGAATTCAAAGAAAAATAACTTTTATATATAAATCAAATTTTAAAAAATTCTGTAATCCTAAAATGACACTGTGTTATAATTAGTATTTGTTTGTTTATACTATTTCTCTGAATTTTTGGAGAGAGAGGGGGATTTGCTGCATGAGCAACAGCTTATCCTCCATGCAAACACGCCCAGGCTATGTAGTTCAAAGAAAAAAAAAATGAAACTTTGAAACTGCTCCATCATCTCTCGTAGACGTAAGGCTGCCAACCATATTCTTTTTCTGAAATTTTAAGATGTGGCTTAATAATTTGTATTATTTCTACTATTCGAACTATTGTTTTCATCTTTATTGTTGTCTGCACAACATTTTGGCCAATGTACACCCCCGGATATTTCTTGTCGGACTTGGGAATCTTCTCAAACTCGGGAACCCCCTCTTCAAACCTGGGAACCTTTTCTTCGAACTCGGCCAAAACATTGTGCAGATAATACAGACGAGGACAATAGTCCAAATAATTCAAATAATCCAAATTATTTATTTATGCAGAGATGTTGGTAGGTATGTGTCCTGCGTCCCTGGTGCACAAAAATCTAAAAATATGCAGTAAAATCATATCCATGTGTCCCAGGGTTTTTTTTTTTTTGTTCCCTCACCATTTCAAGCTAACTGTAAATACATTTCAATAGTTTCTTAGAAATTAATTACACAGGATAGGTTAAAAGTTAGGAGTTAGACGGCTTTAGTTGGGACCCATAAATTTTCCCAGGGACTTATTCGAAACAAATAAATCAAAAAGCTTTCAGCATCATTGTTTATGATAAAAAATATCAAAGAATAAAATTCATTGCTAAATAAATTAATTGCTAAATTTTTTAGTTGCATAAAGTTTATTGTTTTTATCTTTGGTTTTTGGCTTTTGTTTGTTCTGTTTTATGGCATATCAACCTCGGAGGGTCATTTAATGCCGACAAAGTTTTGAAATGAATTCATTCTTAATGGATAGTCAAATTTTGTTTATAGACTCATGTTTTTCTATTTAACCCATAGATGGGACCCTAACAGGTACTACCACTCCAGGTCAGAGTTGACCAGGGAGCAATGGTGATGAAGGGGTGCTCCACATTCCCAAACCTCCAGAACTGGAACCTCACCATCAGATAAAGTTTAACGTCATTCCCAGGACATGTAGACCCGCAGCCACCGCCTTCTAGCACCCATAAAAAAAGGGTTTTGGGCTTGCCATGAGGGCAATAGGGTTGGGGCAATCATATTGGTGCTAGGGCTTGATGTGACCAGCCGATTGATTGGAGGGGGCCTCTCTGACTACCTGTCTAGCCTAAGTAAGGGTCTAAGCAGTGTGTTGCATGTCATGGACTGCTCATCCACTAAGACTCCGTTCTTAAGCACCTTGTGTTGCCACCCACGGCAATGGGGTAGTTCTACCCCTCTGCAGAGGTGCAGTCGGTGCATTCTAACGCCCCAGCCGACAGGGTGGTTTTTATCTTTGATTTAGTTTACAACAAATAAAAATTCTGAATGAAAGAAAAAAAAAAAAAAAAAAGTTCAGAGGAGTCTGAAAATAAACATTGTATCCTAAAAATATTCCCTTTTTTTTTTTTCAAACCATTATTTCATTTTATTTTACTATGTCTTTGTAGAATTTGATAGGTCACATGTTGTTATATACTTCTTAACTCTGTGTATATAATCACAAGAGGGACAGAATAGAGATAATGATTGTTTATTTAGGAATCCTTGTCTCATAGACAACACATAAGAACACATTAGAATAAACAGCCATATTTATTCATTCAACAATACAATTCAAGCAACAATACATAAAGTAAGTGACATAATTTGGTATTAATCATTACTAAAATATAATAAATGAATGAAAGTTTTTTTTGTTTGTGTTGCAAGATGGGTATATTATCCTGACTTTTGTGAGCTAGGACTACTAATGGAAGGGGGAGGAAGAAATAAATAAATAAGAGATGATAAAGGTTTAAAAAAATAGTGATGAGCCAAAACAGGATGAACGATGATTTGACCATAGCGTGACCCCGAACTGAGAATTGAGTGGCAACCGGAAGTCGGGTGTTGACCGGAAGTCATGTGGTGACGTGGAACAACGAAGAAATGTATCGGGCTCTTTTTGCCTTCGGCCGTCGTAGGGTACGGATCGGGCCTCTCGTGGCTAGTGTGGGGTCACAATAATCAAGTAATGTTCTCTCTCTCTCTTTCTCTCTGCCTTTCCTCCTCTCTGGTATGAGCCCACTAGACGAGCACGATAATAAAGGAGCAGTTGTGACTACATATTTCTCGTGTTGTAATTTCTATCAACACCATTTTAGCACTGTGAATTTGGAGGCACGTGGATGAGACCTGCTATATAATATATATGCCGCCGCCACCTTACCGTTATCGTAGTAGCGCTCGAAAAAAAGGACAACGTTACTTATATCATTTTGGTACCGTAAAAATATACCACAACGGTACATTTGTTTTTATAATCATAACCTGGAGTGCTTAATCCAGTTTTTCTGCAAACAACATTATGATTGCCTCCTGTATTAGGGAGGCACTGGTGGCATAATGGTTATCTTTGTTGGAAATGGATGTGGCAACCAGAGTTCAAATACTGGATGAGGCTGAGTATTATTTCTATTGTCCTCATCTTCATTGTTATCTATACAAAGTTTCGTCCAATGTGCCCTCCGGCCTTCTTCAGGTATTTCTTGTCGAACTCGAGAACCATCTCAGACTCGGGAACCTTCTTGTCGTAATTGGGAGCCATCATGGAACTTTGAACCTAACCCTTTATTCAGTGCATGATGGTTCCTGAGTCCGACAAGAAATACCTGAAGAAGTCTGGAGGGCTCATCGACCGAAACGTTGTACAGATAACAATGAAGATGAGGACAATAGTCTGAATAATCCAAATAATACTAATCATCAAGCCTCATCTCAAAAATTCAGAGAGACTGGATGAGGCTGTTTCCATTTTACATAGTGCTAATACATTGGGAAAGGTATGAATACAACTATTCTCCCTCCAGCTATCTTTTAACCATGCTATGACAACCAGGACTAGAAGGAAACTTTGAATTCAAACCCGTACAATTCTGCTTTGAAAATTGACCTTGTGTCACATCCTGCTCACGCAGAGGGGTTGGTATGTATGGATAAATAGTAGAGCAGACTGGGTTCTTTAATCTTAGTATGGCAACCAGTCTAGGAGAAGGAAAACTGAATTCAGAGCAGTTGTAAGTAAGTAAAGTCGTCAGGGTGGCCTAAAGTTGGTATCAGCCAGACAGCAAGGGAGTCTATCCCCTTTTCACTTGCACTAGACCAAGGAGATTGTTTTTAGCGTCTGAGGTGGAGCGCCATGCCTACCATCAGCTCGTCACTTTACCGCACAGATCCCTGTGCTACTCAAACGCTGAGTTAGCAAGGGCCGGTATCGAACCAAGAACCTTGCGATACCTAGTCAAGTGCTCTACCGACTGATCTAAACCTTATAATGAATACTGATACCAAATACTAGATATCTTACTTGCACCATTGTTTGAGGAAATAGCACCAAATATCATCTATTAAAATGCACCAAAAATCCTCATTTTCACAAAATTTAGCTAAGAAATTGGTTATAAAATTTATCAATTTCAGTATTTAAACAGAAAAACCTTGTCATTTTAAACAAAACGAAAAAAGTATTATAACTAAAATTCAAATTGAACCTATGCCCCCATAACCACTGACACCTGATATGTTGCTTTTTATCTAATAATTAAACTGTAACAGTGATACAATTTTAAAAGATTGAAATCTATTTCCTCTAACAAAGGCAAAGTTTTGAAAAAAATATTTTGTGTTATAATTCTTTCAGTTAATTTGTAACTTGCGCCATATGGAAGGCGTTAGAGTTCCAAAATCGGCATATCCTAAAACACAATGATTTGACCGATGTACTCTCTGGCTTTATTCAAGTTTTTCTATTCAAATTCAGGAACCTTCATGTCAGAATTGAGAACCTTCATGGAGCTTCAAACCAAAATGTTCATTTAATCCAGTGGAATAGATTGTTCTCATTCTGTTAACCATTATTGGGTACAAGTGTTAAGCTACATTAGTTATTCTGTGTTATTTTTGCCTGTAGTCAGGATTGAACCTGCAACCTCCAGATGATTTTCATTCTTGTTATGCAAAACAAATCAATCTCTTCCATTCTCTGTTTACATTTAAGATGCAATTTCAGTAACTTACCTTTCTATTGTTTTTTCATATTCAAATAAAATTCTATTACTATTTTTCTTTAAACCTACCAAGCAAATAACACGTATAGGAAAGGCATGGGCCGCTATAAATAAATTATCGGTCATATGGAAATCCAATCTCACAGACAAGTTAAAGAGACAGTTCTTCCAGGCCGTTGTCGTATCAGTGCTGCTGTATGGCTGCACCACCTGGACCCTAACTAAGCTACTAGAGAATAAACTAGATGGGAGCTGTACAAGAATGCTGTGGGTGATCCTGAACAAGACGTGGAAACAACACCCTATGAGAAAACAGCTGTACGGTCACCTGCTACATATCACCCAAACCATCCGAGTAAGACGGACAAGACACGCGGGACACTGCTGGAGAAGCAAGGACGAACTCATAAGTGACGTCCTCCTGTGGAAGCCAGCACATGGACATGCCAGTGTGGGCTGACCAGCAAAGACGTACATTGATCAGCTCTGTGTGGATACAGGATGCTGCATAGAGGACCTCCCGAGAATGATGAGCGATAGGGACGGATGGAGAGAGATTGTCATGGATATCCACACTGACAGCTCGACATGATGATGATGATGAAATTAGTTTGGGTTAATGTTTCCAGTCACCTAAATCATTGGGGATGTCATACCAAGTTATAATTATCAGTACTGTAGTGACTATGATACTCACTGAGTGCTCTACACATCTGGTCATCAGCTGAATTAAATTAAGCTCATTAAAAAGCCACATGGTTGTGAATTTTATGCTATATAGATGCCGTATTCCTGCGGTCTTGTAAATCTTAGGTAATCAATTGTTTCCCCAACCTCCTGCATTATAAAAAAAAACATGTATTTAAAATGTTTTTGTACATTGTATATATATATATTTATATATTTACCAACCCCTCCGCACGAGCAGGATGTGACACAAGGTCAATTTCTTAAGCGGAGTTCAACAGGTTTGAATTCAGAGTTTTCCTTTTCGTAGACCGGTTGCCTAACCAAGGTTAAAGAGCCCAGTCTACCCTACTATTTTATCCATAGCTGGAGGGAGAGTAGGATTCATACCTTTCCCAAGGGTATTAGCACCATCTGAAATGCAATTATCATAACCAAGTTTTTGAACTTGGGGTGACGAGTCCATTTCCCATAACTTTAATCATTACACCACGCGCTTTTTGTACATTTTATATAACCTAAATACTGCAATGCCCTCTCACTATAGGCTAGAGTGGTAGGATATGTCAGGGTCTTATCTATGGGCAGTGATGCTGATAGCTTTTGGATTTAGTGTGTCATGGGATGCACATATTTGTTTTGAATGAGTCCCTGGGAAAATTTAAGTGTCCCAACTAAAGCCATCTAACTCCTACCTTGTAATCTATCCTGTGTTATTCATTTCTAAGGAACTATTGAAATGTATTTATAGTTAGCTTAAAATGGTGAGGGAAGAAAAAAGAAAAACACTAAGATACATCCGATTTTACTGCATCCTTTTAGATTTGTGTGCGTTAGGGATGCAAGATGCATACCTATCAGAATCTGTATACGGGTCAAATAAATCTGTTTGAAAATGATTCATATTTGATTGGACCATATGCAAAAAAAAAAAAAAAAAAAAGAATCAAACTACACAAAATTCTAAATATGAACGTGTAAGAATCCCCCTCCGCAAAAATGTTACCTGGAATGGTATTACCTGTTAGGGTCTCATCTAAGGGTCAGATAGATCTGTTTAGAAATTATTCATTTTTGATAGGACTGTATCCCAAAAAAAAAAAAAAAGACAAAAATGTAAATATGAATGTACAATGAATGTGATTCCTAAATCTCTAGCCATAAAATATTTTTTTTAATGTTCCAGCATGCAAAGAACATAGATAGTTTGGAAACTATATTAGATAGGAATATTTGAAACCATATCACTGCTATTTCTGTTCAGAAACCTATATTTCAAATCATTCTTTTTTCCGAATATTTCATTTGTTTACATAGGATTGTGCTAATGTCGTTATCTTCTTTCCATTTACATTTTATGTTTCATTGTGATTTTTTTTCTATTTTCTTCTTTCCACATACATCTTGCTGATAATTAGAAACTACAGCAGTCTAGGTTATCATTTTAAGTTGCATGATATTGAAAAAGTAATTATGTGTCTATATTAACCCATTATTATAGCACTAACAGTTTCTTTGGAGAGACCATATGTTAGAAGTATTTGCTCCATCTTTCCTCTGTGCATTGAGTCAAATGCCTTGGAGAAATCAAGTGTAGCATAATTAAAATGGGTGACAGAAAATTTAAATTGAAAAGAAAACAGTAATTGGAGCAGTTCCCTGGTAATATTTTTCTGGTGATGTATTGATGACACGAAGACGACTGATGTTGAATGTAGAATATTTTATTTACTTCCAAACACCGTGAAATACTGAAATAAAATGGGGTATAAAAACAATTACTAATTTACAAAAAGGGTCTTTAACAAATGCCAGCAACTTCACGGGAAAATTGGAAAGAAACATACCTGTGCGCCGTACCAGTACCGAGAACTAACTAAAAGACTAAAATTCTAATTTTAGGACAATATTATCCACACAACCTTTTTGCTGCATCAGCCTGGTGGAAGTCCTTATTTTGCCCTAAGGATACCTGTTGATATTCCCACAATGCAATTCAGGCCCTGTGGGTCCCTTGATTATCAGACCCTGACAGAGTTGTTTCCCTTACACTGTCCTAATTTAAGGGTATATTTTGAGGGAAGAAAATAAATATATCTAACTATTAGGTGCACTCAAAGGCGACAGCTACAGTAATCAAATTATTGGGTAAAGAGAAAGAGAAAAAACAATAAGAACAAAAGAAAAGATTCTAAGCTCTCAGTGTATGTCAGCCAGTGACTGCTCAATGATCCCTGAACTAGATAAAAAAAACAGAAGTCTCAAATTTTCTGCAGAAAAGCAGAAATGGATATGTCCCTTCCTGCACGCCAGGACCACAAACAGAAGTAAAGGAAACTTTTTTTTTAGTTGGGGGTCTCACGAGGAGATGGACGTACTTTTTCGGGCCCCGCTGAGGTGTGTTTTGGCTGACTGTGAGCAGCGAGAATAGGGGTAATGAATAGAATTTATGATAGAAAAGTTTGACCTTATGTTGCGTACTTCTCTTCTGGCCGGCTTGGTACTTCTATCATCTAATGGTCTGGTATATCTTCTACAGGTCTCGTCTGGTCTTCTTGTATGGGGATTCCGTGTCTGGTTCTGCTGGGGACCATTTCTTATCAGAAGCCCTGTGTCATTGTTAGCTTTTAGTAATAACAACAAGACTTCGATTTACTTTGGATGTTAGTTTATTCTGGAACCCCAGAACCAGACAAATGCGCGCGGAGAGTCACATCTTGCTAGCTTCAGTCCTAACTCTCAACTGACTAACTGCAACTGACTAAGTTGCTTACACCTTAAACCGGAAGGGCTTTCTATCGCTTCCGATTCTCACGACCATCCCAGAACGCAAGGTGAGAGTGAGGTCAAGCATTGTCATTCACTCTCAAGGCCATCAGTTGTACTGATCGCCATAAGGATTTCTATACTACCTTAAAAAGTAATAGGGATCCAATTAATATGTAACACTTACTCTTCTTCTCTGAAAAAAACCCATGAAGTGAACAAGAAATAAACTATCCTTTTTTGACTCTGCATCCCAATATTCTTTTGTATGTTGTTTTTTTGGAACCCACTGTCTATGTGAATATTGCTGTTTGTTTGTGACCCACTAGCTAACCCTCCTACTACTAGATGACTTTAGCACTTTATAGCACTATGACCACAAAACACAAATTTTATGCTTGTACTTCTTTTGATAATTTGACAAATAGTCAGTCTGATAATTTTTATAACACTAACCATTACAGTAAGCAGGCCTCCATCTTGTGGATTTTGCTGTTCCAGCAGATGATAGTGAAAATAAGAGTATGAATCCAACTATTCTCCCTCCAGCTATGTTAATAGCAGGGCAGACTTGGCTTTCTATACTGCATGCACATTATTAACGATTCATTTTATCTTCTGCTGGGTTGTGTTCAGCTCTCTTTGTGTTGAGGACATCTTTTTTGTATTGGGTGTGGTATTTCTCCACTTCCATCTTAATTCAGGAACATGTAAACATATTCTTTTGGTTTACACATAGTTTTTATTTCCCCAATTCCATAACTTACACATGCAGAAGAAATCCTCTGAAAACACAAATATGTGTCCAGCCACAAGGGTTCTCTTATCAATTCTCAATAATTCTAACTACTTTCCCAGACTCCTCCAATCACATAATCCTCCTGGGCCAATCAGAGAAGACCACTCGGATGATCCTAGGATTAAAGTTTGTCTGACAAACTTTATGACTTATATTGTATTTTTCTATGGATTACTTATGGTTAAATTTAAAATCCTACACGTCATTACAAAAGTGATAGGCTATGCCTATTCATTATCGAACATTTAACCTTGGTTAGGCAACTGGTCTAGAGAAAAAAATGAATTAAAACCTGTTAAACTCCACTTTAAAAATTGACCTTGTGTCACATCCTATTCGTGTAAAAGAGTTGGTTAATCCATACATTCATCAGCTCTGTGTGGACCAGCCAAGAGTGATGACCAATAGGGATGGATGGTGAGAGAGTCAAGAGAATGTATCATTCTTTGCTGTCTCATGATAATATGTGAAGTGATAAAAAAGATATCAGACCAACTGGGGGATGGATGATAAGAGTCATGGGAATCTGTATTATCAGCATAACTTGATGATAATGTTATTATAATGGAGATTGTGTGTTTGTCTGTCTGTAACCGAAACTATATCACTACTCAAGTCACAATTCCCTTTGTTATTTACATCACATTCTCCATGATTTTATTTTTATTTAAACCTCAATTATTAATAAAATTGTTTTCCATCATTAAGATAGTTGACCATATCTACATACTAATAACATGCAATTGTATTTATATATACAACAAAATAGCGGATTACAGTGTGAATGGGAAGGCTAATTTGCATATTGATCTTAAAAAATTGATTTTAATAAATATTTGCTTAGTATTATTGATTTCTAATTGTTTGGTTTTATCTTATTGAATATGAGCAAAAATCTCGGGAATGAATCTTAAAATAAATCTATTAACAAGAAGAAATAACTAATATTATTCTTTATTTCCTATTTTAACTAAATAGTTAAATTAGGAAAATTTACCAATGAAAGACAGGAGTAATGGAAAATGATGGAAGAGTTAGTTTCAAAGTTGTTCTATTTTTCAATCATACTCCCTCTGTTACAAATCTTTTTATCTGCATTCTTATTCAGTTTCCTTAGCCTTTCTAATTTAATATGATATTTTATTATATTAAAACTTAAATACTCGCACCCGGAGTGTGCATACATTTGCTAGTGATAATAATGATAGTAAATCTATTTTATTACTAAAGCTGAGCGAATCAATGTTTGCATCCTAAAGGCTGTTTTACTGTTTAGTTTAAAAACATGAAAATTATACTCAATTATTCCTTAGTTCGGCTAGAAACCACAAGGTTCCTAGTTCGATACCGGTCCTCACCAAATCAGCGTATGAGTAGCACAGGGATCTGTGCGGTAAAGTAAGGAGCTGTTGGTAGGTGTGGCACTCCACCTCAGACGCTAAAATAATCTCCTTGGTCTAGCGCAAGTGAAAAGGGGATAGACTCCCTTGCTGATTGGCTGATACCGACTTTAGGCCGCCCCAACGACGACGACGATTCCTTAGTTCTAGGATTATGTTTGAAAAAAATTCCATTTTAATTGGTTCTAATTAGTCATAATTTGCAATTATGTCAAAAACTGACCAGTCTCTCAGTTGACATTCTGCCTATCAATTTCCCCCTCCCTAGGTATATCTTGATTACCTTCTCATTATATATGTTAGTTTCTCAATGAGAGAGAGATTTGACAGTTTGAAACAGATTTGTATGTTAAGTTTCACAAGCTGCCAACCCAGCCAACATCTTGGCTCTTAATAAATTTAAATTAGGTCAAAAGTTCCCTTTCTTAGAAATCTTACTAAATGATTCTAATGTTGTTTTTTTATTTAGATTCTCGTATTTATATTTCATTTTTTAAATTTGATTTGCTTTGCAAACTCACTTTTCCCAAATCCCAATTATCTACCCCCAGCTCAGTGGGTGACCAAACAGGTCATGTTTGGTCTAGTATATAGATAATATCAAGAATGAATTTATAATATCCTCTGGGCCACTGATAAAAGAATGTCAAGAGAAGAATAGGGAAATTTATTGTTTACAAAGAGTGTTAGTGTCAGTGTACTTCAGAAGGCACATTACAAAAGCTGCTCTTGTTATTCATTCATAATTTGATTATAATTTTCCATAAGTGATACAAAATGGATACTCACTTTCTAATCATCCTGTTCATTATATTTAGTGACTTATTCTGTGTTGTTATTATCTCTTCTCTCCAATGAATTATGTGAATTAGTTTTTATTATTTGATGATCTGAACGGACTCTCTGCCAGTGAGAGAGAGAGAGAGAGAGAGAGAGAGAGAGAGAGAGAGAGAGAGCAGGGAGGACTAGGATGAGGAAGTGGAGGATTGTATCAGTTTCTTTTATCATTGTTAAATGTCAAGTCTCTTTTAGGAGAGTCTGGCTAATTCTTGTGAAGTTCAAAGGGTTTCGTTTAATATCAATTAATATGCATGGCATTTTATACTGTCATATAAAATGACTGATTAACGGTACATCTGTCACTGATGGTAATCAACCTGAGGATTAATTAGTCTACTAATGAGTCATTACAATTAATAAACATAGAGTAAGATCAAAGAAAAGTCAGGTAAAAACAAAAGTCATTTGAATTCAGTATCCGTGTTCAGTTTCAAACAGGTGAAAAGTGGTGCAAAAATATATCAATTGATTTAGTAAGTTTGTAAGCAAATATTTATTCGATCACAACTATTTTCATGTCCAGACAATCACTTGAGAACTACCAATGGGAATTTTATTCTTATTTTCAATTTTCACCTACTGTAACATAATCCCGAATGATATGTTGCATGGGCCAACTCAAGTTTTAGTAGTAGTCATTGTTAGTAGAGAAACAATACACGCAGTTGTATAGTCACAAGTATTTATTTACAGGCTCGTGGACTCTTCCTCATAGAGAGAAGGAAAGACAGAGAGAAAGAGAGAGAGGGTATGGTTAAATTGTTCTACCTTCTAACATGGTATCATCTTCTGTACTGCTGTCTCACACAAGGGACCAGGAGCACATCTGACCCCTGCTACAGCCGAAAGGAAAAGAGGGCAATTTTCTTATTCTTCTGTTACTCGTCGCTATGTCACATGCACTACCGGTCAACACCCAGAACTTCCGTTTTTACTTTCAAATCCACTTCCGGAGTCATTCTTCGGTCAAGTTACTGGCACCCCATTGCGTGTTTACACATTTTACAAATTTTAACCTTTGTTTGCTCTTATTTCTTTTGCCTCTATAAGATTCAAAGTTATAAAAAAGTCATAACTAGTTTGAAACATAACAAACTCCGACATGTTTGTGAGACAAAACATTTTATATAGATAACAGCACATGGAAACGATACATAAAATATAAGATAGTGTACATAAACATATATACATCAAAGGACTGGAGCGTCCGTACATAGAGATCACTTACTAAGAGGGGGGAGCTGAAAGGGGTAGACAGTAGGCTAACCATGTGCTCATTCCGGAGATGTAGCTAAAAGAGGAAGCAGTGTTTTGAATGAACGCGCTCAACTACCGGAGGTCCCCCTAGTGGTAACAAACAGCAACGCAGCGAGGAGATAACTCTTCCGACAAAAGGAAGATAATTTCCTACACCTCTCTTTCTATTTCAATGCACTTGGACCACAATAATTATGCTACATACTCCCACAGCCTAGCTGATTAAATAACTTTAATAGTCATATAATTTTTGTCTATATGACTAGGAATAGCTGTGTACAGAGGAATAATATATAGATACACAAATCAAAGTAACAAGGGAAAAGCACATGTAACCTTAACCAAGTTTATTAATATGTAAAATACAACTAGACACAACAATATAATGAGTACTTGAAAGCAGTACTTACAGTTATTTATCTCCTCACTGAGGGAGTAGGGGGTGTATGCGGCTATGCTCCCTCACTGAGGGGTTTTCTTCAGTCAGGGTTGACTGAGTGGCGAGAGCTCGATTCTACGACGCTTACTCGTCAGGGCCGAAACCAGTTAAGAGAAAGTTCTTACCACCTGACTAGGGACGTTAATCTCCCTACTTCCTGTCCCCTGGGCACAGGAGAGTTCTAGCCCCTACATGGAATATTATATGATAATATATATAAATGACTATTATATAATATGATATTTATGTTGCGTAGGGCTCGACTCGGGCCACAAAATCGTACATGTTATATACTGTTGCTGGGTCGTATGTGTTAGTAGTGGAGTATAAAGATTCACACATAGACATATGTAGTAGTAAGACTCTGAACGTTTATTTCTTTTCCCCTTGTGGTGCGTGTGAGTGGCGGGCGTTGACAATGGGAACTACTACTACTACTACTACTACTACTGTTGGGATCTGAGGCAAAGAGGGGTGAACGAACCTCACTGCCCGCTGGCAGCGATGGTGTGTGACCGCCGTCACGTATGTTCTCATCGGCTGTCTCGCTCCTGACTGACTGTCGCAACTCTTGACTGCTCTGCTGCCCAACTGCCCCTGCTGTTTGACTCTACGCTTAAGTACGTATAACCCGCCCACACATCTCTTTGTTCGGTTGACCGGAAGTCCTTTCTTCCACTTCCAGTCTCTTTGTTCAAATTCCCGTTTGTACAGAGGAAGTCTTTTGTTACCCTTCCTTTTGTTACCCCAAACTTTCTGTCTAAGCTATCTATTATTTTCTTTTGTCCAATTTTTTCTTTGTCCAGGTTTCGAATTTCCCGCACAAAATAAATGCGACGATCCTAAAACATAACATTTATAAGTGTAAATAAGATTGGTTGGTTATCTTGTTTAATGGCATATCAACCAGAGTTGCAGAGTCAAAGTTGTAGTTGTTGTGAGTTGGAGGTTTTCGATGGAGTCAGAGTTGCCATTCTCAGAATACTAGAAATCATTTGGACCTCCATATGAGTAGGATGTTGTGACAATACTCGGTCTGCACTCGTGCACCTTCGTTGTACAATGTCGACCCGACATTGTAATGCTCTGTACTGTCCAATTTGAAGTGTACGAGTTAGAGACAGGTTCACAAGGATGAAAAATACAACACAAAGTCTGATAACAGGACATTAATGGAGGAGGAAGATGTGACACTTTGTGCAGTTTGTGGTGGAGCAGAGGACACTTCGGTCCTTGTTGTCAGCTGGCAAGAAAGTTGTCTAAACTATAAGTTATTGCTGGCTTCATTGATGTGGATGCCTGGCTATTTTCTATCTACTGCTATGGGGACAACCTCTCACTCCAACAGCTGGTCTGAAACTAACTGCTTAAGGGCTTCAGCTGGCTGAATATATGCAAATTCCACCCCTATACCCCCCATGGATATGACCACCCAGATTCTGGGTATTTACTTTTAATGTCAGGCTTTTTGTCTGCGATTTCTCTTAAAACGATAGCCATTACTTTTTTATCAGTCTCAGTGTCCCCACTTTTCAGACCATTAACTTTTTCAAGACACATTTTCTCTTTAAAAACAGCAGTTTCTCTTAAAACCTAGCCACCCAAAGTTATTATATCTAACTAGCTTAACTTCATGGTGGTCGTTTCTCTTAAACATTACTGATTGGTCCTTTGTCTCCTTAAAAGACAAACACCCACCCACCCATATACATTCTATTTTGATAGGCAGCAGCTTCTTCTTCTCTCATTGTCTCCTTTTTCTTCTTCTTTGATTTCCTCATTTCTTTTTCTTTACTTTCTTATGCATATTTCTTCTTCTACTTCTACTACTTTTTCTACTACTACTACTTCTTTCTTCTTTTTCTTTCTTCTTTTCTTTCTTCTTTTTCTTCTTTTTTTCTTCTTTTTCTTTCTTCTTCTACTACTACTTCTTTCTTCTACTTCTTTTTCTTTCTTCTACTTCTTTTTCTTTCTTCTACTACTTCTTTTACTTCTTTTTTCTTTTACTTCTTTTTTCTTCTTTTTTTTCTTTTTTTTCTTCTATTTTTTTTTCTTTTTTCTTCTTCACTTTCTACTAATTCTTTTTTCGTGAACAGAAATCAAAGAAAATCATAGTTTTCTTTCTTCTTTTTCTTCTTTCTTTTTCTTCTTTTTTCTTCTTTCTTTTCTTCTTTCTTTTCTTTCTTCTTCTACTACTACTCTTCTTTTCTTTCTTCTACTTCTTTTTCTTTCTTCTACTTCTTTTTCTTCTTTCTTCTCTTCTTTCTTCTTTCTTTTACTTCTTTTTTCTTTTACTTCTTTTTTCTTCTTTCATCTTTTTTTCTTCTTTTTTCTTCTTCACTTTCTATTAATTTTTTTTTCGTTAACAGAAATCAAAGAAAATCATAGTTTACTCTAAATGAGTTTTCAAACCCAATTCTCCCTATTTTCATTCATATAGAAAAACCTGCCCAATTTTTCTATTTCAGATGAATCCATTTGTCTAAAAATACGATTCACAGAATACACCTCTAGTTTCTTTGTATGTTCAGTCCAACATTTACATTTGTTCATGTTTTAATACATGAGAAAAATTAGGCTTCATTTTTACCTTTTTTTTCTTTACTTTCTTTCAATATAAATGGAAGTCATTATTAACTGAAATATGTTTTGAAAAGGAAAACCTTGTTGATTCCAATCTGTACTGATACTTTTCATCTTTTCTTTTATGAGCAG